>JAPMOR010083708.1:207215-465849 GCA_026543865.1 Argiope aurantia | reverse complement strand
AAAATATATTTATTGCTGCGGTTCCAAAATATATTTATTGCTGCGGTTATTATAATGAATGGATTTAAAAAAGACTGCTTAAACAATATGTGTAATTAATGAAACAAAAATCGTATTTAGTTTTATAAAAAAGAATAGAACAAATACCGTGGTGTATTAAATTGATATGTTTTTTTTTTGTTAAACTTTCGATATTTAATGGTGAAATTATATTATTTTGTTCCTTAAGTTTATTTATGAGATCCTATTTTTAAAAGTAAAGAAGTAGATATTAGATATTCAAGTAATGTAGATGAAAAATGTTACTTTCCAGAAATAAAAACAAAATACATTATCGGATCAAAATGATCGATATTTTTTCGAAATGTCGCTTTCGAATTTCACCAGGAAGGCTAAAATAACTTTCCTGCAATTGTCACCATGTAAAGAATATGTGTGATCTTGCATTTTACAATGAAGATTTGGTCATTAGGGCATCTTGGAAGTAAAAAGAAATTTATAAAGAACGGGAAGAGCCGTGCTCACCCCGTTCTTCAGAAAGTTGTTAATGATTTGCTTTTTTCATGTATGATTTTATTTGTAATGCGCAATATTTACTTCCATTTTCGTAAAAATAGAATTATATTTTAGAAGATATAAAATATTTGTTGAAAAACCCCAAAAGTGTTCCATGCCTTTTCTTGTAACATGCATGGATTTCAACAAAATAATACGAAACTTATAGAATATATGAAAGTATGCTTTTAATAAATTATATAAAAATAAACAGTAAATATTTTGAATATCCTACAAAATATGAGTATTTGTTGCAAATAATTTTTAACTGTGCATATATGAAACTTAGTATAATTTTCGCTGCATAATTCCAAAACCAGATATATACGGCAATTTATACAAAAATTAAAGTTGAATCCATTTACAATTTAGAAAGAGGACATTGCAGCTACTTGAATTTAAATTTTTCTCTAGAGAAGTTAAATGATGTGGAATTTTTCAGAAATTGATATTTTTTAAACTTGAATCTTCGAATGATTATTTTGAATCTTCTAGAAATATGCTATGTTTCCTTTCATATTTGTAAATTAAGCACATACTTTAAATTGTAGATTAGGCATAATAAATAATAATGTATTTATTCTATTTTTATTATTCCCTTTATTTGAGCAAACATTAGAATTTTAACTTGATTTACACACAAAATTAAAAACGTTCAGGCACATTTGTTTTGTTAAACTTGCAGATAGGTCAATTATTAATATGAAGTAGAAGTTACTAATATGAAGTAAGTGACAAAAAGATTAAAAAAAACCTCTATTTTCTTCTCCCATGTATAAATTATTTCTGTTTCTAAAATCTGGTTCTTTGTTGCATCATATATTTAAAAGAATTATTTAACATGGAAATTTCCATCATTTTTTCCCCAAAAGTCATAGGCATTATCTTCTGGAAAAATATAATTTGTTTTTTTATTCCAAAAAGAAAGCAATTCACCTATAAATTTTGAAATTGCAAAACTTTCCATTAAATCGCTTAACAATATTATTAATAGTTCCCTGTAATTCTTCATCAAGATTTTCTTTTATATATATTGGAAGTCTTGAACAACTTTCTGTCGAAATCAACACTTTTTGGAAACCCGTAATGGCTTCCCTTTTTGTTTGAAATCTCGAAGATTCAAATTCTCGAACGCAGTTCCAGCAAAGCACATTACATTCATAACTCATATCTCTGAAAGTTGAAGACCAAACAAACGAAGGGCGGCTCTCTCCATCTGATTATAATTGGAGCCTCGGGTTTCTTTGTTCTAGAAATCACTTCGAGGGAGCCTGATGAGAATGTGGGAAATAATTAACCGCACTGTAAAATTCTCTTAACGTGTATTTGTGATCACTTTGTCTCCCGCTCGTAAGAAAGAAAGACCTTTGATATTGCATTGAGGAAGCAATGTTATACAAATTCAAATAAGCATTGTACCAGAAAAATTTACTTTGCTTATGAACTCTCCTCTTAATTGTTAAAAAAAAACTTTCTCTTTTAGTTTTTTAAACGATGTTTAAAATTTTTGTTTTAAGTTTATCAGGTTCAAAAGATAAAGAAAAAAGTTGAATATTTCGAACATTTTTCTACAGTAAAATGTTTATATTCAAAATGTAAAAAAAAGACTTCTGACAAAATTTATAATCACTAGAATAAAAATAATTTCCTTATGCAAGAAAAGAAATGAAGAATAAAAATTTCTAAAATATAATTTTTTAATCCAGTTTCGAAGGCAAATTGAATGTTGTATTTAATCATATAAACATAAAGCAACCTGAGTTCTTAATGAAATAGTAAAACATCATTTTTTAAGTAGGGTTGCTAAAAAAAGAAACCAAGAATATCTTTAACATTTAATATATAATAATCTTGTTTTGGTAATTGTTGCACAATAATCAAACATTTTTTTTTTTGTGATCCACATAATAAATTTTTCTTATCAAATTTTTGCAAAGTATTATTAAACATTGCTTAACGTTAATTGTATATGCTGTTAACTTTTTAAATGACGAGTGAAAATTTTATAATTATTTTTGTATCCTCTCAAACCTCTTGCACTAAAGCATTCTTCAGATTACAAACTTTCATTTATTCGTTAACAAATATAGTTTATCTATATTACAAGATAAAATTATTCTTATCTAATTTATCTAATCAAAGTAATGATCAATTAAACCGTTTCTCTGAATTGATCGCAGGATTCTCACGTTATCACGCATTGTTAAAACTAACAGATGAAATATCTTTTCGTTCTCATTAAAAAAAATGAGACAACAAGCATGACAATAGCAAGCCAATAAGTATTCATCTTTTGCTTTTAATCACAGGGTTTCTCCCATTGTACATTAAACATGTTTAAGCAGAATATATTATAGATAAGCAGAGATGTTATTTGTTTATAAAGTCGAAACTACAAAAATTTAATCATTACCTCAATAAATACTTTTTTATGTAAGCAAATGTCCACGCAGAGAGAAAGATATGTTTTTACAATGTTTTTTCGCTTTTGTGATTTACTTTTCATCTTTTATCATTAGTATGTTTATATTTCTTGTCTTATCTTAATATATTATCCACTTTTCTTTCATATATTTATTTTCTATCTCAGATGTCTGTCGTTTCCCCCCCCCCTTTGCGTTTCCATTTTCTATATTTCTTTGTCTATTATAGCATGAAGTCAGTATCGCTTCAGGTACACGGTACTACTTGCAGAAAATGCTGTAACTCTTTTTATGGTGCGCCTTAATTCCATCCCTTAATTTCAATTGCCCGTTTCACTCGCGTTTTTACATTTTATTTCCAGTTTTGCTGTTAATTTGCTATTTAAAAATGTACTGATGTATAAATTTAATATAATAGAAATATTCTTCCGTTTATCTTTTGGATGCCAATGTGGGTTGACAGTAATATTTTAGTACAGGTTCAAAACCTGATTCTGCTAAAGATTCATCATGCATGAGGATTCGATGCTGGATAAATCTGATGCCGTGAATCTAACTTTTTCGCATTCATGTGGCATGGAAATTTGGAGAGGGGCTGTAAGCCCAGTCATCTGATTCCTAGCACGAAATAACCCTCATGTTGCTTGAAAATGGAATGTTAATATGACCAAAATAATTATACAATATTAATTTCAAAAGAATCAAATAAAATAGGAAATAATTATTGCAGCATGCCCCTGTCTGACATATGAAAGTTTTTAATCATTACCTTCACGAATAATGTAGCATTTAAATAAAAAATAATAAATGAGTGCTATATATAAAAATCTTGAATTTTGAGAATCACTCTGAACACTCTCTCATATACATTTTATAATGTATTTATGCATTTGTACAGTGATTTATGAAGAAAGTCTAAAACTTGGATGAAAGTCACATATTAGTAGACATTTATAATTCTTCGTCAACCAAGTATAAAATCTTCAGGGGAAAAAATTTATAATTTTGTCAAATGTTCTTCAGCATAATTTAAAATTCAAGATTCAAATTTTGTATTGATCTCGGATAAAAAGAAAAAAAATGCCCATTCTACAAATTTACACTTCTTTTAATATCCGTTTCAGGACGTCAGGGATTCAAACACAGGAACTTCAGATCGGGCTTTGCATTTTGAGCAGCAGCAGTAGTTCGAAGGAACGGAAAGTAAAACTGCTGACGCTTGTTTTCCCTCAGGGCAACCGTTGCATGCAGCTCCAGAAATTCTGAAACATGCTTGAAAAATTATTTCGCTTTCGCGAAACTATTGATTGTCTCTATAAATGTTTGTGAAGAATGTTTCTCTTATTCGAATTCTTCAACTTTCGGTTTTTTTATATTGTCTCGCAATACCGTAAAAGGAAAATAACCGTAAAAGCAGATATAAAAAATTGGCATTTACATTTTTCTGGAAACCTGCTTCCCCCCTCCTCCCTTTATTCTATCGAAAAAATGTAAATCTATTTAAATTTATCCTCGGGGTTATAAATCTCATTTAAGCGATTCAACGGCTTTCCATAATTGGCTTATGTTCTTAAAATATTCCAAAAAATGCTTATTAAAACTTATTTATTATGAAACAAAAAAAATTAATGAATATTAGAATTAAAAAACTTTAGAATTTATAACTTTTTTATGCACATTGAATATTGGAGATCTTTTTAAAAATTCTAAATGCTTCCCTACTTAGATTAATGAATAACTTTAATGAGTAAGTTATTTATAGATAAACTGGAAGGGTCGATTAACAATACAAATTTTCATATATATCATATTTATATTTATCAATGTGTTTTTTTTAATTTAAAAAATTATATAAAGTAGACATTTTACGATATTTCTATCAAATAAGTTAAGAAATTTTGGGAGTCGAGATTTAATTTAAACAGGAAAATTTCCTATTACGTAATACTTTGATTTCGATACTCATTTTTATTTTATCAAGAAAATATTATATTATTTGAGGAATAAGTACGATTTCATTATAAATTTTGCACTTCGTACGAAGATGCATTATTTATTCAGTAACATAAAAAAAACGTGTCATTGGGGACTGCCATGATGGGTGTCGAATCAAACAGTATCAAAACCATGAAATTTATACTTATAATAAAGCTTAATGTGTGTGTGTGTTGGTGCTCTACAGGCCAGCCCATTCAACCTACAGCTACCAAATTTGGCACGTGTATACCTTGGAGGCCGAGAATGTGCAACTGGGGGTTATTTTTTCGAATTTTTAATTAAAATTTTATTTATATAAAAATTAAGCGAAATGTTAGCGTGTTTCTGCTATAACTTCCGAAAATATTACCGCACAAAAAAGATTTTTACATCAACTTAAAGATCAAATATTTATCTTTTAAATGATGCTAATGTTTTAATGTTAAAATTAAATTTCTATTTTTCATGAATTTTTAAATAAATATTTTAATTATATTTTTCAACAATTTTTTTTCATACAAAATAAAAATAAAATTTAAGCTGCACGCGCACGTTTCGCATTCAGAGGAAAAAATTAGTTTTTTTTAAAGTGTTGCCATCACATTTATTAAAGCTCCAATTAAAAATAAATTAAATCTTTTTGGAAATGTAATCTGAAAAAATATAATTTTAGGCACGTGTCTGTAGGAAATGAAACAAACATAAAATATTATTTTTTCTTAAAAATAAATTCAAGAAAAACTATTTTATGATCTTTTACACACTCTATATTATTAATCCAATAAATCAGTTTTATTTTAAGGCAGGTTTTGTTTAATACGAACAGGATAATCATTCCAATCAGGGCCACATAGCTAATTTGTAAACCTTTAGTAAGACTCAGATCTGCTAAAATGGTCTAAATGGAAAATGATTATATGTAACTTGATTCAATAAATGCTCTAATAAATAACGAATTTTTGATTTTACATAAAGTTTCTGCTGTGGAAATCACGATTAACAAAATGTTCTTGAAACACTAATATTTGAAATAAAAAGATTTAATTTCTAATCAACGAAATCAATCACTTAAACTGACTGATTTATGAAAATTTGAATATCACTATTCAATAAAAAAAGGGTAATTTTAGATTTTCCATCGATCCTTTCAAAGAAAATACGCCAATCAGCGCGTAGGTTTCTCAAGATTAATTGGCTTGATTATGAAAATGTTGTGTTTTTCTAAATTTTTAACATTCAAAACTTCATAAATAAGTCTTAGTTGATCGTGGAAAATAGAAACATTCATTCATTTATTTAAAATTTGGTGTGTCCAGAATATTTCTCAGAATATGATACCTTACTGCATTAAATTTAGACTTCATAATTTTTGAAATATATTTATAGGCCGGAACAAAAATATTATTATTGGTTTCATTTCAATCCTTTTGAAAGCAAAACTAAAAATTGAATTTTATGCTGAATCTGAGAAATTTTTGATGAATTATATTTTGAGATATTACATAAATTATGAAAAATATTTTGTAGTTCACATAAGACTTAAATACCGAGCGATTCTGTTTGCAATACTCATATTCAATAATAATAAATAAATAACAATAAAGATGATAAATAAAATAAAACGCTTGGTGTCATTAAAAAATATTTTTTTATTAATTGCAATTTCATCATTTCCACTTTAAATTAAAGTTGAAGTATTACCGGAAATGACAAATTAGCAAAATATATATAGGAAATTGAACGAAACGATCTAAACTACAGTATAGGTTAGGTATGACTATCAAAATTTGAAGATGAAAAATGTTTTGTTTGAGAATCTATTAAGAGACCAGTTACTTAAAACATTTAATTGAAAATTGTAGCGAGCGGTAATACCGGTGAACTGGCTGGTCGCCAAAGGCGGCTAGTATAAAATAAATGAAGAGTTCAAAATATTTTTTATAATATTGTTTATTTTCAGTATGACGGGCTTATTCCGCAAATGTCAAATTTAAACATTTTATGCGACTCTGGCGTAAAAGTAGTCTAACACTTCTCTCATTTCATTTTATTCGCATTGATTTGATCTGCATTATGAAAGTTTTGGATACTTGACTTAAAAGTTTCTATGCCTTCCTGGGAAGAAGTATATGAAAATAATACATAAGGGCCTTTCTGAATTTAATTTGAATTATGTTAATTTCGATTAACTCAATGATATTTGGTTGGAAGTGCTAAGTTGAATCGAAAACGAAAATAGCTTTTTGAATAGTCTGACAGCGGAAGAAGCTTTTAACGTAAGTGATGATATTCATTTACGACTTGTCATTTTACGACTTGATCTTAAATTATAATTGACGCAAAAAATTATATTGAAAGATTTTTTTATAATTGCATGTTGTCAATTTTCCCTCACTAGAAAATCTGTAATCTATAATTAAAAAATGCGTTCACTTTTTTCTAAAGTTATTTGCTTTTGCTTCTTTGTTATCATCATCTACAAACCACAAGAAAATTTTGTGCTTCAATTGGAAAGAAAATGAATTCAGTAAGAATCTGAAAAATATTTTTTTTCTTTTTCACCCTAAAAATATAATAAGCCTTATGCAAATGATCTATTCATTTAACCTAAGAAAAGCTATAAGAGAGTTGAGCTCAAATATCTAAAGCCGATTCAAAAGGAATCGAGAACTATTATATTTCAATAAATATAGTTGTGTCAAAGAATCTTTAAGAATAGGTCTATAAAATAAATAAAGATCAAGAAATTATTTTAAGTTTTTTTAATTCAAGATAAGCGCCACCGGTTTTAATACATTTGTTACGGAGGTTTTATAATTATGTGAATGTCTGTTACAGTTACGTTTTCGAATTCCTATCAAAGTGCGCGTTGAAGTTGTTTGCGCTGTCGAAATATCACCGAAAGAACACCCCTTAATACTCATTTTAAGCTTTTAAACTATAGAAAATTTGCAGAATGCTATGTCAAGTGAATATTGAGAGTGAATTAATTCAGTTAAGTACGCAGACGTTATATTTTCGAAAAATCCTCGAGCATAAATGAATTGTAACTAATCTTATCATTATACTAAATACCCCGACTGTATTCATCCAGTTATTCTGGTTGAATGCAGCCATTTTTTTCCCATTAAGCGCTGCAAAACATTTTAATGATATTTATAATTTTCTGCCTGCTGGAACAAATTATTTGTGAATATTATCATTATAATCGAAGAATTTGAGTATAATTTTGATTTTTGATGGAACATTTCTTTTTCTTTCTTTTATCGGTTTGTGGTAAGTTTTCTTGCTTCCATTTCGCTATTTGTTTTAAAATTATATTTAAAACTTATTTCGTTATCTGTGACATCGTTTTCAAGATATTTGAATAATTTTTATCGGTTAAAATGGATGCTTTTCAAAGAACACTTCTTATTTATTTTTTCATTAAAATATGGGAAATAAAATCAAACACTGTTGTTTTACCCAAATCTTCAAGCAAGGCGATTTGAATCTTTTCTTTATTCCTATTTAAAGATTTTCATTACTCCCCCTTAATGAATATGATTTGTTTCACAGTGATTGATATTTTAAGACAAAATCACAAATCCTTTCAATAATCTCAGATATCCTGGATGAACCAGGTCTTTCAATATTCTTACCATGTTTTAGTTATTTTTTCAGTTCAGTAAAAATTTGATGCAGAAAACATTTGATCTGCTTGAAATTTTTCTTTTCTAATGAGCCACCGTTTCGCTCTGAATAAATTTACTTGTTAAACACTGGCACTAATGTATGCTGAGATCAAGGCTCGGCTTTAAAAATTATTTGATGCACTATGAAGACATATTTATAATATATTAATATTAATTTAAAAAATGCTGTGATCAGCTAAGAGGTCTTCGAAGGCTTTCCCTTGGAATCTGTCTCTATGTACAGTCAATATGGAAAAGGTTCGAAAAGCTACTTTATTCCATTAGATATCGTTGGAAAAATGACTTTAATGCTTCTATTCACCAATTCATATAAGCTACTTCATTCGTTAGCCTTGTTTTCAATACATAACAATTAATCATAAATTGTTTTTTTCCTGATCGTCCTTTTTTTATTCATAATAAAATAGTGCTTATTGATTTTTTAGTCTTTTCTAAGCTTCTGCCCTCGAATCTCGGTAATGACTGATAGATTTACTATAGCTGCTTAGAAGCTGTATTCAAATTATGTGCAAATAAATTGTTAATATATATATGGTATTGCTCAGAAATAGAATTTGTTATATAGTTTCATAAATACAATTTTTATATGAAAATATATTGATTTCTATAAGGTATATATTGATTTGAAACTATTGTGAAGAAATAAATGAATCAAAAAAGCCGTTTGAATGATAAAATCATTAAAGATATGATATAGCCAGAGAAATAGTTTTAAGCAATTGTCTAAATGACGATGTTCCCTTTAGGAAAAAAGGCTTTCAGTTATGTGTTGCATAAGAAATGAATTATGTTGTGCTTGCCAAATAAGGATATCATTCAACTGAATGCTATTCATGTGGTTTTCCACCTAAAAGTTGCCTGAAATTTTCCGTAACCTCTTTTATCGAGTGCGTCCATCTTAACAGGCGTGAACCTCAATGTTTGCCTCGTGGAAACACCTGTGTTTCTGGAAGCTCTTAACTATGGTGATATCAGATTTCGGCTGGGTCGATAAACTTTGGCACTGATTCGTAATAAGAACTGAAACAAGTATTCAGTTTTAATATAAAATACTTTAAAAGGGAAGTATTTCAGCTATTACAATCAAGCTTTGACAAAAGCAATTAAAATACGTCGTGTGCAGTGTAGAAACGATATTATCTTAGGTAGAGAGCGGCGTGAACGGAGAAATTTCGAAAGTTTAACAAAGTATACCAACGCGCGCACGCACGCACACGAATGTGCATTTTCCTAACATCCCTTATACTAATAGTGGGTTAAGTTGCCTTGGACTCAATTAAAATGGCTGATTTAGTGGAAGCATGGGAGTTGCTCGCATTTTAATCTTCGAATTAAAATTTCCATAATGTAGCAAGTACCCTCTTGATTGCCACGCAATGAACTAATTACTAGAAATTTCGATGAGATGTTTGCTCTGAAAGCAGTTCCGTTAACATAACATTCATCCCTCCGTAATTACGCGACGAATCTCGTTCGTTAGTTCATTTATGTGACAAAATTGATTCCCCCCCCCCACATATATTAGGGGACAAAATTCTAATGTAAAATAGCTTGCGAAATGAGAGTGTTTTCGAAGTTTATATAATTTATGTGTTGGGAGTTGGCTTTCCACCGCTGGAAAGATGAAGGGCCTAATTGAAAGCATACAACTCATAGGGAGACATTTTATGAGGTTAATATCTCATTAAAAGGGCATTCTTATGCAGCAGGGCAAACGATATTATATGGTTTCTTTCAAGATGCATTTTGCTCGCAAAATCCACTAATTTTTCTGGTCTTTTAACAAAATGTAGAAATTCAAGATTAGTATGAACTCATCAAAATGATATCTTTTGAAATACAGAAGAAAGTATCGCAATGCACGGTCGCAAGTAGCTAAAAGTGCTAAGTTATTGAAGGCTATTAACCTAAACTTTGCGATTACTTTAAATGCATATGGCAATTTAAAATGATAATGTTCCTTTTTATATCCATTTTATTTTTTTACAAGCCAAAATTTCCAGTTCAATTTTGTGTATTTAAATTGTAGAATTTTATTGCAGAATTCTATATTTTCCATTTGAGAAAATTCAGGTGAGATTTAAGAGCACCAGAATAAAAAGCGGAGGATCAAACAGTACTATAATTACCTTCATTTTTAGTTTATTTCATTGAACTACATATAATTAGGAGCTGGTTACTTTCTGATTAAAAAACTATCAAGTATTTTATAGAACCACAGAAGTGAACGAATATTATGTTTTTTTTTCCCTATTTATATGTAACTGAAGGTATATAGTAAAGGTCAGTAGAGGAATTTCTGTATTTCATAGCTATTCACATAAAACGCCAAACATCATAAATGTTTTTATTCTATATTAACTGTTTTGTATTCATGTCGGAACTCTGAGTTATTTTATAGATAATATTGCAATAACTTTTGCAACTTTCATTTCTTCGCCTGACTTGTTTCTATACAAAAAAAGCACAATTCTGTATCCCATAATCTTATTATAGTTCCATTTGTGCTAGTTTTTGATATTGTTAACAAAATTATAGCTCTTCGATCGATCGAAAAGCAAAAGTTATGGCATGAACTTATTTAATGAATTTTCTGCTTCTTCTGGGAAAGAAATTGAAATCTATGTCACCCAGCAATGCATTGTGTTTATAATTGAATGTTATGTTCCATTTGTAAATAGGGCACTTTAGATAATTATTAGGGTTAATATTTCGTGTGAATAGTTTCAGTTTTCCCAAATACTTAGAAATAATTATCCTTTCTTTATTTTCTTCTTTTTCAGATACGATTTGATAAATTATGTGTAAAGAATACAGTTATAAATTTGACTCAAAATCCAAATTGACTCAAATTTTGTCTTAAATTTCATTTATATAAATTTTCTGAAAAAACTCTTTTCTACTATAAAGTGTGATGTTTGTGGAATTTTCAGTGCTTCATCTTGGAATTTTCAGTGCTTCATTTATCATTGCTGGGTTTTGTTTAAACAAAATAATACATACATTATACAAAACAATTATAGATGGATATCAGTGTGACAATATCCATTAGACAATATCCATAAATATATCCATTAGATATATTTATTGAAATACGATTGGAGTTGCAAGTAATGATATATTTATGCTATATACAAGGCGTTTGAATATAATCTGCGTTTACCTGAAGCTTTTATCACGGTTTTAATAATGTTATTTAAAAATATTAATAAATGGATAAATCTATTTTATGGTATTCATTCTAAGATGTTTGTATACAAATTGATCATTAAAATTAATACAGAAGTTTCGTTATTAATGTATTGCGATGCTTGTTGTTTATCCCGAAATTTAAATTTATTGATTTTGTGTTATGTTATGTATAATCTTTTAATTTTTTTCATTGTCTCTATTTATTTCATTAAAAATATGTGAATTGTCTTTCTTAACTTTTAAGGATGCAAAATTATTCCTAGAGATTTATGAGACAATATTAAAAATGCTTCATTAACATGCATTTCATTTCTTCAACATTCTAAAGTAATAATATTAAATATATAATTCTGTTATTAGAAATAAGTATATCTAAAGGCAGTTTGACATAAATAACCTATCTAATTTTTTTATTATTATTTCATGCATCATACAAAATATCTCCGGAAGAAACCCTCGTATTTTCACTGCAAATTTTCTGATTCTGTTTGCTATCAATTATATTCATACACGAAGAATGTTATGTTAAATTTTCAAAGAAAAAAAATGTATTCGTATAATTTTTGTTTGTTGATCCCAAGGAATATGCTGGTTTTAAATTTAATTTTAAAAGGGTAAGTCATAATAAATGTGAAAGAAACGCTATTCCTCTATTTTTCTATGACAAACCAGTATCCTATGTTTTTTTTCCACCAGATTACTTGGAAATTTTAACTGCTTTGAAATTTGTTGCATTGGTCACAGTTTCTCTGATTGAAAACTTTGTTTCTTTGTTTGAAGTTTTTCGAGCATTTTTATTCAGCCATATTATCTTTTCTTATAAATTTATTTCTGCTAATTTCTAAATGTCTTAAAATAGAAGGGGAACATTTTTTAATAATCTTAAGTACAACCATAAGACTTTCTAAGAAAATCATAAAAAAATTGAAGAGATTACCTTGTTCTCTAAACCCACATTTTATTTTAATGGCCACGATGAAAAAATTTCGAATTCATTACATTTTCCTCTTTTTCTCATAACTTGATTTTAAGAAATCCGATTTTATTCTTTTCGAGTTCCTTACCACGCTAGACGGATATTATTAGAATATATTCTTTTTTCATTTTTTAATACATGAATCAAAAATTACCTTCTGCAGAATTTTAGATTTTTCTGACTTAAAACGAAATGAGCAACCAGGTTAATGTTGGCCTGAAGTTAATGTATGATGAATTCGGGGGGAGGATAGTCATGCACCTGTTGATACATAAACTTAGATTACTTTCTAAATAAAAGTTGAAATGATTTTTGAAGCAAGCTATTCTTCTAAATTTTATTATTCATAATTGAAATTTAATTAAAAATGGCAATTAAAATAAAGTACTTTTCATCGACTTACAGATAAGAATGTGAGAATCAAGTATCTTGATCCAAGGTTTCCTTTAGACATCATTCCTAAATTAAGCCAAACTATTACTTAATGTGTAGGTTTTACGCTGAAAAAATAAAGAACTGGATAAAAAGTTCCGGTAATTTGGTGAAATTTTTATACATGAATTTCTCATTTCAAAATGTGTTTGAAAAACATCTGTAAGTAGATAGATTTTAAAAAATAGTTCAAAAAATATAAAAAAAAAATCTTGTAAAGAAAAGTTAGTCAGTGATAGGCTTTCATAGTATTTAAAACAGTTGTACTCGAAAGTACCCGTTGGAAATGGGATACAGTGACACATAAATTTCAGATTGCTTTTTCAAGCATTTATTCCAAATAAAAAAAGAATAAATCTATACATTAATGAAAATAAAAGAATTACTATAGGTATAAATTATGCTTTCCGTCCATTCTCTTCCGTAGCCTTATTTAAAAGGAGCTCAGTAGCGACATTTGGATGATCTAAGAAACGCACAGTCTCGCCATCTGGAGAAGCATAAATCTGTAACGTTAGCTTCATTTATAACATAACGAATAAACTCTTTCAATATGTATTGCGTTAAATGCGAAATTGTATATTTTTTAAGAAGATAAAAACATCAATGTTTATATTAAATTTCATTCAAAATGTTAAGATTTAAATTAAGACCTCAATAAAATATAAATGCTAATAACTCCTACGGATCATCAAGCTACATGCATTAAAAAACAAGATTTATATATAAAAATATTGTACTATTAAATGCTTTTAGCCCTTAAATATCCGATATTTTTAAAAAATAAAAGTAATTTTTGACTCTTTTATTTCTCGAAGAAATCTTGGAAAAAATTCTTTCAATAATCATATTTTATTTCATGGCTTACTGCTGAGAAACAACTTATTGCCAGCCGGTATCGTTGGTATTTCCTTGAGAAAAGAAACTGCGAGTAGTGATAAATATAGACTTAAATACCTTACTTTCAAGTACCAATTTAAAAAATTTCACATTGCAGAATGAAATAGGTGCTCTCAATCAAGAAAACAAAACAAAAAGCACATGAAATAACAAGAAAAAGCACCAATTTATTATTTTTTACGTCAGCACATGTGCTTCCATATACATTTTGTAAATATATCTAATAACTTTTTTAGAATTTATTCTTTGGCAACAATAGACATTAGAGCTAGAATTTTCTATATTTTAAATCACAAAATTGGACATATTGCTTAAAAGCAACACTTGCCGTAAAAGGTATAATTTAAGAATGACAATTTGCCCAGAGTATAAGTAGTTCACTTTGCAAGTTCTTTCACAGTAAACATTTAAAAACACTATATGAAAATCTAGAAGCACATACTTTATTCTCATGAAGAGTTATGTTTCAGATAGACGTATGTATTTACTCAAGAACCTTCAACATATTAAAAAAAAATGTAAGCAATTTTTTTAAAGTTGTGTATCCGATATTGAATTTATATATATATATAATATATATTTTAATTCATATATAAATTTTGAGAAATACATTCAATCACTGAAAGAAATATTCTGTCGAAATGTGCCCTAGTGATAAGGTGAAATTTTGATTTGTGTTGAAATTTCGAAACTGTTTTTTTTTATTCGTCGCTTAAGAAAGCCTGGTACACTTTAAATTTGGCCAAAAAGCCTTAGAGTGGTGTAGAAGTTTGGAGATTGAAAGACATCTTGAAGTCGTTCACATCATCTGCCTGGGGTTTAAAATTGCCATGTCTGTCCCACATACCTCACATGTTGCTTCGAAAGAAGGCCTTAACGAAACTTGATTATATGTTCAACTCGCGGATCTCTTTGCTAATAAAGATTTCCTTTATGCCCTTTACACATTTGTTATACTTTCTTACAGTCAAAAATTTTTTTATCAAGCTCACTGGTGATATCGTATACGATGCTTTTTATGTGTGCTCTTGAAAAGAAATTCAAACATAAAAATATGTTGATTGCAATGAAAAAGGAACATATCAATTTTGACCCTTCCGTTAGATTTCAGAATAATGTCTCTAAATCTAAAAGCAACATTTTCTAACTAATACTATTACATGACAAAATATTTGAGTCTATTTGAATATCCTTTCCAGTTTAACCAAATATTTCTAGAGTATCTATACAAAGTGTGTCATAGAGTAATAACGACAGTTCTCAGACATCAAATATTATTTTGATGTATTAGTATTTGCTTCATATATCTTGTTTGTGTTATAACAAGTCATAAACAGTAATTTTATTCAACAATTTTATTACAGAATGGTTTCGCTTATTATTTTATATTTGAGAAATTGCAATAAAAAGAAAGCATATTAGCATTCAAAATCTACTGTATATTATTTATTTTTTTATTTGTAAAATGAAAAAAATAAATAAATCTGGACCAGAATTTTAGAATTTGATTCCAAACACACATTTTGATTATTGAGGCTTAGTTTATTATTTTCATTGAATAGATAGAAATTAGAGCTTTATATTCCTTGTAAATTACAGGAATTATTTTAGAGCAGTTGAATTAGAGCTATGATATTTAATTTCAATTTTGTTTCTTAAAAATCAATGGTGTGTTTGTTTCATATAAATACATTATTTTGAGCACTACTAAAAAGTTTGTCACTTTATTTTTTTCACAACTTTTCAAGCACTGTCAGAAGTTATATAATAAAGGAAGATTAATAAGGAACTTATCAGTAATCTTTACCTCCAGGGTATTATTCTCTTTATTTTTTTTTCATGAATTAAAATTTAAAAATCTGATTTGTGTAATAGTACATTTTATATTTGAATATTGATCAAACCCAGAGACCTTTTAAACAATAGAGTATATATTTTCTATTTGAAATTCTTTTGAGACAATCTCATGAATATTGCTTTAAATTTTTACCTTTGAGGACTGATTAATTATTTTTTTTTTTTGGCTCTGAAAATTCTTATTTGTTTCATTTACATAAAATTTAATACAGTATTTTAATATTTTATCGGAATGGATGTATAAGTAGTTTGTAATCTCATTTTAGAAATTGAAAAAATAATAATAATTTTAAATGTAGTTTAAAATATGGTGACATTTTAAAGAATCATATCTAAGTTGAGAGTAAATTAAATTTTGGTAATAACAAAACTTCTTTTTGAGAAAGTATTTGCCTATAATTTTATATTTCGAAAAAAACTTATACGAATTCTTTAATAATAAGGTTAAAAAATATCTACCCATTTTAAGCTTTCTTTAATAAGATTTTTAAAAAGTATCTAACTGTTTCTAGCTTTCTTTAAGAGACGAGTAACTACCGAAAGGTTAATCTTCAAGTGAAAGCGTCAACTTACTGTAAAACTGATGAAGGAGATATTCAGTAAATAAAGAGCTTCCAAAATGTTAATCTTCCTAATATTTAATGAAAAACCTCAAAATGTTCGTGTGCGTACAAAAAATCCGTTCGGCTCTTCAAAGGATTTCGTGAAGACCTCGGAGGCTTTGCTTTTAATAAATTGTTCAGCAGCTGTTTCAGACACTTTTCCTTCCAGTCTTGCTATCCCAGAAGCATTGTTAACTAATCATTCAGCTTGCTCGAAGCTTTCTTTCTTAACATGTATTAAGCCTTTGGGAGGTAAAGTTCTTGGATGTATATAGAATAAATATCAAACTAATTACACACTAATTTAACAATATTGTGATGTTACGTCAATTAAATTCATCGACAAGAATAGAGTGTTTAATGTCCGTGGAGAGATTTGAATTTTTTTTTTTATTGCTTCTCCATTTTTTTTTTCTTTTTTTTTTCGGTAGCTTAGTGTTGGATTAAACTGTTTCTAAATGTAGTTTGTGTTAAGTGCCACATTATCTCATCTCTGATTAAGCATTATTTAGATTGAACACGACACAATTACCATTATTTTTGTGATGAGATAAAAATTCTTAATGAGAGTTACTAAGAGTCAATTTTAATTTGTTAAGAATTAATTAGTGTAATAAAAATGCTATATTCTCTGAAGATTTGTTAAAAATATGTTCAAGGTTAATTTTATTATAATTTCTGATGGACAATTTAATATTTTTTAATTAAAAAAGAATTGTACTTACTGGGTATGATTAGAACTCTCATAATATTTGGAATTGCATTAATCAATTTAAATTCAAATTTCTCCCATCTTAATGTGAAATTGGGAGTGAGTCAGTGGTTGTTTCTCCAAACATATTGTAAATTCTTTTGCACGAAAAAGTTTAAAAATATGTTTTGCAGCATTCTTTTAAATTCCATTTGAATCAAGCGACATCCATTCAACTTTGGTGATCATAATAATGTGACCCTATATTCCCTAAAAATTAAGAGGCTTTCATTTTTATAATTTGTTATCTATTAAAACTGAATCCACTAATTATGAATCTATTATTTGAATTTCATTATATGATATAACCAATTTTTTGTAATGGCTGGTTCAGAATTTATGCACTGTTTTATAACAGAAGGACAAGAAAAAAATATCATGAAATTAAAATATTCATAAAATCAATTATTTCCTTTTCATCCAGATTTCCAGAGCAAGCTAGATTTTATTTTACGCGAATCGAAATATATTTTTCTTAAATAAATGTAACACTCATTTATTTCGAAAAAGTCAGTGGAATATTAATAAGATTACATTGGGGGAAATGCTGTTTTTTTTTCTTCCTTCACCTGGTTTATTTTCTGCAACCAGATTTCTGTCTCACTTGTGAATCTTGACAACACTGTTCACTTCACCAACAGTAGCCATTCGTATAAAAGTTTATAATTTTAAATCTTCAGGAATTTTTTTTCCGTTGATAAGTTTTATTAATGTGTTAGATTTTTAATGCAATGTCTTAAAGGAGTGTTTTGAGAAGTACCATGTAACTCTTTGAATCATGATTAGTCGTCGAGAATATAAGAGATTTCAGCTGGTACTTCACTCTTTTTTTAAGTGTCTGAACAACTGAAAGCCTAATAATAACTTCTATTAAGTATCAAGAATGACTTGTAGTGGTTTATTCGAACTTTGATTATATGTAGCTATATTAGCTTGATTTTAAAGATATTGATTGTGAAATAAGAATTTTATTTTATTATTGATAACATTGTAAAAAAGTGTAGCCATTCCGCTTTATCATGTAATTTAGAATATGAGCTTAACATATTTAATAAATTTTATTTGTCTTAAAAGAGTGAATTCGAAATTATGTATTTAAACAAAGCTGTTATATTTTCTCGGGTATATGTTTTTCGTATATATATTTCTAATTACATACATGATTTAATTTCTTTTTTTTTAAAAAAAAGAATGTCCTTTTATTTCTAATAAAAAAATATTCTTTTTTTTCTATTTTTAGAATCTTGATGCGAAACGGAATTGAATGAAGAGGCTGGATTCATGACGGGTAAACGCTTGTTACATCTGTCTTTACTCTAGCCGCCGTATTAAAATGTGGCTCTTTTAATGCATGCGACTTCTTCTAAACTATGCTTTATTTCTATGTTCGGTGATAAGGAACTTTTATAAAGACATCAGCAAGTGCTATTTGAAGAAAAGCATTTCAGTAAAAGTGCCTTGGTGAAATCACTCGTATTGAAATCCCAAACCAAATCTATGTTCCTAAGACAAATTTTTCGACAAAATAATTAAAATTTTTAAACTATTCTTTTAGATTTCATTGTTAAATACGATGAAATATATACTGAATCAAAGCAACGGGGAAAATTTTAGTCTATCAGTCTTAAAAATGAAAAATACTCGATTTTTTTAAATTTATTGAATTGCTCTAATCTTGCATTTAGCATTTATTGTCAAATGTGAAAAGATATAACAAATAATAGCTGTTGTTGATTTTTCAGTAATTAAAGTATAAAGATTCAATCAAAATTTAATTAAGTTTCCTTTTTACTGTATATTTTAAGGAATTTTTGTAAATTCAATTAAATTCTCAGTAAATATCAAAATATTTGTAAGAGAGATTCAGCGAAGTGGAAATATAAAAACTGATCTAAAATGAATTGAAAATAAGTAAACCTTCAAATAGATCTAAATAGTTTACTTCGCGACTTTCTATTGAACCAAATATGAAAAGAATGGTTAAGCTCTGTCTAAGTATATCATAAGGGGATTAGTAGCTATACTATTTAGTATTATCTGACCACGATCGAAATTCTTTGCGCTTTCATTATCTATATATTCTTTTTCTCATTCCTTTGTTCCCCATAGAGATCGATTCGGTCTTTATAAGATTTCCACAGAATCTCTTTTTCGCGAAAGAAAACTGAAAGCATTGCTTTTGACATACCAAATTATTATTTATAGCAACAAATAAAAATATTAATGTTCGAGACACATGTCAATGATTATTACTCTTTGGGATGCAAAATAACAAATGGGGTTCAACAAAAAAATTTACATATCGCCGTAGGGATTCTAAAAGAATAAACCAATCGATCTCCAAATTAGAATATCTATTTTCTGTTTACGTGAAAATAAAACGGGTTCTTTGAAACTAAAAAAAAAACACATCAATGGCAAAAAAATCCAATTGATTTCAAAATTAGAAAATCTATTTTCTGTTTACAAGAAAATAAATAGCTGCCTTTTGAAGCTAATAAAAAATGTCTGAATAACAACGACAGATTTTTGTGATCTTTAAAGACATGATGTATGAAGCAACTATGTTGAAGAGAGTGAAGAACCTTTCAAAATCGAGAAATAAACAGAGTTTCAATTAATCACTCCCAGTTTAATACAGAATTATCTTATATCATTTTTAGCAAAACTTATGTTTCCCCCGAGAGTGTCAAGAATGTGAGAAGAAATAACCAGTTAATTGCAAATGCTTAGCCCAAATAAATTTAGTACAAAAGCTAAGCATACCTCTAATTTTACAGAAATGAAAAAAAGAAAAGACATAGTAAGGAATTTTCCTTCCTTTTTCTTCATTAAGTTTTCATTGCATATTTGAGACCTGCGAACATAGATTGCACAAGATTTGTTTAATTTATTATTTAACATATGTAATGATGAATTTAAGCATTGTATTAATGTCTTCATCCGTGCTTAATTAAGATATATAGTCAGTTTAATTTACGAATATCTTCTAGAAAAATCGACTCGAATTTCTCCTCCAGTCAATTAGATTTGAAGAAATTTTTACTATTTCCACTTTTCATATCGTTGTCACTTCGACCATTTTTTGGGAAAGATTTTCAACAATTAAAACTATCTAATAACTTTTCATATAATTAGAAATAATATCTTTACTTACTTCAACATTTTTGAAATGATGAAACTACCTTGCTGTATATTGGTAGCATGAACGAATATTAACTAGAATTACTTATTTGAATATTTTCATCCGACTCAAATAAATATGGCACTGTTATTGGAAAAAAAAACTTTTGATGGAATGAAATGTTTTTGTATCAAAATGGGAAAAAATTTCTTTCGAAATATTGTTATATTGATAAATAGATTGTCAGATATTCATAGTATTGCAGAATTATTTAGTGAAAAGAAGTTAATTTTTACTGCCTGCTTTTTGTTTTAAAATAATCTTGATCAATTATTCACTGTCAGTTTTCTTTTTAATAAAATTTAGTTCACTAAGTTGCCTAAATTTAGAAAGAATTTTCCATGAAGCTTAAAATATCATTACATAGTTTCAAAAGTTGGGCTAACAATGTTTCGTTTTCTTTACATATATTTTGGTGTTGAATAATAAAGAAAAAAAATTGTATACATTGCGGAAAAAAGATAAACGACGCATCAAAAATATCTTGTCAAAAATATTTTAAGTTTCAATAAAATATTTCATAATGCGTATATCTCATTTTTTAGACATAAATATAATTATATTCTCTATATCTTTTATAAGATCTGCTTGCAAAATTAATAATTCAAATGAATGTCTTGCTTGTGAAAGTCAGAAGTATATTTCCATAAAAATTGATACATAATATTATTTTGAGAACATCACATTATTCAACAATTTATAAAATGGAACGAATCCAAAAGCTATGTTCTGAGTAGAACAAAAAGGTACTTCATATTTTTCTTAGTCAAAATTTTATGTATTACTTATATTAAATCTGTTTTTCAATGTTTTAGATTGATCAATTCGATTGTCTTTAAAGAAAATTGAATTTTTTTTCCTCCAAGTAGTTAATAAATTGGGCATAAAAATTGATAATTAAGAATTCGGAATGTTCTTATTTTCACAATATATTCATTGCATCTTATTATACAGTGCATTTCGGCTTCGCTTTTAGGTTTTTAAGATTTTATGCCCAAAATGTATTAGGAATGTCCTTCGCCATCTGCATTTGTTGCAATAATTATTTCATAAACGTTTCTTTATAAAATTTCTTTTATGTATTTATATGAATAATGTTACTATTTTATTTATATTCTGGATCTCTTATCTTATTTGAATTTTTCTTTCTAAGTGTCTTATACTTAGAATCCGGAATATTCATGCATTTGGCTTTTGTAGCAGGAAAGTATTTTTTACTAAAATATCAATATGCATTAACTATAAATTTTTAAAATGTAGTTATATAACCTTTTGATTAGGAGTATTCTGCCGGAACTTAAAAATCGAAAGTAGGCCTTATCCTGAAGAAAAGTTTATTTTAAGAACAGCACCAAACAAAATTTTCAAGCTAAGTTCTTTCTCATTAAAATTTTATCATTCTGTACATTCATGTATACGAGTGGAAACACTAGTATTGTTTGATTTAGCAAGTACTGTGACATCTATCGTAATATTTATATGCTTTTCCTCAGGATATCTTTAATTTTTTTTTGAACATTCTATTTTTATGTTTCAAAAAGATAATTCCCTTTTTCCATAGCTGGGTGATATCACATGTGATGTTAAGACGCGTCATTCATTGTGTTTAGATTTTGCTTCCCACGTAATAAATGAAGGATGTGGAGTCGAGTTACTTCAACTTCCATGGTGGATGTAGTTTTCACTGGAGGCTTGCACCTTGAACGGTGATGACCTTTGGGACTCAGTCTTAGTTCTTCTCTCCTTGCTAATGAGATGACGGCCCTTCAGGTACACCTCGCGATTCGACATGCCATGAGTAACTCTCATTAGATTTTCTTTCTTTTCTTTTATAGGAGTAATTTCAATATCAATTTTCTTTGTGGATAAAACTTTATGGCTGTAACATAAACCTCAAGCATGTTGAAAACTATCTAAGGAATCACAGTGCATTGCAAAAATAAAAATATATTGCATAAGAAAAACCAAATTAACATGCTCATAAAGTTCCTGAAGTAGGTTAAGAAATCAATTATAAGTTATTTATAAACTCGGACTGCGTGGATTAAATACAAAGCAAAACAAAATGTGATGGACTGTAAAAGAGACTATCAACAAACGATGTAGAGAATAGGAATACCACTGTTTGAGACCACGGCCACAACTATAATATTTAATGATCACGGGATCAGTTAGATGAAGGATACGCAATTAGAATTTGCTTTCTTTCACAAATTAACAAATATTTCTCATTCCAATTACACCATTTCGGGACTAGTTTTTTTCGACTACGAATGAACATCTGCACCATAACATACGTTTCATTAAAAAAATAATAAAGGAATTTTGATAACGTTTAGTTCAATTTTGATGTAAACTAAGAAATTCAGTTCTTGCTCTGAAAAAGGTGAGTTACTTTCGACTTCTTTTCTCCTAATAGTGCTTGTTCCTTCACTGGATCACGCAGTTTGAGTGAATGTGTTTCTAAAGCTGAGGAGTGACCTGCGCATCATTTCCTATTGTGTATTTGTGCTTCACATCTTTGAAAAGAAAAGTAAGCATTTTTTAAATATTTTTATTCCCCTTGATTCTATTTCCTACTTGAAATAAAAGTAAATATCAAGTTTTTGAAGTGGGATAAAAAAAAAGAAACGATTGACTACCAAATATTAGGAAAACACATCACTTTAGACACAACATATCGCATTACGAAAACAAATTCAGCACGCTTTTAAAATCTCGAAAATAGGTTTACAAGTGAATTAAATGTTGTTTACAAACTCAGATACCATTGACAAAATACAAAAATATTGTGATGAACTGCAAAATTTGAGGTTATAAACAACGAACAGAAGAGCGCATAGAAATGCCAGCTGTTTGAGATAGCTGATATAACTATGACAGTGAATGATTTCTGTATCTGTTTAGAGGAGGAAACGAAACCGAAATTTGTTCCCTTCGGAAAAGTGACAAATAACTCGAAATTCGATTAAACCCTCAAGCTACTAGTTTCTTTCAACTAACAATGAGAATCTGTATGATAACACAAATTTTGTGTAAAAAAATTGATAAAAACAATTGAAGGGCTCTCTCCAAAATTTTCTCGCATTCTAGCTAATAAATGTTATCCTTCTCCCCCCCCCCATAGAATTTTGAACATGTGGCGAACAATAGTTACGAAATATAGAATTTTTAAATGAATCTAGCATTTTTACTGAATTTATCTTGAAAATATGTATTTTGAACGTCTTTTTGACACGAAATTACACTTAAAATCGCAAGATCACATACAGATTAATTATGTTGATTTACGTTATTGGGTTCACCAATTACTGCACGAACATTCACACAAGAGTACAGACGGTCGAGCTTTTGACACATTTGGTCCAAAATTTGTATGAATCTACATTTTAAATGTTAAATCTGCGTACAAAAATTCTATTTATATAACTCTTTTCGTTTTGTAATTATCGAGTTCGCTTGTACTCGAACAGCTACATTGATCTCCTATGAATATATTTCATTCAAAATTTGTTAGATCAAGTTTCTAAATTCTATATATCAAGTTTCATCTGTCTAGTTAAAAGCGTTTTCGAGTTATCGTGTTCACATCCTGGCGCACATAATATCAAAAATGAATTTTTCGAAACACATTTGGCAGGTCTAAAGCGTGGAGATACATGAAAATCTCGAGTTTTTGACGATTACAAAACTTTTTGTCTATTTCGTATGCGAGAAAGTAAGTAAAGGTAATATCGATATTGAAGGCTTCTTCCCGTCATCAAACTGTTGATTCATTTCTGATGCAAACTAATATTTTCAGTTCTTGCTCAGAAAAAGGTGAGTTACTTTTGACTTTTTTCTCCTATTAGTTCTTGTTCCTTCCTTGGATCACGCCGTTTGAGAGAATTCGATTTGATTCTGAAGCTCAATAGCTACATAGCTACTAATGTATGCCCTGTATTCACATCTTTGAAAAAAAAGTAAGTTTTTTATGTTTTTATTTCGCTTTATGACATGTTTTTATTTCCTACTTTAAATAGAAGTAAGCACCAAGGTTTTCAGGAAACAATGAGAACATATCGACTAAATATAAAATGAATTCTTATTAAATAAAATTGTACATCAAATCAAGAAATAATTTTTAATCCAGGAAAGAAAAGTAAACTTATCGATTCTATGAAAATTCTAATATTAAATATTTAATTTGATTTTTCAATGGAACACTAAATTAAGATGTGCTAATAATGTATAGATTTAGAAAAAGAATTTAGAACCTGGTGTCATTTTTATTTCATACATTAAGCTACAATTTTAAAATTGCTCTCATTTTATTAGGTGAAATAAATTATTTAATTCAATCAACTTTTAATTTAATAAATAAAAACGTAATTAAGGAATTGATAAATGAATTTAATATTAAATATTAAATCATAATCGAAGCATTCATCTTAGAAATTTTCTGAAAAAATTCATTCCCATTTTAGTATTTAGTGAGACATAAATAGGCATTGATCTGTAGAGATGCATCTATATTATGGCATTCATAAAATAGGCGTTTCATAAATGACAGCAAGAATTTCATTAATAATTAGAATCGTATTTAACGCTTTGTTGTGTCAAAAAAGTATTCAGCGTTGAAATCGAACTCATCATCCAAAGGTAAGTGAGCTTTTGTTCCAATAAGTTTCATTTATATATTAATTTTTCTATGAAATGTAGTAAAGAACAGAAGAAAAAATATTTTCTTCCTTATACTAGTGAGGAATATTTTTCTACATTTCTAAATGAATGAGAATTAATGCAAAGCATTAAATATGAATTGCTGATGATAATTATGTAACTTCCTATTCAAAGCTTGAAACTGTTAAAGCATTTCGTCAAAACAAAGAAATTCTTTTTCAAGAACCCATTTCATTGAAAAAAATTTGCAAAGTAATTTGAGCACAAAATGTTTAGTAATTTGAGCACAAAAAATGTAGTAATTTGAGCACAAAAAGTGTAGTAATTTGAGCACAAAAAGTATAGTAATTTGAGCACAAAAAGTAAAGTAATTCATGCACAACTGAAAACAATATAATTTGTTTCAAAATAAGAAATATGCCTTAACTAGGTGATGAATTTAATTTATCTAATGGATTTTGAATTTCATCACAAGTACTAACCACTATATTCACAAATTTTAAGAAGCTTGCAACTAGCATAGCAGCAAAACATCACTAAGCTTCAAAAAAGATATTTGATGAATTGCTTTTTTTATAAATGACTCTATATAAATCAAAATGCCATGTAACAAATAACTGCAGTTAAACTCCCAATTCCTTTGCCTCAGTTCTTATTTAACTTCCAAAATGCATTAAAATGACTATTTTTAGAAGTTAGCCATTTTTTGATATTGAAGTTTTTCCACGAAGATTAAAAACGCATTTAAAATCTGACACCTGTGCGTGAAAAATATAATAAAATTATAGAATTTCTTTTTCCAGAGTTTCTAAAGTTTAAACCAAGTGAATCAATAGTAGCTTTGGCATCCTGAACTCAAAATCCGTTGTATCCACAATCTAATTTTATTTGTTTTAGCTTACTTTACTCCGTAGGAAAAAAAACTTTAAAGGCTTTTACGCTTTTAGGGCAATCAATAAGTTCATATGTCTGAAGAGAGAAACAATAAAATCCTTCAGTTATCGAAGAAAATATCGTTCTCAGTAGCAAATATCTGACAATCTATTAAAGTTAGCGTGAAAATATGTTGTGGAGAGGATAAGGACAGAATTGGATTGCATTTAATTTATTTCTACGATATTGTTGTGTGACTATACAAAAGAACTAATGATAACGCATTTAAAGATTCACCCTTTCTTAATAATTAATATCAGATCAATTATTGTTAAATTGAAAAATATCTGAATGTCAACCTTTTTCCGAAACTAAAAACACGAACGTATAAAAGAAATATATGTCAAATAATTATATCAAAAAATTGTAAAAAAAAGAAGATATAGAATTGACTAGTATATTCCACCTGTTTTTTTTTTCGACTGTATAACTAATAAATAAAACATAAGTGGGAAATAAATTGTCATAAAAGTATCTGCTTATTGATGCAATAATAAGATATAATTATTCTAAAAGTATCCTAAACATTTCGATAAAAATCATGCAAAAAATAATCTGGCAAAGCCAAAATAAAACTTAATTATTTAAATATAATCTTAACATCTTACTATTATCTTACGAGGTAACATAATAGCAATATTTATAATTATGTTACGAAGAGGAATACATGGATTAAAATGCGATAACATTTTCAGATAATTATTACCAAACATAGAAACAAATAATTGGTAATGAAACTCCCATGATAAACGTTGCTTTAATTGCGCTAATAAGTTTCTGGATCTCACAAAAATAGGAAAAGATTTCATCAAAATATATTGAACAAAGTCAGTCTTTTGCCGAAACAATCTGAAGCTGAAACAATTAAGATACATTGTAAGAAGCTTAAAGCTACTCGTTAAATTTTAATGTTTTAAAGATCAATAAAAAAAACTTATTTAAAGTAAGGTATTCTAACATAAATGATAGTATAAATAAAGCAATAATTAATAAAGTTAGGTGCTTTAACATTTAATTTAAAAACTCATTTTGTAATTAATTCTGCAATTAATACGATAAGAGAATTTAATGAACCTGAATGTCCTCCAGCAATGGGAGGGATTCTATACTGCAATGCTGCATTTTTAATATCTGGCAACTGAAGTTATTCATTTTAATGCCAATGCAATTAACTTTTCCACACAGAATTGTTTCGTCAACTGGTTATTTAAAATAAATGTAGATGGTTTGATCATGATAATAAAAGTTTTGTCATTAACCATTATTTTTCCCAAATAATATTAGTGAGGAGTTCCACATAAAATTTTTAAGTTAAATTGAATTCAATAGAATTCATGTTAATTTTTATTGAATAACTAAATGGGTTATGTGTTGATAAAGTAGAGTGCGAGATAATTGCATTTTATTGGAAATATGGCTACACAAATATTACTAGATATTTTTTTTACTTTAACATCATGAATAAAGATGGATTTCCATACTTTTATGCTAAATTGAAATTTAAGGGGAACCAAACTTAGAATTTCGTACGATTTAAACAGCATTTTTGCGTTTATTTTCCTAACTTAAATTTCTCTCATGTGCGTTTAAACGTTAATGAATTTTCTGAAACAAAAATACAATTTATTAAATACATTAAAATTAATTGTATCGAAAAGTTTTCAAATTCGATTTAAATCTATACAAATATATTTCGTGTCGTAAACACATGTCACCTATGCAGCATGATTGATCTCATTTGTATTTCAAGAAATTAACTGAATTTAAAATATTAGTTTAAGTGTTGTTGACAAAAAAAAAATATTATATTTTCCTCCTTATTTCATGCAACGTGAATTACTTTTAATGTGAAGAGGTCAGATTTTAAATTTTGATTAACTTTTTTATTTTTCTTAAAAGAATAAAGAATTAGTTGATTAGATAAAAATCCTATATTGACAATTATATATTCCTGGGAATTTTTGTAGGTCTTTCGGAATACATTTTCTATACCATTCTATATTATTTTATATATCTAGATATGACGTTTCTATACAGCAATGGGGAATTCATGTTCTTAAATTAATTTTATTATGATAATCATCGATTTTCAGTTAGCTTATTTCATGAGTTTAATTTTCAAGTTTCGTTCATTTTAGACTTTTCTAAATTAAAAACATCAATGTTTTACTAGAAATTTCTTCTAACTTAAAAAAAAATATTTCTTGATGGTCTATTCCTATGTTTAGTTGATAAAATAAAACCATTTTTGTCATTTCGTATTTTGGTAACTCATTAGAAATTATAAGCTTTTTCTCAGTATAATTATATGCTTTTTTAAGACGTAAAGAATTGTGACTCGCATGATTATTTTAAACAAAAATTGATTTTAATTAGAAAAAATTTACTCAAAATTATGTTTAATGAATATTACCTACGTAATAAAAAAAATAAATGTCGAATTTTCCCCTTTTTTGAATAATTGAACTCGTTTATTTTGAAATTTTTATGCTTCTAGTGTGATTCTTACAGGACACATTCAAGAATTGAAAATGTACGCTCATTTGTCTTTTTATTTTCTTGATTCCTTATTTTCAGCGCCGATTTACAATTAATTTTGCTGCTTGTAATAAATTTTAAAATTTAGAAATCATACATTACTATGCAAAATAGTATCTAATATTAACAACACTGTGTCTCCTGCAATTCCAATTCCTCTTTCATTTCGTACTTCTTTCTATAAATTGCAAACCTGACGTGACGCTGCTCACTTTAATTTTGCCCCTTTTCTTTTAGTAATTGCCTAATTAAAAACACAAAAATAAAGTTGAGCAGTTGTGTGTATAAAATAAAGCCATCTTGAAGGGAAAGGATTATAAGGTATTTTTTTTCATTAAATGTATTTATCATTGATAAAATTTAATAAATTTTGTTACCACTCAAAACCATTTCAAACGGAAATTATCAACAGCTATTTCATCGATTATATTCATAGTGAGAAATTATTTTCAGATTCAGATAAAACCATTTTTTAAGATTAGTGAAACGTTTTTTCATGCTTTCAGACTTTTTACTATTCAAATTCAGACTTCAGACTATTCAAATTCAAAATCATGAGTCAAGTAAAATTTTGTATCTTCCAATGACTGCAACAATATAGATTATTCTCTATTAAAAGCCACATCATTTAAACGCACACATATTAAAAGATGTTCTTAATTATATAAAAGTTCTTAACATGCTGCTCTGAGCCCACATAACAGGATTCATTATTACATACCTTATGCCTTTCATAAACTAGTATGAGTAGTCTTTCCAAAACGCTCTCGCATATTCCCTAATAAATGTGTTATCTACCCTTCTACCAGCATAAAAATTAAGTTCCTTGGGCAAGACCGCGAACATCGAATGCACAAATTTTCAGAATCCCGAAATATGCAAGTTTTGTTCTTCTTAGTATACATAGTAAATAGTAAATAAAAGAGTTTGCATTTTTGAGTTATTTTATTCAAATACAGATATAATTCCAAAAGTATATTTTCAAAACTCCAAGAGATCTGAAACGTAATGAGAAAAATGTGGGAACATTTTTGGATTCTTTTTTTTTATTGAATGAGTGTAAATTTTCTGTGCATTTAAAAAAAACATTTTATTAATCTTTTAGATTAAGATTTTCGCCAATAAGGTAATAATAGAACTTTTTGCAGCCGGTATGGTAAATAACGCTTTATTTTTATTTTTATTTGTAACGCTGTAAATTAATATTCCGTATATTAATGATATTAATTGTAGTATCATATAAATGAAATCTCACTGAATCAATTTCATTTTAAGAAACAACAGTTTTTGAGATAGACTAAAATTCTTCATTTTGTAATTTTCATTAATCGTTGATAATCAAACTTTACTAATATATCTACTACAGTATACTGCCTATTTTTCTATAGCACTTTTTATAAATTTATTTATAAAAATATATGTAAGATTTTTTGTTAAATAAATCCTCCGGGTGCGCTTGGTTTATATGCATTGTCATACAGTGTGGTAGCAGAATTTTTTGAATCTTTATAAAAGATTTAGTTAATAGATCATCCTTTAAAATGGTTAAATATCTATCTATCTTTGGCTGCTGGATGCTAAACTCAGACCTCGGGCACTCTTAAAAAGAAAATTGGAAATATTTCTAATATAACTATACCATGGATTGGTATTTTTTCTTGGAACGTATTGAATGGAATGTAAGAAAATAGTTCTATTGTTATGAATCGATAGCAAAACACTTAAAGATTTTATTTTTGTTAAATTTTATGACTTTGAAATCCTCTCAAATGCAGGACAATGGTTTCGTCATGTCTAAAAAAGATTTCCCTTTCACAAAACTAGTTCACTGTAACCATAAGGAATTTTTGGATGTCTCTACAAGACGATTTACTAAAGCAAAATAGAAAACTCATTTTGGAAACAGTTGAAAACATAACACATAAAATCAGATGTCTAACACCCTCTTTCTCCATTTCCCTGATATAAAAACATACGCCAGAAATAAAAGTGCCAAGTCATTTTTCCGCTGTGTACATTTCGTTTTTCTCCTTCACATTCGTATTTTCTGAAAAGAAAACGTTATCACTGGGCACAAATATACTTTACTAAAGTGAGTCTATTTTCTGCACAATGATTTTTCCATGTAACGAAGCATTCAATCGTTATCTAAAGATTTTATCCTCACCTTTCTACTTTTGATTTTATGAGTTAAGTTCATAGAAGAGATGATTTCTGTTCTTGAGTGAAAGTATAACTTTTACTTTACTCATAAAGATACAAAGAAATATAACTACGGCTTTAAATCCAGTTTGACCTATTTCTAAATAAAATTAAATCATTTTGATGAATATATGAATGCAGTAAATTTTTTTGTAACTTTACATTCAATTTTTTTTAACAAAAGAAAGATGTATATTTCTTTTAAGAATACCTTTTGCTGATTTGATTGTGCTGATATAAAAATTAAGTTCAAAAATTCAGAGTTATAAAATGCCTTTTTAAGAGTATGTTAGATATATATGCTTCCAATCAATAGTTTTTCTATCAAGTTTTCTATTTTCTGAGAAAATTCATTTTCTTTTATGAGCTCTTGTTTTTTAATTTCTTAAAGAGTTTAAATTTTAATTTGGGTGTTTAACTAGACATAACAGAATTATTTTTATCGAGAAAAATATCTTTGTGAATTATTTTTTAAACAATGGAATTCATAAACAGTATTTATACTTATTAATAATTAATTGTGATGCTAGCAAATTATATGCAAATTTAAATATATTAAAATTATCTTGTTAAAAGAATATATGTAAAACTTATAAAATAAAAATATTAAATTAATTGAGGATTGAAGTTTTTAAGTTTTTAATTGAAGTTTTTAAAATTAATTGAGGATTAAATTCTGTTCGTGATTAAATATTGAACAGCGATTATTATATAAATTTAAAAGGAATGATTCAAATGCCTGCATTTAAATGTACAATAATAAATATATTAATCTTAAGTTTTCAATTTTCGCTAAAAGATTTTCGTTTTACTTTTAGTGAAAGATATCACATATATAAAAACTTAAATTGCGTTGCAAATAGTAAACTCAAAAATCAATAATGCCAACGTTTAGGCATAAAGACATTTAAAACTGTGTTAAAAGTGCATACCTATACAAATTCTCTTTCATGAGTTGTTGAAATAATAAAAATTCAAAATAAAATTCAATTACTACAAAAAATCATATCTTGATTGGTTGTATATCAAGTAATTTCGATTTTTTTTTCTTTTCGGAGTTTATATCTTTCTGAATCCTTTCTATCTTTTTGAAAGTTTTCTACTTTCTATTTTGAAATATGAAATATAGAAATCCATTCGAATTCCCATCCAGCATACTAACATGAATACATATTTCTACATTAATAGCAAAAATAAAAAGTGACACAGTTGTAGCGTCAAACTTTGATTACAAAATACAGACTCTAATAATTGATATTTATATGAATCTTGATTGAAAATTTAGTGATTGTTTTGTATAAAAAATATTTATCTTTTAATTTTGTATGTGTTTTCTAAACTTTTCTAAAAAAATATCATTGTATTCATACGAATTTATTTTGAAAAATGAGTTTTGATTAAAAAAAACGAAGCAGCGGAGACATTAGTGCTCAGTTCACCAACCTCAAAATCGAGACACTGCTAATTGTTCACAACTTCTTATCAGTATGAAAAGTCCAGTTACATCAAACACAGAATTTCATTTCAAACATTGAAAGAATTGGATGAAAAGACCAACAACCAAATTGTAGCTCTTTTAGCCTTTCTAAACCTTAAGCTCCAAATAGAAACTTTTCAGATCCCTGCAGAAACTGACTGCCTTATAACTCAATTTTCTTAAACGTCCGCTTTACTAAGCAGTTGACAGACAAATGTATTGAACAATCCCGTACGGTTGAAATAAATTACACTGCGCGCTAGTTATTTCACAGTTTACTGGCCACAAGCATCCCGCCAGAAATGCCCGAGACTCTTCTCTTACCCGAGTAGGTTTAAACTGCTTTGACCTAAATAAATTATTAGAAATCTTAACGAACGAGTAGCTAGCTACTCGTTACTGCATTATGAATTCAACGCTTTATTTACATAGAGGGCAGAGTTTCTGACATAACTCATACAGCAGCGAGTGACTTTTCAAGCTCAGTGGTTGGCTTCATAAATCAGGTACTAACAGGGACAGCTGAAAAGCTCTGTTAGGAGCCACTTGTTTCAATGCAATTGATTGAAAGGCCTTCTAACTTCACGCAGAAGGATTAAAATTTTTGAATGAATTTTAGCCTTTGCTCTGCACGGAGCGATGGCGTACCGTGAGCGGGGAATCTATGGCTGTGGGAATGGCAAAAGCAATTAAGGTTGTTCAGAATTAACTTGATTATACTTTTCTCAACTCTTTCGAAATCACGTCTTCTGCAGTGAGAAAATGAATAAAATAACATCATCTCATCTACACAAAATGTTGTTATCCTTCTTCTAATTAGTGGCACAACAGCGGAGAATATTTTATTTTAATAAAGTCAACAGAAATAAATTTCTTAGACGGTTTTGCTTCTGAATCCAATGCATGTGGAGCAAACATTTTAGTGCTTTATTAAGAACATAAATAATTAAGTATTATATAACAATAATAATTATTGCTGTACACGTGCAATTGTTTGAAATTTTTTCCTGTTGTTTACCTGTTGCCTGTTGCCATTCATTCATTTTTATTTCTCTCTATTTTAATTATCACCTGATTCATTTTACATGAATGTGTTTATTTTCAACTTGCAAATGAAAATTTTCCTTGACATTTATAAAATATCTGTTTTCATGATTCATTTTTATTTTTATATTCTACTACACAGTGTTTCACTTCCCTCCCCCCAAAAAAGTTATCGCAGTTTTTAAGTTCAATTTAAAATGAAAAAAAAAATATTCACATTTATCTTTTTTTCAAATATATCGAATGCGTTTGAAACACTTTTTGAAGTATTTTAAATATTAAATCTTGAATTAGACAAAAAGCTTCCTAAATATTAAAATAGCATTAAATATTAATTAAAAAAAGTGTATGGAATTTATATACTGAAACATTAATACGGTCAAACTGTTTTTATTTTTTATCTATATGTCTGAATATTTTCTTTAGCACTTTTTTTAGCATTGAAATAACTCATCTACTTTTAGAACTTATTTCATGAAAAATAATGTAAAGATGCAAATTTTCTTTTCTAAATTAATATGATGAGAAATGACTGTAATTACAATAAATACTTGAGTTCCCATATTTTATACTTCAATTATACAATAAATATTTGTAAGAAGATATAAAATTATGATCAGCTCTGAAGAGAAGGACGTCAGCCAAATTTTTTTTCCAGTTATATGATAAAATGTGTGGAAAACTAATGGATTGAACTTCCCTCTAACAGTTGATATTCTCTTTTTGGTAACCGGCCGTACTTGTTATATCCCCCGCTCACCAAAAAACACAGCGTATTTCAAAATAGACTTCTCTTAATATAGACCGAGTTCTCTTAATATTGACATTAAGTGAAATTATTTGATTTCCTTTTACTGTGAAGTATTTTTAATGGAATTCCTTAGCATTGTTTATTACTTTACGAACTTCTTTCAAAGCTGTATAAAAAGAATTAACCGCTTCCTTCACAGACAGATCCTTTTTATTGTCCTCGTTAAAATGTATATAAAAGGAAAATACTTGGACTGACTGCTATTATATCTATAATTATTATACTTAATTTTAAAATATAATTCATTATTTTATTTAATAGAATAGTACTGATATTAATCATTGCTTATACTTAAAGTCAAATATTCTTTATCTTTAATGGAAAAAATTCTTCATTGGGGTAAGAACTGATAAAAAATAAGAAAAAAAGGATATTAATGTATTGATTGTATTTCTTTGAAATATAAAAAGTAATAAATTTTATTAATTAGCTCAGAGTTTTGAAAAACATAATATAAATTTAGAATGAAACTATGTATAAAATATTCAAAAACTAATTTAAATTTTCAGTTGTTTCATATTTCAAAGATAAGGTTGAAAATTATTCCCAAATATGAACTTATCTAGAATATTTTTATTGCATTAATAATTCAACGGGCGAAAATTTCCCTGGAATAAATTTTCGTTTTTTTTTTTTTATTCAGTGGATGATCAGGCGTTGGATATAGATTATTATTTGATAAATTATTCAACATTAATCTCCTACTTCATACATATATTTTTTATTTCAGACTGTGCCAAATATGTTAGTTAATTTAAAAACTATTTTTATTATTGCATTTTTGATATTTTTGTTAAACTAAGAAATTTATGAGAACATGAATATTCCCCGATAAATGCTTAAAATAAGAAAGTAACGTTTCATAAAATATCAGCAAGAACTTCAGCGAACTATTTAAAAGCCAGAGTAATTAAGATAATGATATAATGAATGTTGAGCTCGTTGTTCTTCAGGAAATAACAATTGAAAAATGATATATTCTCATTAGCGGATTATGGGTTATAGCACGGCGTATTTGAAGAAAATGATTCCGATGATTTTTTTTTCGAGGGGGGGGGGATCTTTCCTTTCGTTGAACTTTCAACTGCGAATTATTTAAAAAAACAAATAGACTAATATGTTCTTTAACAACAAATTTGTAATTGCGGTCTGGTTGCTTGCTGGAGGTTATATAGTTTTCCACCGAGGTAAACAGAAATGTGAATCGGTTTTCCCTGAAAATCCTTTAGGAAGGAAATATTAAGCCCTTATATAAGTTAAGCTTTTATTGGATGATAACAGTATTTCGATCATCGCCTAAATCTGGACCTGTATCGTAACCTCATTTCTATTAAATATTTGAGTCGTAACTTAGGTGCCTTAAGATATCACTATGTAATGTGATTTTCAAGAGGAAGAGCTATATGATTGCGATTGTGGAATAAGCGTTTAGATTTTGATATCATTTGAATATTTTAAGTAAAGATCTATTTTATTGTAAAAGCGAAATATGTTATTACATTATCAGAGAGGAAACGATTTTGGTTACAATTTACTAAAATACTCATCTAAACATATTTCTACAAATTTAATAAGCTTTGGAAATTATTTAGTTTGTATCACAAATACTTCATGAATTAAAACGACCTGTGTTAGAAAGTAGTTGTAGTGGTAGTCTCATGAATTTAATTTAGAACTAACCAATGAATAATAAATAAATAAAGAAAAGAATGTTGAAGGCATAAAATGTTCATTAGAAAAAACTATGGCTACTTGGATTTGTATCATACGTGAGAAAACAAGAAAACAAGAAGTGATTCAGCGCATGAATACACATACCTGGGTTCATATATTAAGCACTGGAGGTAATTTGAGAATCAAAAAATACTCTTGATTGAAATATGCTTATGAAAATGTTTAGTTAAAAAACAATTTATATAATTGGATAGATGATTCAATTTTAATATATTTGTTCTTATGCTTCGAAATGTAATTTTTAAAAAGTTAATCGCAATATTGTGAAGTTAACTTAACATCCAAGAGGTCGACTTTTTGACAGCAAATACTACACGACCGTACAAAAAAAATAGCTGTTTTAATCCACTATCAAATTGCTCCAAATTCACTTTTAGCAGCGGAAAATGCATTTATCTTGAGTTGTGACTTGTTTGAATGTCTTACATCTAAAAGGAATCTTCTCTAATAAAACTCAGTTTTAGGCTTCAATTTTTTTTCTCATGATAGTCAAATGTCCTAATTTTGCTAAGCAAATAACCAAATTCAATTAGATAAGTTAGATTATTCGATAAAATCTCAGATTTTCTCTTACGGTGGAAAGTAGGCCATAAAGAGGCAAATTCTTTTCATATCATTGAACTGAAAATATTTTATGCGCATCAGACTGAATTGATTTCTCATTCCGTAAAATAATTTAGTCGGATAATCATAAAAAATAATGTGACACATCGCAAGTTTTTTAGATGGTCGAATTTTGTAATTGCTCGGACTTTCAGTTAGTGAAAATAATTGATGATGAAAACACTTCGAGTTCAGGCATTCAGCTGCACTTCACACACATCAGTATCTGACAATATAAATTTGAATTTCATAGATAGAAAATAATCCCCAAATTTCTGAATATAAAAAGTACAGAAGAGAGCTTGATTATTTCGAAAATTGTCAATTTTCATTAAAAAAAAAAGTTGAAATATTTAACAAGTACGAAAAAATCATAAACTGCCAAAAAATCGATAAATAAAAAAAATTGGAATATTACATAATAATATTTATTTAATGCTTTGAATTCAGAAAAAAATGATAAGATGGATAATTATTTACTAAATACAAGGAATAATTTTGTATTTCAAGGTTTAAAAAATGTTTCTAAAATATGTGTTCTTCCCAAAATAATTAACGACTTCTTACAATTCATTCTTCAATTTTTATTATCGAAGTCACGAGGCATTAAAAACATGCATCGGCTAGAATAGTGCTTGAGAAAAGAGTTCAGAATGTTAAATTTTTATATTGCAATTTTCTACCTAAACTATTTTTTTCTGAAGCTGATAGCTGTTTAATTAAATTCTTCGTCTATCAGAATTATTCGGATAAAATATTTGACTCAGTATAATTCTAAAATGACTTATTTTCTTGATATCAATCAAATTATTTATTTTTGTCGAAAATTGCAAAATTACTTTTCTTACAATTTTTGTATAAATTGATAACTTATAATTCGTAAAATGAGAAAAAAATACTAAGTGTTGTTTTTTTCAATAAGCATTTTGAACCGTCATGCTTTTTACTTCTTGTAAATGAAAATGCTTTGTACCTCACCAGTTTGTTTCTCGCAATATATGAAATAAAAGCATCGTAGAAAACTTTCCCGTTGTAGCTGATACAAAAAAAGAGCCCTGATTAGAAGTGCCGCATTTTCGAAAAATACACTTTGTCCGAAATAAATTTGGGAGCATATTTACTTATCTTTCGGTTGTCCCTTTTTTTCTGAGGCGAAAGAAATGCGCCGTTATGCAGCGTCGACTTATGATGTCGTATTGATTTTGAAGCAAATGTTTTCGTATATGATACTTTTCACTGTGTCAGGTTGCGAAAGGGACATCTGGATGAAAATGCTACATCAGGACTGTTATTGACAAGAGTTCTGTTTTTTCTCGGCTTATCTATCAAAAACTTAACACATTCCTATTTCTCTTTCAACGGGTTGTACGGGATATCCATTTAATGTTGTTGCTTTTCTCTAGGAAATAAAAGTTTATACTAGAACGAATATTTGTTTATCTTACTCTCTTATCTTTTTATATGTAACAGTATATTACTTACAAATGGCGAAAGTACGACTAATTTCTGAAATATTTTTTTCGTTATATGTATGAAACACAAAGGCAGTTTAAGAATTTTGGATGTTTTATATTTGTATTCATTAGTAATTAAAATATTTCTTGGAATTCAATGTATAAAGGATATGTTAAGAAAATCTATTTGCGACTCTAAAAACACCTTTTATATTATGTTAGAAATAAACGTATTTTTTGTATATAACTTTTGTCACTTTCATTGTAAATATGAAATTACTTTTTCAAAATGTTTATAAATTGAATCAAACACGTTTCAAGAATAAAAATAATGATGTATTTTCATGACTTGTTTTTATAAGAAAAATAAAGATCCTTAATAGATGTTGTTCAAGTATAATGAATAGGAATAAGGTTTTTTGTTTTTATTCAAAGAAAATAAGGCTAAAGCATTCAATTTAATTTAAATAATAGATTTAAAAATATGGACTTCAGTTATTGCCCTTACAAAATATATTAAGTCAAAATAAATTTTTATTGATATAAATACATCTTGGTTAATATATTATTATTAATATTATTATTATGCAATTAAAATTCAGGATTCATTCTGCGTTCTCTTTAAAAGTGTGTGTATGTTGACGCTCTACAGAACAGATGATTAAACTTAGATCCAAATTTAACACAAATATACTTTGGAAGGGCCAAACGTGCAACTCGGTGAAACTATTTTTTTTTTTTGAAATCATAATTAGAATTTTAACCACTTAAAAACCAAGCGAAATTTCTATGCATTCCTTCGAATTATAGAATTACGAAATTACCATGGAACAAAAATGTATTTTTCATTATCTTAAAACATAATATTTTCATTGCTATCAGTTTAGTTACCATGAAATTTTTGACATTTTTAATTAATTTTTGAAGTTTATATGTTTAATTGTTTTCATGAATTTTATATAATTTTTATTGTTGCTACAAATAATTTATTCTGGATTTATTTTTCCCTTGTTAAGGATGAAGGTTTGAAGAATAATCTTACTTTTCCCATTCTGAGTTTTAAAGCATGCTTTTAATACTTTTTTCTGTTTATTATTTTCGTAACCATTAACTCCGCTGCACCAGCTGATCACCAGAATTAACTAATATATAATGAAGCTTAGATTACTTAGCAGCTATTGATAGGTTTGCAATTTCCGTCACGTAATGAACTTTCGTTTTTAGGCGTATGATTGAAGAAATATATTAAGCGAAAAATATACTTAAAATATCAAAACAAGGTATAAAGGAAGTTAACAGGAATTCTATAAGATATTTTGAGATTTTTTTTTGTCTATTTTTAAAATAAAGACTTTATTGAAGTTCAAATGATTGCTGCTTCAAACAATTTTGAAGACATCAATACAAAAGTGAAACATCCATGTGGTCATTTTCTTATAACAAAATATAGATAAAAATTGGGTTCTACCGTTCAGAACGGATGTAGTTCTTTTTTTTTTAATTCATCGTTAAACGAATATGTCAAATTCAATTTTTTTTTCTTCTCAAGTTTCTTTCATTCAACAAGAACTGTATGCATTTTAGAGAAAAATATTTAGGCTAAATTTTATGTGGCTTTATTTCTAATTGCACGTGCACACTCTAAAAGTTCATGGGAACTCCAGGGGGGTGGCGACAATTATATAACTTGAGAGTTGTAACCTGAAAGGTTCTTTATTCACAATATATGTTTCAAAGAAATTTCAAAGAAAGACAGCAATTAGTGATTTATGTAATGAATGTGCAGTTATACTTCAGACTGAACTAATAAGCACCTGAATGTAAAGGAATGAACTAAAATATTAGATCGTAACTTCTTCATTAATTACAAATTAATATATACTAGCATAAATGTTTATTCTTGATACCGATTTGCTTGTTGTATAATTTTTTATTTTATTTAAATCTAAAATAAAATATTTGGTCATAAAATTTTATAGAACAAATAATGCAGTATCTACACATAAAAAGTATCTATTTTAAAGAAATATATGCAAATCATTGACGTTTCATATCATTGTGGAGATTAAATAAATCTGAAACATGTTTAATTTCAATTTAGAAAATATAATTGAATTGGAAGACTTGGAAATTTCTTCGATCTTTCGGGTTGAAAAGTACCGAAAAATAGGGATCATACATTAATAAATGCTCATATAGGATTTATTTATTTATTGTAATATTTGATTTTCTACGTAAATATGACACATTTCCGTCGAAATGCGGAAACGTTTTCGAAATCAAATTTTATCATTCTTGAGTTCGGTTAGTTTTCTTTTAAATAATAATTTTTCAATATTTTTAATACCTTACACACTTTTTATATAAATTTATTCATTTTATTGTTTAATTAATCAAACTTATTTTCAATCTCTGTGTTTGTTTTAGGCAGAATTCATTATTTTCTGAAACTCGGCTTTTTTTTTCTATGCTTATATTATGCCTTCTATATGGATATCTGATTTAACTATGTAAATTCTAATTAAGAACTTTCTCCAAATCTTAACGATAAACTATTTTAATCCATTTTTGGCATGACATGATATTTTTTAACTCTTACTGACCTAAAATAGTTTTTCTTGGAGAATTTTGTTTAGTCTTAATGAAATCGAGGTAATATTCATAATCAACAAAGGAACAAATTTTTAGTTCGTGGTACTAATTGCGTGATTTATACAAAAATAATAACTGCCGATCTCAGGAAAATTAGTAATACGTTTTTGAGAGCTGTTTGTAATAAAATGTGCCTGGTTTTATAATGGGGAAAAAGAATTCCTTTTTGGGCTCTATTAAAAAATAGTCGTATTGATTTCATACGAGATAATAATTATTTTATCTTTTGCTATATATTTATAGTGAAAGTAACCAATCCAAGAACACCCGTTTCTAGTGCGGCAGTTAAATTATCATGCTCAAGTTACCTCACGGTTCTATTGTTTTGATAAAGCGAGTTACTCGAATTGTCGATAAATTAACTTTTGCTTCATACAAGGAAAGAATTCGTTTATGCGTTCAGACTGAGTAATGTTTACAGTTCTTTAGTCAATTTGTGTTATTAGAGCTTTATATATATGACAATACGAGTACTGTCAGTAATAATTGTAAGGATTAAATAGAAAATAACTTTAATTCCAACTTTCATAAAATCATAAATAGACCAGCTCCGCATTGAGAATGAAAAGTATTGCAAATGCATACGACAATATTTCAGCATCAATTGGAAAGTCTTTGGAATAAAGCATCAGTCCCAATTTATAGAAACACTTCCAATTATCAACTTCTTTGTTAACAATCGAAATTTCCACTTTCTATCTTATTTACAATAGTCGAGAAATTTAAAATTGCTTCGACAATGAAAGTTGAAAGTTTTTAACTATGCCTCTATACGTGCCCATCTATTACAGAATTTTGAAAATCCCTTTCGATGTCTGATATCGAACTTGTTTAAAAAGCTCATATACATTTGATATGTTGTATTTTATTAATAAACGATTCGATTTCCATGACTCCAGTTCATTTATCTACGAATAAGATCCGTAAAAGTTAAAATAATACATCGTGAAAGCATAAGGTCAACAAACTTCACTCTTTTCCATAGTTCATATAGCTCTTGATTACCCTTAAAATGTTAACTGAAAACAGAGATAAAGTATTTGGTTGGCTTATTTAAGTTCCGGAAGGTTAATTTTGTCTGATCGTTGCGATAAGGCAGTATCTATTTAATTTATAAATTATTAATCGGAGTTTTATCCGGAAGGTGGCATACAATTGATGTAATGATTTATTTAACGAAATTTGTCAGTTGTGATTAATGTGTGGAACCTGACGACATACATACTCTGCCAAAAGAAAATAAGAAAAGAAAGCGATATTTCAAAATAAATCAATGATTGTCACGAGTACCTATTTGTTGGATTTGTTTCCTGCAAAATATTCTCATCCTGTATTTATTCACTACTCCTAAGCTGTCTTTCATTGTTGGAATAGCTGCCGGAAATTCTTTTGTTGAGACTGCTAAGTTTTTGCTGTTTTCATAAAAAAAACTCCTCTCTTGTTTAATATCATTGACTTTTTATGCTGCATTTTAACTTCGGGAACAGATATGCTGGCATAATGTAATGCAGAAAGTTATTGGACCTGTTTTGAAGTTTTGATCCGGATTTGAATCGTCCAATGACTCTCACTGGCAGGCGTGGCACGGTTAATGTTTTCCTCATCAGTTAAGAAATTATGCCACATTTTTCCTTTGGTGCATTTTCAGATTTATTGTTTAGTTTTTGCTTATGCTTAAATTATCAACAATCCCATGGACATTTAAATATGATTTTCATTATTCAAAAATGCCACTTTCTCCACGTGAACGTGGTTCATTGATGCAGAAAAGAACTCAATATTAAGATCGTGTTTGGTAGATCTTCATTCTGATTTGAAACGTCTATATCATTTATAATATTGGAACTGACTAAAATAATCGTCTCGAGAAGTTTGTTGCAACATCTAAAATGCTTCTGTAGAAGATTTCATTAAATTTTCAAAACATTTTATATAAATTAGTCGTTTTCCTATTTTCAAAATAAAAAGAAGTAATTACTTTACAGACTGTATCAATTATAAATTATTAACAAAATGATGTGAAATTTTCGAAAAAATTGAAGCTGCAAGTTCAAGGTTAACGCTACACAAAACCATTAGAAAGGATTTGATAAGTTGAGGCATTATCCTTCTAATTTAAAAAGTGAGGATGCTTTTAGATTGTAACGCGCATATTTTATTGAATGAACGGCATACAAATCAATGTCCCAAAATCAAAATTCTTGTCTTTCCTTTTATTATTACATTCGGTTGGTGCACTAAAGATGTAGAGGGCGAAATTAAATTATTTAGCTATTAACGTCTTAAAAAAATTATATTATTTGCACGAGTTTAAAAGTATCAAGATAATTAATATTTGGCTGATAATATAATACATTCAAGAAAGCAGTTCAGCTTCTTGAGGGGGTTCTGGAATGAAGGAAGATGTTATTTTTAATTTGTTGCTTCATTATATTACTGGAGTAGGTTCTCCAAAACCCATGTCTTGCAATGACAGTACATGAACGGGAGAACACAATCTTTGGATTTTTTAGTCAATTGTTTACTTCTATCGAGATATTACAAAAGGCATGTTTACTTGGTCTACATAGTGTATTTATATCGGTAATCCTCTTTCAAATCTTGAGGCAGTAACACATATCCGTATGAGTCCTATTACAAGTTTTTGCTAGTTTGAACTGCTTTTTTGCAACCATTTTGTTAGCCCATGCCAGAAAGGATTCGTTATTCTGCTCGTTACCATGAATTTTTGAAAACTGCAAGAATTTCAAGCGCTTGTTTTATTACTAAGACATACGAATGAGGCTTTTCTTTGAATTCCAGTTAGCCTTGCATTGCAATATGTCCATTTTAACTGAATTAATCTTTAAGCATGATAACTTCCTCCGATAGCATTTTTTTTTAAATCTTCGTCTGAAAATAAGTTTTGTGTAATGGAAAATGTTCTATCGCATTTGAAAAACAATCTAATTTGAAAATTTGATTTTAAGGGATAAAATGTTTTCTCCTGAGTGAATAAAGTTTTATAATATAGTTTATATATATTTTTCTTTTCGCTCATTTTTCTATTTTCCACGATCTCTGTTCCTAATCATGACTGTTGTCTTTTTATACACTCTAAACGATCTTTTGGGTTGTTATACTTATGAATAATTGAGTTTAATAACTAGCAGATGAGTAACTTTTGGTTATAATATTTTTTCTATTGAAAAAAAAAACAATCATGTATCATTATATCAATGTTTTTAAAATCGAAGCTTTTTAATACTCATGTTAAATAGGAAGCACTTTTAAGAGTCAAAGTAATAAGAGATTTATTTTTCTGAATTTTTTTGTTTTATCTTTTACTTAAAAAATATTAAATTGCTACAACAAGTTATTTTATAAATAATTTAATCGTATAAATATTTAATCGTATTTTCAAATTGGTCTAAGTGTAATGCTATATACATTTAAACTTTCCCTTTTTACTCCCACCACTACAGTACAGTACATACTATAAGGAAAAACACTTTAACCACATTCACAATTATCATGAAATACAAAATTCTAAAAGAGTAATTGCTGTTACATTTACTCTCTTTTCAAAGTACTTTTCAGTCTCTGCTTTTAAATTCTAGGTTAATGCAGTGCAAAAGCGAGAAGCTTCCTCCTTAAAAAGTTAATTTTTTTTTTCATGAAAGTTTTTTTGGAAACGTTAATGTTGTATGGAAAATCTCACAACAGGCGCCTCGATTTCAAAAGTTTTCTCTGAAAGAAATTCAATGAGTTTAATCATTACAGAGATTTTCTTCCCGAAATGCATGTTTTCGCCCCATAACAGCGTCTGTTTCCTTCGCTGAAAAAGGTTACGCGAATTAGGAGCATCACTTTCTTATTTATAAATTGGACAAATGGAAAATTCTTTTTAGGAACTATATTTATCAATGCAGAAATGTTTTGTTGTTTCAAGAGTTTTAAGAAAGCTTGGAAATTTTGTGTGGTTTAATTAAATGAATGCAATGAAATATTAATAATCGTGCCCTATTGCTTAGTAGAAAATAAGCAATAAAGATCATTGGCAAAATGAAAAATAAATGGAATGTTTATAGAAAAGATTATCATACACCGGAATATTACGAAAATATTTCCATTTATTTAATATTATCATTAATGAGTATTCATTATTACATGAATATAAATTATTAAAGGAGTAATGCCTTGAATTAAATATTACAGGAATATGAATTATTAAAGAAGTATATTCCTTGAATTCAATATTACAGGAATATAAATTATTTAAGGAACATATAATTAAGGAGCATATTCATTATTACAGGGATATAAATTATTAAGGAATATATTATAAAGGAGTATATTCATTATTAAATTTCATATGCATATGAAGACTTTTGCAATAAATTTCTGAAGCATTATCAACGCCTTTAGTAACATATAATTTTAAGCTCAAATATATAGTCAAATTTTTAAAACTAAATTATATAGGGGCTCTTGAATTTTAAAATGACTAGTGATTCTTTAATTAATATTAATAGTAAAATGTTTTATGACATTGATTACAAATCTTTTAACTTTCTATTATTTTTTTCTCTATTGTCTTAGGTCTATAGAAGAAAATCAATATTTCATAAATTATTATAACTCGAATCGATACAAAAAAATTTCGAAATTTAAAAAAAAAAATACTGATTGCATATAAGGAGAGATTGCTTATATTTCTAACAAATAATGAACAGATTTCCGAACAATGGGATTCTCCAGAATTTTATGTATGTGACTTAAGAAGAAGAGCAAAGAAAAGAAAAGTGAGGAGAAAATTCTGAAATTAAATCTAAATCTTGAAATTTTGAAAAAAATTTGAAGCTATTGATTAAAATTTCATTTTTAAAAAGTCCAAAACGCAATAAAAGATACAAAGTTATTACAGAATTTTTCAACTTAATTTCAGGAAGATAACAAACATACATATGAAAAAGATGAAATATACATCCTAAATAGTTATGTTATAATACTCTTCCTCTTGGTTGTGCATTTAAAAGATAAATGTGTTAAGCACTGTATCAATGTTTTTTATTGTAAGCAAATTTTTAATAATTTTTCAGTGAATTAATAAATATACTATTTTGATGGTGGGAGATTGAATATTAAATTCTAATACGAAATAAATTTAAATGATAAAATATAGGATGTTTTCTCCTTCGTTACACATTTAGCCAGCGCACGGATGTTATGAAAAAAAAATTACTTTCTTAAGTATATTTGATATACTAAAAGAATACATTTCTTCCGTTCCCTTATCGAAGTTTTTGGTTCAAACGGCCTTTTTGTTCCAAAATTACGGCATCGTTAATGAGTAATAACTATAACACAGTGTAAATATTGGTTTTTTTAGAATCTATGCAATAGATATTTTATTTGTGACAATTATTTAATATTCCAGTGATTAAAGGAACATTCTAATTCATTCCCTTTTAAAACTTGAAAAGAAATCAAACCTCATGCTAAACAGAAAGTAAGTTGAGAAAAATATTTTAGAGAATAGTTTGCGAAATCAAACTATATAACTTTTTAAAGTATTGCGAAGTATTCTTAAACATTAGCCACATTTAAAAAAATAAAACTTTCTTGTAAAAGCACTTCATAATTTTTTTTTTTCGGGAAATCAAAGTCTATGCATTCATAAATGCACGCGAAAAAGAATTCTAGAACTCATGTTTCCTCCTATTATCTTCATGATATATATATATAGATATAATTTCTACCTATATAAGACCTTCTATCAACCTAATCATTAGCCACCACTAGAAGACTTACACTTCCTAATTATCCCTTTAAAAGATTTAAAAGATTTTCTGCTTATCAGAGCTGACATAAAAATTATTTGAAAAATTGATTTTGTAAGGAAATTGCAACCGCAGAAAGGATTATAAATTCTAAACACTTTTTTTTTTTATAAATTACATAATGTGATTCAGAATCATAAAAATGTAGAACCCAAGAAAAAATTCAGTTTTAAATATTGCGTGAATAAAAATGGGCAACATCAGCTTCCTACATGTCTACTTTGGATATTTTAGATATTATTCCTGACAAATGCATTTAGATAAAAATGAAAATATAAATCCTATAAAAAACAAAATACCATTAAAAAATTTAAATTCAAATCTGTACTCCATACCTTTTTTTTTTGGGGGGGGGGGGATTAAACCAAAAATTCGTTCTACAATTTCCATTAACGTTAATTATAAAATCTCAGTGATAGTTATAAAATTAATTTTAGTAGTAAGATTTTTTACTGTAAGAACTGCCGCTGGAAAATTAATTTTTCTTAACACGGCTACCAAATAAAAAAAAAATTCGTTGATATAGAATTTTAGTAAAATCAGGAAAACTAAAAGAAATGAAGGTATCTAACAATATTTTTTTTGCTTCTTATATAGGATACAGCGTTGATAACAACATATTTTGCAAGGGTTCTTGGACTTTTTTACGCGAATGGGAGCAGCTGCTTCCTAAATAAAAGAGAAATCATTGGACGCAATAGGGAATTGTGAATAAGAATTTTATTTTCCAGGGAATTATCCGCCTGACTGAATTAAGTTCATTTCCTGCTTCTATGAATTTATTTTTACTTCTTATAAATGGGCTTTTGGGTTCTGAATGCATGGTGCCTTTTCATTATTGATTATGGGACTGCGAAAAAAATTAGTCGTTGTAAAAGCAGAAAGCTTAACACTTTAAAAATCAGTTAAATTATATTTTTTAAACTTTCATTGTTTCAAAATCGCACTACAAAAAACAGACTTTATAAAAACCTTTTTATAACTTTCACTTTGGTTAAGTTAGGGTTCAAGATCGCTGAATAAAAAGAGATAGCCAGAAATAAAGAACAGTTAAGCCAAAAAGATCTTAAATGATTCTTTTATGATTAACATCCCATTTCAAAACTGCTCATCAACTGCTTTAGAATTGCTGTTTAAATTTGGACCATGGTTATTTGATAACGTCTGTAATGATGCTCCGCTTCCGAAATTGCAGTACCACACCCCCCCATCCGAGGATTTATTACAAAATCATGTCATCATACTCACTTCGATATAATTTTAGAATATTTTATTTATGTACATGTTGAACAATTGATTCCAATATGACTTTAGAATTATTTTATATACTTTGTCCATCATAAAATTTCTTTTGAATAGGAATAAGAATTTAAAGAATAAGAGTCGTATATTTTTAGTAAATTATTGATTGTCTTATTTGTCTTAATGCAACAGAAAGCCTATTCCATGTACAGAAATAACATCAAAGAGATTTTGTTTAATTATTTTCCTTATTAATAAGAATTTGAACTCCTAAACTGTTTCTTCCTGAATTCTTCTTGATTAAAGATCAATTACGGTTCCTCACAATTTGGATCCCGGGCATAATGATTAATTCTTTTGTTTTAAGAACGCTTGATATCTTACATAATGGTCTATAGCTCAAGGGTTTAATAAGAATCTTCCCTGGCTTGAGCAAAATGCCATCTCAGCAGTTTTTCAAGTGGTTGAAGAATATTCTTGTTTAATGTCATTATTGATTATGTGTGAACGTTGAAGGAATTGTTATTATCAAAGACAGTAATAGTTGAGTTATTAGTTCTCGGACGTTTTTTAGTTTCATACTTTCATTTATAGATTTACATGTAACTTAATAGAGTTCTCATCAGTAGCTTATGAAAGAAGAAATAACAAATTTAATTTATATCGCATTTAATTATTTTAAAAATATGCTTATTTTTTTGTGTGTGAATCATCTACTTAGTTTTTTTAATCTACTAATTAAAAATATTTTTAAGTTACCGGAACTAAAAAAAAATCCTTTTTATCCATATTATTTAATTACTAACAATCTATTTAGCAAGGAATCAAAACTTGCGCGTTTTTTAAGGATATTTATAAAACTACTGTAAATGTACGTTGCTTTTTTTATTCTCATTTTATCCAACGAAAATACCAAAATATTTGCTAAATTTTCTTACCTAGTTTCTTAATGCCATAAATGATTATAGTTTAATTTTCCATTTATTTCTTCTAATGTCTTGTAAGCCAATGAAATTCCCATTGTTTTCAATTAACATGTTTTTACAATACGTGGCATCAGTAGGGAAACTAAGAGCACTGTCATTAGAAATAATCTTTTTTTATCGAGTAGTTACGTGAAGCGTTGTCTCGTGTCTGTGGTTCAGAATTGCAACTTCCATTCTCGAATGTCCTTCATGAATCTTTGACATGGTATGTTGATTATTAACAATTAAACGATAATTTGTGGATTAACCCTAATGCGCAGTTCATATGAAAAAATATTTTGGGGTACTTAATAGATAAAATTGTTTAACGTAGAAAAATGTAGTTTATATTTGAAATTGTTCAAAATGATATAAAAATATATTATTATCCTACTTACCAAATATTATTCATATACATTGATGAAGAGCACTTCAACAAATTGATTCACGCATTTTGTTTGATGTTTAACTTTGAGAGTGCGAGTTATTTTTTGCTGGATTTATATAAAATACAAATCATTCCGTATATCCTCTTTTAATGTCAACATTTTAATACTTTCATCGTTTACGAATATGCAAATCAACTTTATTTTTAAAATTTAAAAGCAAAAACATCAGAAACAAAGAAATGTATGCTTCTTAAAAAACTATTCAAATCGGAAATTTAAAATTATTTTTTAGTGTATATTTTTTGTTATGTTAGCGCAGTTTGAATTTTAGTTATCTGATATACTCGCTAAAAGTATAATGAATTTATTTCTTAAAGTATAACATCGCCAAACGTATCTGAATGTTAGTTGCATTTATTTAATACTTAATAATATTTCAATCTTTTAAAATAGCAAAAGCTTGATTAAAACACACTATTTAAATCTGAGATTGAGAAGAATTACGATTTGCAGTTTTCTCTATACAAAAACAAGTCATTTCAAGATCTGGAACTATGCGTATCTATAAAATAATTCATTTATATAAATATAAAAAGAAGCTCGAAGCGATATTTTCAAATACAAACTGACAATTTTTATGCTTAAGAAATAAATATTGAGATAAATGCCAAGTAAGCAGACAACTATCGTTTAACTAACTTTTAAAAGAGCTATAATATCGCCTTGAAGATAAAATTCGAATAAGTAGGATTAAAAAGCAATGCAAAAGAACAAAATCCATTTACTCACGATTTTATCCCCAAAATGTAGTGAACAGCACGCTCGGCTTATTTAAAATTGTTAGGGTTGTATTTTAGAGCTGCAAACAAATATCTTCTTAAGCTCTAACACACATATTCGAACCCAAGTGCTGACAAAATACTTCACTATTTTCAAATGACTTCGTGCTTAACATATTGTAGGTTTCGTAGGTAAGAAAATTGCTAGTTCATGTTTAATGGCTAAAGAAATATTTTTTTTTGTCCCGAGTTGAACTTTTAAACGTTTCATTATTTTGTATTATCTACTTAGGTTTTGTTAAGTTTAGTTTTGCGTGGTTATATTTCATACAAAAATTGTAGGAGAACTTTGGGATGTTTAGGAAATACGTCTTATTCGTTGATATACGAGGGCTCTATTTCCCATTAAGTGGCTATAAAAGGCCAGCAAAGTACGTAATATCAATTTTAATAAAAGGAAAGGAAACACGCAGTGTGTGTTGAAAGGAAATTTATCTGATGTCAAGTTAAGTCGTAAAATATTAATCCCATCAATTTGCTAGACACATTTTACAGACAGTTTTAGTTACTTTTAAATTTTTTACATCGTCTATCTGAATTATATTATAAGTTTTAAAATCATCGTTTAGAATCGATGTCCGCATTCTTCCTTTAAGAAACCGTGCACAACAAGTAATTTGAGGATAGTCAAAATAGGAATCTACAAACCAGTATCTATTTAAACTCAAAACTTCGTAATTTCACATTTCATATTGAGGCTCTATATTTCATGTATTCAATACAGAAAATATAATTTTTTTACTTAGTATGGGAACTATATACATAGAAAGAGCCATCTATGTAAAGACATTGAATTTGTAGCATTTCTTAAATTTTTGAATTTTTGCTTAGTTAAAAAGAAATTTACTTGTTTCTTGCATTTAATTAAAATTAGTAAAGTGACTTGATGCTAGTTATAGCTGAAGTACAGAGAATATGTATTTTGATGCAGAAGAAAACACCAGTATTTCCTTTGTTGTCTTTTAGTTATTATTATTTGAAAAACAAGACATTATATTTCCAAACAGATTAATGACCTGATAGTTTAAAATAAGTATTACTATACTATCGTAATATCTATTTAATTATAAGTCAAACAAAACTTGCCAGGTTTTGTCCATTTACCGTCGCAGAAGGTGAGCATGAAAATGATATTTATTTCACTTCCATGTTTCGCATAGAAAAAATATTACATTAGTATTTAGGAAAAAATATATTTGCAACGTGTTTCTATATGTGTCATAAGAATTTTGAGCTGACTGAGATCAACTGCATTCAAAAGTTGCTCATTTTTTAAAATTTAGTTTAAAAGCCTTTATTCCTATCTTTCAAATATTAAAAAACAAAATGAATTAAGAAAGTTCTGTTATTTTTAAATCATTCGTTTAAAGAAAAATGTTAAAGAATCGGATACTGCACTATATTCGAAGTATGCAAAGAAAAACTATAGTAAAAAAATTCGAACTCCAAATTTCAACAAGTCTACGTGATTGTTAACAGCTCTGAGATATTAAAAAACATTTCTGGAATATGTCTTGTTACAAACACTATAACTGTAATTCAGAGTTCAACCTCAAAAATGCCTTGAGCTAAATGCATGAAATTTTATGTGGTCTTTACTCCCTATTTGTTAATTTCGGTCAAATTTTTAACGAAATACATTTAAAGGAAGTGTGTATGTCCGGCTGTTCGAATATAACTACAAAATGATGACAGCTAGATGAATAAAATTTGCTGCACAGATTCAACGTCAAAAATATAGATAGGTATCAAATTTGAAACCAGATTCATTGAGAGTTTGTGCGTCTGTACTTTCCGAAGCATGTAAACACGGTAGCTCATAAAATTATTATAAAACTTAAATATATAATATTAGTATGTAGTTTTGTGACAATTGTAGTTTTCTATCAAATTTTGGCTTCAGTTGGTCGAAAAAAGGCGTCTAAAATGCACAATCAGTTTTCTAGTACTGTTTTATCATCATCCCTGCGATTAATCGCGAAGAAAAATTGGTCGAAGTCGCACACTAATCGGCTTTTTCGTAATTATTATTCGTAACTCGCATAAAGTTAATAATACACGATTACATTTATTAGAGAGAAAACGAGAAATTTTCGGAGATATCTCTCCCGCTGGTTTCGCATAACTTTTATCGAAGAAGAATTGTACAGGTCCTTTGATTATATATTAGCAAAATAATAAATAATGAGGACAATAAAAGCAAATTTATAAATGCATTTATATATATTTTAAAGCACATTTTAAAGAATTGCTTGCAGTTATTTCAACATTTCAAACAATTTATTGTAGCATCTTATAAATATCATCTAGAATATTTTTTTGTAAATGACTATAAATATCTCATTCTCTCTATATAATTTTTGTCTACATAAAATTTTGAGAATAAATATTACTATTCCAAAAATTTGTTTTAAGAAATAAATTTCCAAGAATTACTGAAATTAGTTACTGAAAAACAATATAACAAAGAATGCTGAAGTAATAGTGATGGAAAATTAAAGTACAATATCAATGACTTCAATTTTTGCATCAACATCTCTCAAATTTCGAAAGCTGTGCACAACATACTTTAATACATATTTAACCTAATTTCACATTCGCTATTTTATAAAATTACAGCTACTCAATCTTGTTTGATTAAGCGTTAGAATATCTTTTGTTTCAAGGAAAAAAGCAAAAAATCGAGAAAGGTATCAAGTACGAAAATCTAATGATTTGTAGGAATACTATTGAAGCGAGGAATTTCAATTTTTACTTATAAAGGAAAACAGTATGATGTTTTCTTTGCATAAAAATCCTTTACATCCTTTAAAATAATATTTGAATTTAGATATTTAATTCTTCAACGTTGTTTATTCACAAGGATCAATTTATGTAAAAGGTCTAAGTGTTACCTTATTTTGTGTTCACCTTTCAATCTCCATGGGGAATAAAATGCTGAGATTTTTGAACAGTAGTTCAGTTCTTAAAAAAATGTGAGCATTTTATTCCATGCACTATTTTTTGTATCAAATGGAAAATTTAAAACGCTTTACCTTCAAAATTCATGACTCCATTTGTAGAAGTTTCACTGGAATAAAATGCAATTTCCGCAAAGTAACTGACGATATATTTTTTAATATATAATTTGATCTAAAAATTTCATAATATCAAAATTTTTAATAATGGTTTTTTTTTCCACTTTTACGATGACAAATTTTGAAAAAAAAATTATTTGCGAGCTTAAAATATTTTGAAAATGGGAATTATAGAATACTTTCTAATCACACCATTAATGTAAAAATGAGGAACAAAATTCCAGTTCTTTTCTCATTACTTTACATTTCTGTAGAAAAACTTCCTAAATTCCGTTGTTGCTTCTTTCTTAAAAGAGGAAAGCAAAATATTTGCAATTGCAATTGGTATTTTCCAACAAGATTTGTAGAGGATTTGAAATTTTAATCGACTAAACGAACTTAATTATATATCACTTGATGTTAAATTGACTTCATTAAATTACAGTTGTTTATTTAATTCATTGAAGAACATTTTTAATTCTCTGAAAGGAATATCGACCATTATGACCATTAAATACATATTAAATAAAGAGTTTCAAAAAAAAGCTGTAAATTTTAAGAATTAATCAATCTCAAGATTCTAGTTAAAACTGAGCCTAGAAAGAATGAATGCAGCCTAGAACCATATATACAGCTTAGATATAATTTTTATTTCATGCTTGAATGTATATTACGAGAAGGAGTATCAATAAGTAAAGCACATAACATTGAATACAGTAATAAAACATTCAGTAAGTGACAAAAACGAAACGAATATGAAAGAATCGCCATTTTATTATTTATTGACATAACTGACATTTATGTTAAGGCTTTGCTCCAGCGCTGGATCAATTAAAAAAATCAAGGTCTCATAGAACGCCATAGGCCCATATAAAATCGTTACGTAGTCAAATTTTTGATCGCCGTAAAAGGTCTTCATGGATTCAACTGGATCATTTTTCCTAAGCAGGAAGTATAAAATAACCCCAGCGCTTTACAAAACGATACTTTATTCTAAAATTGCGGACTATATTTTGTTGTAAATGTTTTTCTTAAATAATATTCTTTAATCGTTATCATATTTTCTCAAATAATTAATTACTATTTATATTCAATTTTTAGTTTACGATGCTACCCACATTTCATGGCATGATGGAAATGCGGTTATTCAACGAGGAAGTAGGAAGGTTTATCCTCAGAAAATTTCATTTAATTCTAAAGAGATGAAGAATAAATACATTTATCCGTTGCTATTGTATCTAAATATATATAATCTTCCTATTTAGCTCACGTAGCATTTCTTGGAAATGACGGTAATTCAGTAGAATGATTGATATATTACAACACTCATTTCACTAGTGATTATTTCAAGTCATACAGTAAAATAAAATTTTAAAAGTTCAGCCTAAATATTTAAATTTCGGTAACACTTTGATCGATGACAAAATAGCATGCTTGCACTTGAAAGAAATATATTCTGCTGTTGAAAGGAAAATGGAAACGCCAAAAAATTTCAAACATTTCTCAGAATAAATATGTTTCTGTTGTAAATTCTTTAATGCTAGAAGATGGATTGATTCAAAAAAAATATGCCAGACATTTCTTTTCTTCAATTTTGAATATTCTAGATCATCAGTTCTAACAAAATTTCTTGCATAAGATGGGTGATTGGGCATCTAGAAGTTTTTGCTTAGGTGTTGTAAGAAAGCTTCTGGCTTCAGTTATTCGTAGCATTTTCAGAAAATCTTGTGTTTTTGAGTACACACATACCGAGAAAGTTTGCGATAGATGCAATGACTATAATTTTCTAATATTTTACCTCTAAGTCTTTATATGCTTTTTAACAATTTAAAATTTTAAGGTGAAGCATTTAAATGGATATATCCCAAAATGATTTATGTTAAAAGTTTTATTTTTACATCAATTTTTTTAAGAAATAGTTATAAGGAAATATTTTAAACTGTGTCAAAACATACAAAATATATTCCTCAAACACTTTTTGGAATGCTTTCATTTTACAAACTCGTGCAATGTTTTCCAGTCACAGAAAAAAAAACACTGAGAACGCTCATCATGTGTTAAACATATTTCAATTCATCATGTGTTAAACATATTTCCATTCATCATGTGTTAAACATATTTCCATTCATCATGTGTTAAACATATTTCCATTCATCATGTGTTAAACATATTTCCATTCATCATGTGTTAACCATATATTTCCATTGAAAAGGAAATATTTGCAACATCTTTCAAAAGTTTGGATATCTAAAACAAAATCCTGTCAGTGAAAAAAAATATCATAATTCTTCCAAGAAAGTAACTGTTTTTCTGCCAAATCACAATTTACTTAAACGCGTTATTCTAGATCTATTTATTTCTAGTTGCATTATTCTAGGTATATTCTTTTCAAAACCACCCGCAAATAAAAGTTTGATTCTCTTACTTTTTAAAATGTTTCTTAAGAAATATTACAGTTATTGAATTTCTTATGAAATATACTTTGAAAATTGTTTTAACTTATCGAAAGCAATGCTTAATGTTTCACAAATAGCATCATTTTGACAGAATTCAATGAAGTTGCTTTTATGTGGTCATGTAAAATGTCGACTATTTTTTGCAAATAGTTTTTATTACATTAAATTGAAAATGTTTGATATAAATACATACTTAGCAATGTGCTTAAAGAGACAACATAGAAGTTCTGTTTCCGTATTTGAATCACATATTAAACTGTTATTTATCTTAATAATTTTATTTTATATTGTAATTTAAAAATTCACTTAAGTTATTACCAGAAATTTCAGAAAATAACTTATTATTAGTTATCGCTATTCAGATATTTTCATATTGTCGGAAAAATCATTTCGCCATGTTTTAATACAGAGTAACAAAATTAAAAGTGACTCATAAATTACTCTTCCATAAAAAATAAGTCATTGCGTACATTTAAAAAAAATAAAGATAGAAAAAGTCTCCAATATGTTAAGATTTAATTGATCATTTCTTAACATTTTAGATTTAGAAAGAAATAACATCAATAAATAGGATATCCTATTTATCGTATTCTAATAATTATAAATTCTCCTGAGTGACCTTGGGAATGAGAGCCAAAATATTTGAAGGCCATATTTAAAATTTCTGTATATTATCTGAGTGGTTGATAGTAAATAAGACTTATAATTGGTTAAACAGTATATTTACAGAACATTGCAAAATCCTTTTTAATGAGAAAGTGTTGCACACTCTGTTCAAGAAAATCAACGAAGTTTCCACTACTTATTATCTTCTCCAAACAAAATAAGATTTGCTAGTCGGATGTACTTAACAAATAAATTGAACCATGAATATCAAAATATTAAATAAATCGGGCTTGTATCGTATTTTTATTTATTCAAATAAACTGAATGTCAAAAAATTGGAAGATATATTCTTTTTCATTAAAAATGGCAGTGTTTTTTCTTTCAACAAAAGAGGCTTAAAAAGCTCTTTTAGTCTAAATGACATTTGTAATTTCATATTGATTCTTTTATACAAGATGGCATTTCACCTAGCAACTATAAATCTACCGAAATGTTTTGTTCTAAGAAAATAATGTTCATGAATTTTGTAGTGAAATGTACATACTGTAAGGAAGGTCTGAATAATCCTGTTTTTCAATTAATTTTTTCTGTCTTCGAAAACCGGAACAAAATAAGAAAAAGAATCTTAAGCAGATTATGGAAAATGCACTATAAATCTAATTCTCTTCTGACGCGGAATAAAAACAAACTTATTGAAGAATACAAGAGTAGTAAAGAATAAAATAAAAAGTTGTAGTAAATTGTGTTAATATACTGCAACCGTCAAACGTGAAATTTGATTTAAGATAAATCCATATTTCAATCTAAATTTTGAATGCTTTACATTCTATATTAAAATTTGGGGAATATTTTGTAAATTTGATTACTACTATTAATTTAAACAGGATAACAGTTGGGAGCTGTTTGTGTTATAAGCGAGAAGCTTTTTACATACCAATCTGAAAAGATTTACTTAAATTGAATAAACTTATCTCTGATGATTTAAGAAAAATATATGTGGCACACAAAAAAAAATAGATGCAATATAGAAAATATATGCACCTCATCATGTCATTCGGCCAGGAAAGTCTCATTAATTTCAGTCAACATATTGCATATTTTAAATTTTCCAGACAGATGCTCTGAAAACATATATATATATAGAAAAATAACATTCATTTGAATTTTAGAAAGTGTTTTGTGTATCATCCGGGAAGAGTCAAAATATAGCTTAACTTAAATAAATATTTTTTGACTAAGTAAAGTCAATAAAATGATAAACTTACACGTTCATTTTGAAATTAACTGCGAATAGTTTGGTCTATATTAAAGAAGTTGTAAGCGAATTTCCTGTATGTATTGTGTACTATAGTTAATAATGTACTTCAATAAATAAATTTGAAAATTTAAATTTACAGCTGTTTAAAATAAAAGTTTGATTTTCTCTAGACCTATTTCAATGATGAATTAATGAATGAACTTTAAAGGAATTAAAAATAGTTTCAGTCATTTTTAACACATTTTCATGAACAAATACAGGTAGATATATTTAGTAATTAATAAATTATTATATGTAAATAAAGTACTAGACATAATATGTAATAAACAATTATACAAAATCTGCTGAAAATGCTCATCTAAAGTCATAGCTTTGCATTATTAAGCATAGAGATGATATGTAGTTTTTGAGAAAAGTTTGAACGTTAATTTATCACAAGAATGGACTTAAACCATTGCTGTAGTGCCCAGCGCCTCCGAGTTTTGCTCAATAGATGTAGTTTGAAACACAGCAAGATATTACTAATAGATCGTAAGTAGACACCCTATCATAGATTTTTACAATATGAAAGTTCTTTTTTACAATTTATTCAAACTGGAACCGAGAGATGGCTGTTGAATTTGGTTGCTGTTTGAGATGACCAGAATGTTCTCACCAGTCCTTAAGCACCAGTTTTTTGCTCAATGTTCTCGTTTGCTGAAGTTATCTTTCTACCATTGATGTACGCAGTCACGAAGGATGATACCATCTTCTGAACTCGCGCCAAAAGATTTACCATTTTTATTAAAAAGGTGAATGTGCAAAATGAATCACGTATCTTTAAAAAGACTGTTTTGTATAATATTCCAATTTCTCATAGAGAGTATGATTATACACATTCATACACTTATTACTGCTGTTAAAAACTTACTTTCACTTTTGCTTCAAATACGCAATAGTTTAGATTAGATATATATGAGCAACGCTAAGGCTATTTTGAGAGAAAAAAGAGTACTTTTGTCAGACGACATGGACGAGACCTGAATCAATATTACCTTTTCCTATTACTAATCAATTTTACCTTAATTGTATACCTCACCAGTAGGAGGATATTTTCTCCCTACAAATTTAAAGTGCAACAGATAGACTTACATAGCGATTCTGTGGCAGATTCGGGTTTCAAATACTAAACCTTTCTTTCCTAATCAGATATTTTACCCTTTGCATTCCGAAAAATAATGTGATGCATTATTATACATATGTGAGTATAAGAATTCCTTTCAGTGCTTGGAAATATCGGAAATAGGTGTAGGTTTGTGATTATTCCTAAAAATTAATGTGGAAGTTTTTGCTTTATACTGCTATTATAATAATCATTATCCTACAAGAATGAGAAAGCGATGCATCGTAGACAATGGCTGAAAGCGACATGGCTGACCTATTGTTTTGGAGCGCATAATATTTTCTTTGTTTCCGAAATATTTTGCACTCACCTGTATGGAAAGTATAGGTGAGTACAAATCCTTATGAAAATAATTTTACTCGATTATCCAATTGTACCAAGTCATATAAGATGGGTCGGCGAGTACTTTTGCTGGAAGAAAAGAGAAGTTATAATCTCGGTTGGTAAAAAGTGGTTAAATTTCCAATAATTCAGTGACTTGAAAAGGAACTAATGCAAGGTCTTCTTTCCTCTCCAGCATCTTCATTTTAAAAGGGTTAGTTTCAGATTTCAGCGTACCGTATTTTAACAACTACTCAACCCTTCATCCTTTCATCGAATATAAGCCTAATATCGTCATTTTCTAACACATATTTTAACTTTAAAAAATATTTACTATTTCCTTTCTTCAATATGTCATTTACCATTTATTTTCTATTTTTTTAAGGTTATCAGTCTTTATTTTGTCTAGTATATATATTTTTTATTGGATCTACTACCAAATTTATTGGATATGCATCTTATTTTTTATTCCTTTAATTAATGCAATATATCTTAATTTGGTTTTATTAATTTAATTTGCGATGTAATTTTGAATAAAAAGCTGAAAGACAGTAATGTTCTAAAATGATGAAACATATTTATTCTTAACCTCCCCCCCCCCCCCATCTCCGTGCAAGTAGAAATTGACGGAACAATTTTTCTTCAACTTTTAGACAAAAGTAATCAAAACAAAGGTGATTAAACGTACTTGTAGGGAAAACTTGTGGCGAAGGAAGCTGTATCGATTGATTCTTAGGATGTAGCTTCTCTGTTGAACAGTCAAATTATTTTTATTTCTTTTTAGACTTATTCTGCCTTACTAAGTCAACCATTGATTTTATTAATATTTTTCTTCGAAAAATTTGCTTTTTATGTCTGCGTAACTACTATTTATATAGGTAGTGTAATTTAAATTAAAATCTCTAAAACTCTTCTTTTTAAACAATTTAATCAAAATGTCCTTTTTAAAATTCACATTTAAATATTTTTCAGTTTCTTCGAAAGTAATCAAGAAGCTTATTAGCATCTTATGTAGCATAGTTATTAATTTTGAAATACCTGTTCCTTTTTTACTTTGTAGTAGTAATTATTTATTCTGTTCAAATAAATATAAGATATCTAAAATATATTTATTTAATTATTACATTTAAATTACTCGATACGATTACTTATTTCTGAGACTGTTTAGTTTCAATCCATAAATGCAATCTGTAAATTATTAAAAAGTAACATAATTGCATTTATGAACGTACATGTTTGTAGGCGAAGAGAACATGCATCTCTGTTTAAGTGTAGCTAAACGTACTTGAATGAAACTACACATTCTGCCAAATTTTTCATTGATTGACTAGTTTGATTAATGGTCAAAGTAATTATCAAAGTAATTAATTCAAAGTAATTATCTCTTTTAAAGATATCAAATAGAGCATTCATATTTCAACATTTCGAAAGCATATTTTGATATGATGAATCATGTTAATTCTTCTTTTCATAAAAAGTCCATTATAAGTTAAATTTTAAAGAATAATGGACAATATATTATATAATGTAGAACATATAATTTGAAAACTAACAATCTGAAAGATGTATTGCCTATCCCTGAAGATGAATTTTAAAAATTGAAAACTTTAGAAATAACATATATCCCCCAATGTATATAAATGAGAAGATTCATCTTTCCTTCTAACTCCTTTAAATCTCCTTACAAGATTTATAAAAGACAGTTCATATTTACTGCTTATTAAATATTTATAAGTGGGATTATTATTGATATATTATACAAGAATTCAATCTCTGAACATATCTAATATCCTGAGTACGTCTAGTTTCAATTTTGTATGAATGAAATACAGAAACAATGTTAGAAACAAGGAAATGTTAATTTTATTGAACTTGAGGGTTATATATAGACTTTTAAATTCCATTTCGTTTATTTTTTGAAATAATGACAGATTGTAGATGTGTTTTATTCAGAGGAATACATAAAAAAAATGGCGCCCAGGTAAAATAGTCAAATAGCACTTTTCTCTCTTAAATAGCAAGCTGCACTCATATTCCTTCCTCCCCGCCCGAAACTTGACTCCTAGGTGAAAACTGAAATTATACTTAAGTAATTGCATCTTTATAATTTAAACAGGTTAGTTTTTCTAATTGTAAAAAATAAATAATATAACAATTTTATATATAATCAATAAAAATATTGCTAAAATATGTAGATGAAGTTGAAATTTCATTTAAAAGATCAAAACGTTTATATATAAATATACTCCCTGCCAACTTAAAAAGCCTCTGACGAAAGGAATAAAATGCATATTTGATTATTTTTATGTTATTTCAAATTTTTTACAGACACAGCCGTTTGGATTTGTTATTTAAGTCCTTTCTAAGTGATTAAAATGTTAATGAATCAAAAATTCCCTGCGCAAGTTTATTAAATTTTCATTAAAAGCTTTCGAAACAATTCAATAAAATTATTTTAAATATTTTATATGTCCTCATGATATATCCATATATGATGCCTTTAGACGACAGAGTTGCTTATATTTAATATCCCTTGTAATTACCTATATTACCTATACTAACACCAAAAACGAAATTGTGTGTATCTGCTGTATGTCTGTCCGTTGATGTATTACAGGTCAAACAAACCGTTTGATTTAACATTTCCAAATTTGGGACAAATACATTTTCGAGGGTACGAAGATGTACATTAAAGCAATATTTTCGAAATCTTGCTTAGAGGTGAAGCAATATTTCGATGATTTTAGTGATTACTTCTGAAAATATTGTCTATATTGTTGAAAATATAGTTTTTGCAGCATTTTAAAATTGAAAAACTCTTTTCAATGATATATTCAGTTTTTGTGAAGTTAACCTAAGTTCAAAAAATGTATTTAAATTTGACCTCTTTAAGAATATATCTAGCTTTACAGTAGTTTTCAGTATTGAAATTTAAGCTAAACCTATTTCATTGTTCTTTTGAATAGTTTATTTCTGCATCTGAGAAAGATCACCATCGCTAACTTTTTAAATCAGAAATTTTCCTTTACTCTTTATCAGCGAAATTGAATGTTTTTATCGTTTACGAATATTAAATGTTCTTTTTTTCTTTGCTTCTGCATGATCGATCGTAAGCATAAGGACATCTTTATTTTATGATTAGATGCCCCTTGTGATTTTTCATCGCTTAACAACAACATTTCTCTCCATTTCCCTAATTTTGTAATGCGATGCAAAAAAACTGAATTTTTTCTAACCAGTGAAAAATATTTGACTCTGTTTATAAATGGTATGAACATTAGAAAACAATGAACGTACATGATGTTAAAAAAAAGTCAAAAATATTCTTTATGCTGTTATTCATGTTATCAACTGCATAATATTTGGTTGCGAATTTTTTCCGCCTTTAGTGTATTTTGAAATGTGAAATAAGGGACGTTGTATATTAAGCGACGATTTTATAAGTGTGCATGAATTATTTAGGAAACTTCATTGAATTGTAGAACCGTAGATAAGAAGATGGCAATTCTCCTAATTTTTAGGGCCTCTGTGGCCTGGTCGTAAGGTCTCGGGTTTGGGACCTGAGGACTCCAGGTTCGAGATCCGATTCCACTGAAGAACCGTTGTGTGAGTGGGTCTGGTGCATTTTAAATTCGTCGGGGCCAAACGTCCTCCCGCTGGTGTGGTGCGGGAGTTTGGAGAGGGGGATGTCAATTCAGATGTTGTCCTCGCCATCTGATCGCGATTCAAAATGACGATGTCCGTCCCAAAATAGCCCTAGTGTTGCTTTAAAGCGGGACGTTAATATAACTAAGCTAAACTAAACTCCTAATTTTAAGAGCTAATAAATCTAACTTTTTACAATTTGTTACTTGTTTATGCAATATAACTAGTTTAAAAATGTAATTTCTGTTGACCTACTAAATATAGGTATTGAAATATCCATTAGAATCATGTGTGATTTAAATGATTAAAATTTCACGGTATATATTAAATATACTTTTTCCATCAATAATTAAATATTATAAGATTTTGCACCTTATAGATGCGAGACTTTTCTGTACATGTTGTTTTGATCATATGATACTTTATAGTTCAAGTTGTAATTTGCATGCACTACATTTTATATATAGATAAATGATATAAGATAGTTGCCATGATTGGATTTTTATTCTTGATGTATTTAGTTGTTCATTTCATAAATTGGTAACTTTGCTTAGTTTAATTGTGAAAGCATCTGCAGAAATTTCCTTCGTTCCATTTGTTCACTTCCATATCATTTCTGCTTTTCATCAATATATCTGCTTTTCATTAAAAGCAGCTGCAAGAAATAAGTATAAAAAGTTAAATAAATTAGGTAATGTAATTATTAAAGTAATTTATCTAATAAGGAAATCTTACTTCAATACAAAGTTTAATAAATGCTAAACGAAAACTGCTAGATTTAATTGGCCCGTGGTGGCATGGTAGTAAGGTCACGGGTTTTGAACCTTAGGGTTTCAGGCTCGAGACCCAATTCCACCGAAAAACCATCATGTACAGGGTCTGATGCATGCTAAATCCATCGAGGTCAAACGTCCGCCCGCTGGTGTGATATGGAAGTTTGGAGAGGGGAGTGACAACTCAGGTGTCGTCCTCGTCATCTGACCACGATTCAAAATTACGAGTTCCGTCCCAAAATAGTCTTAGTGTTGCTATAACACGGGACGTTAATATAACTAAACTAAACTAAAACCTAGATTGATTAAATATGAATAAAGTTTTCAGTAATTTATTCAAATCTATTGCAGTAAAGTAGTATCTAATCTTTGATCAAGACTTTTAAACTGTTTTTAATTAATTTGTTTCTAAGCATGCATAGATGCTACATTAATACGCTTCTTTTTATATAATTACGTAGTTCTAAAATAAAGCAGGTTTATCCTACAATAATGCAAAAAAATTAAAGTGCGTTGGTTTTTCATGAAATACATAAAGTTTGATTTAGCTTGGTGTGAATGGTTTTAATTATTTGAATAAGAAAATTACAATGATGAAGTATTTTATTTGTAATTTAACACGTATTCAGCTGAAGGGGCTTCATTCGATTTTTCGCAAAATAGCTGTGATACGATAAACATATTTGCACCTAGTGTTAAATTTAAGCAATTCCTAACAGTTGCAGGATTTCTGAAAATATGTACAGACGCTTTTGATTTTTAAAATTTTCTTCTTAGCAAAAGAATGTTCTCAACATTCTCTCCTTCATCTGAGATTTAACAAATCTTCAGCTTGAATACTCTTTTGGAAAGAAAGTGAAAAATTCCATTCACCGTCGGATAAATTATATAACTGTTTCTTTGGATTTCTTCGCATAATTGCTTAAAAAATCCTGGGCAATGTATCCATAGAAACCTCCACTTTATTAATACTTTTCACATTCTGCTTCAAATGAATCAAGTTTCCTTGTTAAAAATTCAAATTAAAGATAAATTCCCAGATCTTTTGTTAATGTGATTTCCCCTTCTCCCGCTTTGCTTTTTACAATTGGTGAAGCGAATAATTGAAAGTATTGAGAAGAAAGAAACAAACCGGAAAGTACTTCTTCTATTTCATAGCAAGATGTCGATAATTGGCAAGTCTCTGTTTCGGGTAATACTTTTACTGGGATTGATTTCCATGCTTAGGTAATTTGTGTTGGAATATTGAAATAACGAATCGGATTACCAGCGGTAGATCTGACTAATCGAGTCATTCTACCGGATTATTCACTTCGCACATTAACGCTTCGAGAAACATTAATTGAAAATGGCGGCATTCCTACGATGTAGCGATATCCTCTGTTACCTTAAGAATATAAAAAGAGGAAAATATATATTGCTGAAGGATAAGTGTGTGCAAAAAAATTCTCAGAATGCATACAAGATCATTAATACATTTCTAATTAGTTGATTTCTAAAAGGAACTTTTGTGGGTGTTTACACTGACATATTAAAGAAAATAAGACAAAAATTGACAAATTTTTTGCTCTATAATAAAATTTAGAAAAATCTAAGAATAAAATTAAGTTCTAATTTAAAAATATGTTTAATTATAACAATTAAATTAAATTATTATTTATTAAAATTAGATATATTTTAATAAAAGACTTTAGAAAAGTAATTTATTTTCTCGCTTTGCTTTTCAATTTCACTTTTCAAAAAGGTGTGTGTCATGGAAAAAAGTTGAAAGAAAATACTATAATTTAGTTCGATTTTTTCTGAAGATTTAAAAAATTCCTTTTTACAGAGGTTTAAATGTGTGATTTTGTTATTTTCATGCTCAGTATTTTCATAAACATGCATACAGGTTTTAAATTGCGTTTTAAAATTATTTTTCTTATATTCTTTTACATACATTCACACAAAATAATACAGTTGATTTTTAAAAATAAAAAAAAATTGGAAAATTTATGTTAAAGTAATTAAATCTTAAATTCGTAGCAATAGAAGAAAAGTTTTTGTATAAAGTAAGAACATTTAGTAAGCAAAAATATTCTTCTTCAGCATCTGCTCTCTTAGATTTGTTGCAGTTTCATTCATTCTAGTTTATTTATCAATTTTGACTTATTCCAGAAATAAATCTTCATATTTTTGGAAAAAGGGATGGTATTCAGATATTGCACCTCCTTTCAAAGCATATAGATTGCTTTCTAATCTCTTCCAAGCTGACACTTAGATGAAAATTCAAGCAAAAACTGTCAAAGAATTCGAATTATTACCTCATACTGATATCTGGAAGATTATATCCATTCTTTCATCATTCTGAAAATAAAAAAAAATCTAAGGTTTTTTAGCAGTGGCTTGAAGAAACAGTCTTTCTAGAAAACTAAACTATTACAACAGCGTGTCATAACTTAATTTTTTTAATTGTTTAAATCAACATGTGTTATGAGTTTTTCCTTTTCCATGAGGGAATATTTTTACCTATGAAAACTTTTGGATATAAATGAATACAACACCCCAAAACCACTTCCTGCAGTTATGATAAACATTTTCTTGTAAAATTATTTTAATTCAAGGTGGAATTATTTCTTTTCTTTGCTGGTTTTTCTACCACGTGAAGTCACTATCTTCCTTTCTAATACAGTTTCTTTTAAGTTTTTTTTTTTAAATATTCAAACATTTATGAGCCATTGTTATAAGGCAATCATTTTTAAATCATGCTACGTGTTGAAAAAAATAAAGCAAGTATCCTTGTTTGGGCTGTCAAAAAGTATGAATAGTATTATGCGTTTCCCTTCATACAATGTACACTATATCATGTACATTTATCATGTATATAAATAAGACCCAAACGTCTGTCTTGTAAATAAGATATTCTCTGTCAAAATGAAAAAAAAAAGCATTTTCAGTCATAACCTACACAGAATTCGTTAAGAAACATATTTCATGATTGAAATGATTTCCTTGTTTTCATAGAGTCCAGTCAGCAAGTTGAGTTTTGATATCTTGATAACTTAATCGTTTATAAGAGAGAAATGTAATCTGAAGGATACCAATCTGGCGAAAACGAATCAATGCATTCTCAAGAGTGATTCGCATGGCATGCTTCTAGAGTTGGTATACATTAGTGATCATTATCATGTTAGAAAATTAATTTGTCGTTTCTTCCTTTATATTTTGGATATCTATACCTCAATGTATCCTTTAAACACCATTTCTAATTTTATATGGCAGAAGTTCCCCTACAATTTAAGACTTCTACCAAAAATCGAAGTAAAAGAATTGGTCTTCCACGTTTTTTGTTTCTTGTAAGAAAACGCTAATTTAAACATCGATATTATTATTTGCAAATATTATTCATTGGAGCATGTTCAAGTATGAAAAAGTACTGTTCTACCTCAGTTTTTTTTTATAAATAAAATAATATAATATCCCCAAAAGTATGTTATTTGATTCGAATCTTAGTATTTCTAATAAGCTAGACATGATACATCTAAACAGTTATTTTATTTCTAATATTTGGAATTAGAATTTAAATGCATTTTATAATATTCTGTAACTATAACCCCTCAAAACATTGGATTGATTGCAAAATGTTTCTAAAATTAAATTTTTAAGAATTTTTTAGTCTGTTTAAATCTCCACGGCTTTTATGCATATTTTACAATTTTTTCTAAATATTTGATAATATACTTCAAAGAATTAGGCAAAATTTTTGTCTGCTGCTGATGTTTAATTGGTTATTTTTTATTGTTAAACTCTCAAAAAAGCACCAATTTTGTGTAAAAAAATTTATAAAGAATTATTGCATATCGTAAGGCTTATCCATGCAGAGTTCTACAAAACATGTATTTCAAAACCTTCATATAAAAAAACTCTCATCCCCTATTTCAAATATTTAAGAAGCTGTATGGTTCAAAAATACTATAGGAACAAAAATACATGGACAAAAAGCAAATTAAAGTCTCTATCCCTTCAATGGCATGATATAAAATACAAAATTAGTCTGCAGTTTTTATGAAATGTTGATAAACCTATTGTAAAATGCTTCACATAAAAAACGTAAGAATTTGAGGCCATAAAATATTATACTTGCATAATAATTGGATAAAAGAAAAACAAGGAAAAGACCAAATTTTACCTGATATTTTCTTACATTCATAATATACACCGCAAAGATAATTTTATGCTTTTTTTCTGCTACTAACAAATTCACAGCATGCTCAAAATTATTTGCACTTTTATTTCCATTATTTTCAAAGCCTTAGACTCTACACAAACAAAACATATATGAAACGACATTTTGAAACTCATTTTTAAGAAGAACATTTCATATAAAATAGGTTAAACTTGGAAGAGTTTCATCCATATTTTTGTTTAGATAAATTCTTAAAATATTTCAATAATAAGCTTTTTTTGAAATTCAATATTTATCAGATTCTTTACTAGCAAAAGACCTGAAATGTGGGTGTGGTAGCATTGCTTATTCTCCTGTCATGCGTCAAAGATAGTTAAATAGGTTAATGAAAAATATAGATTCAGCTCTGGAATTTACACGTATACTTAGGATGATTCAAGCTATCATATGGACCAAGTAAAAAAAAATCGATACTTTGATGAATTTTGGGGTATTATTTCACATAAAACATTTACAAGATTACACACTGAAATGCATCTTTAAAAATAGGTTTTAGATGCAAAACAAATTCATTTTTTCTTAACGTAATTAAGGTATTCTTAGAAATTTGTGGTTTCCATTTTTTTGCGATTTTTATTTTCATTTATTATTTGTTCCTCTGTGATGATTTCTTAATTTATGAAACGCTCAATTTTATCTTCTAAAAACAATATTAATTCGCAGTTTAAATCAATGATATCATGAAGTTAAGACATAAAAAAAGTCGCAAATTATATTTTGACGAACCATAAAAATCTCTAACAATTGCAGCTGTTGACGGTTTGAATTCCTTCCCTTTTCAAGTAAAAGAAATGAAGATAAAGTACCTCATGCCATGAAACGTAGTTAACGAGTATTAATCGACACAAGCTTCATAAGTAATTCACACATCTTTATTGCATTAACCTAGAAGTAGAAAACTCACAATGTTAAGTTATTTTTCTAAGATGTCCGACCTACCTTACTTGCCACCTCTATGCACCAGAAAGAATCCCATTTCCCACGAAGAACATCGCAGTAGATGTAATTTTTGAAAACATTAACCTAATATACTATAACTATGACAAGAAAATGTTTTTCTTAATTTGACTCGGTAAATTGAGGGTATATGAATCTCTAAAGAATTGTGCAGTCCTTTCCAGTCAAAATTCCAGTTTTTACATCAAAATGTTCCATTTAAAAATCATCAAATAATAATAATATATATTTATAGAAAATATGTATTTATACCGTAAAATGAGATTATTTGCTCGCAAGAGAGGGTTACTCAAACCCAAAACAAAATGTAAAAGATCTTCAGTCCATTAGCTTTTGAATATTTAGCGTGAATTCACCTTTCTGCTAATAAATAACAGCATTACATACCGCAAAAGGTGTTAGATTTCATTCCTTTTGTTTCTGTTTCTTCTATTTGAAGTTATGTTGTTTTGGTAAAAACATACATGAATATTCATGCGTAAATTTTGGTTAAAACATGAATTTTTATGACCTGTTAATTTGCACTATGCAATTAAATGCTAGGTAAAGAAAATCGGATATTTGATACGTGACCTGTTAATTTGCACTATGTAATTAAATGCTAGGTAAAGAAAATCGGATATTTGATACGTGACCTGTTAATTTTCACTATGTAATTAAATGCTAGGTAAAGAAAATCGGATATTTTTTACGTTCGTCTTAACAAGATTATGAATAGTTTCAGCGAGACAGAGATCCACTTAACACAAGATTTATCAGAAATGAATATTGGACTGATAACTTAAAAATGGGGTTACTTAGTTCCAGTTTTATTGAAAAATAGCTCCAAGTCAGCCTTAATCTCACGTTTAATTATCCATTTTAAACTTTTTCAGTTAAAATAATCTTTTCAAATTACTTTTTGTCATTTTCTAATCTTTAAATGCTGTAAATTTTTATCCTTAAATTTTTACAGACATGAAACCCTAATATTACTCCAAAATTACCAGGAATCTCTTCATAAAAGGTCGTTCGTGGTTTTATTGCGTAAAAATTAACAGAATGTTTAAATTTTACCTGGGTAGATGAAAATTAAACTAATATTTCGTACAATGTTATCACGCTTTCTTCATAAACCTGAAAGAATATTAAAATATTTCTTTCAGAATTGTAGCATTTAGCATGGTTTTCAAATTTAATATCAAAAAATATAGATGCACTTTAGTCATAACAATATTTTTACTATTTTATTTCCAGTTCTTATATTTTCTTACAACATCTTGCCCATTCGAATAGCTTATATCATGGGAAATATTGCTTCGTTGAAAATAATCTCAAGTAATTTGAAGTGTTGGTGGATATATTAATTTATAAATGATTTGACTATAACTGCTATTTTGCAATATGAATGAAATAAAAATAAAAACAAGATAAATGGAAAGTGAATTCAATAACCTTTAGAAAATGCTCTGTTAGATCATATCTAAAATCTAATCTTTGTTGGGGATAAATATTCTTTTTGCACCTGCTTGTGAATTTTCTGAGGAGCCAGTGGGAGTGATCTTTCCAAAAGCTCTTGCATTCTCTCTAATAAATGCATTTGTGTATTATTAACCGCATGCCATTGGTGAAGATGGTTACGAAGAGCCTGCCAGCGTACAATCTTTGGACGATTAATCGCTGGGATGTTACATAAACAACAGAAAACTGAATGCGTATTTTGGATCCCTTTTTTAATCAATTGAAACCTGAATTTGATATAGAATTACAATCATAATCAGAAAAACATTTACCAATATATTTATACATTTAGGTCATTATGTTTTTGAGTTTATCGCTCTTGCGTTCTTGTGAAAGTACACATCAAAAAATGATAATCTCTTTGATGGATTTGGTTCAAATTTGATATATATCTAAACTTTAGATGTTAAATAATCGTACCAACATTTTATTTATGCAGCTGTTTTCGTTTTGTAGCTGTCTTATTGACTTATATACTGATAGCCGGACAAATAGATTTCCTCTGAGTAGATTTCGTTCAACGTTTATAGAAATCTACACATTCTATGTATAGACCATATACCAATATTTCATCTGTCTAGTTCAAAACGTCTTTGAATTGTTGTGTTCACGGACAGATATAAATACAAAAATGTGTTTTCGAATCCAGGGAGGTCTGAAACGAGGGAATTCGTCAAAATCTCGAGTTTAATACTTTCTCATTAAATGCTTTCTATATGAGAAAATAAATTAAAAAAATCACCAATTTTTGTTTCTCCTTAAACGACTCCCATAATATTTGCCATTATTAACCGATTTTTAGGTATCTTTTTTTTATAATTTTTTTCATTAAAGTGGTTGAGTTTTGATATGATTCTAAGTCCTTAAAATATTCAATAATTTTTCTTGTCTTATTAGAAATTATTTTTCAAATAATTAAGTGGTTTAATTCTTATCAAATGACTTGATTTGGTTCTTTTATTTTCTGCTAAATTTGCGAATTTTTCGATACTCGTAAAATAAAAATAAGCATATAAGGGGCATATTTTACTGTTTATTCATCTTTGAGGCTCCACTTTTTATGAAAAAAACTACTCTTCCTACATCTCATATTTACTTTGTAAACATGAGATGTAGGAAAAAAAGTAGGTCTTTTCCCCAACTGCAAATTATTGATATATGGTATGACCAACACACCAGTATTTAACTTTAAAATGATTCAATCGAACACTTCTACGGAATATTATGTGGATTGCATTACATATTCCAATGTCTTATGGCCTTCTAATGCTAATAACGCTTGATTGCAATCGAAACGTCTGAAATATAAATATAAAGTGAGATATTTTCATCAAAATATTATGATTCATTATTCAATTATGCTTCCAACATTATTTTTTTTTCAACATTGGTTATGTCTCAAGTGCACATCTTCAGGTTGATGGGTCTCGCCCCTGAAAAAGATGATACGCTAGTGATCTTGTTTTCGTTCCGACTTACCTTTCCTTTACCCTTGTGATTTAAATTATCCTTATTTTCAACCTAGACGGCAGCAAGGAGCATTCCATAAGAAACTGTTGCCGCTCTGTTTCTTATAGACAGCAAACACACCACAATTTGACCATATGTGACGGAAAATTAAATGGATGGTGCATTGTTGGTGTGCAGTGTATCTATTCAGCCAGTATATCAACCACTTTATTAGTCTGTAACGGATCAAGAGAAAATGTTCAACTTGGGTTTGGCAATAAAGGCGATGAATTTTCCTTTACACTTGGCTTATGAGTTCCGATAACACTAAGGTAGACGCTAGAGCTGGGATTGCAAGGAACTGGCAGTTACCTTCCCTTATTGGGCTCCATGGTCCTGGTACTTTATGGACCAGAATCATAATATCTCTGAATTAAATAAGCTAAAATATAAATTTTAACCGATCTCTGAACGTGCTCACTTTTGCATCATATCAGTGAACTGATAGTTAAAGAAATATCTCAATTAACTTTTGAAAACGCATTAACAGCTATTGGCATAAGTTCAAAAATTACAGGGTGGTGATTTATTGATCAAAACTACCTCTTCAATTAAAAATAACCCTCATCAAATTGTTCTTAGTTATGCTGTTCTTTTTACACTTCATCATATATTTAATTTTTGATTACACATATTGGTTATATAACTGAAAGAAAACTTGAATTGCATTGAAAACGAAATCTTTGATTGTCTAGCAAGGCAATTTTGTCATCAAGACATAAAAATTAGGAATGGTTTTTGTTCCACTAATAACAATATTTTTAACTTTCAATACTTAAAAACTGCCGTTTAGCAACAAAATGGATTATTTGATTCGTAAATTTCATCCGTACTTATTGCATCTTATAAGATGTTTTAAATTCCAAATGATTGTTATTCCAAAGCAGTCAATAGAGAAAAATTGATTTGTTCTAGATGTGCGCCAGTCTGCTATCTTTTTTTAATTACTGGCTAAAGAATCTTTATTTAAATTGTAAATCACCTCATCCATCCTCAAGATTTGCAAGAATGTCCATAAAGAATTTGGGGAAACGAATTCAAAAACTTAAAGCGAAGAAAGAAACATTGTACTCTGGAGCCGAACAACTTATCCGGGAGTTAAAATCTATTTCTTTCAATATTAGATAATTAAATCAATAACATGTACGTACATCTATCCTAACTAGGGAAAATAGAACAAAAGTTTCCGGTTCTCCATCCACTAAATTACAAGCTATTTCTATGAATAACGCTTCAATGAAATGCATTTTATTTCAACCATGCCTTCTAAACCTCACCCAAACACCAAACCGAAAACTGAAATTCAAAAGCCAACTAAAACATGTGATCAGTGGTAGCAAGTAAAAATATCTTGAAGTACTAAGAGCCAATAACTTGGATGAACGTAGAAATTTGAAAAAGTTCACATCTTCCACAAAACGCACTCTAACAAAAGAAGACTTTTTAAAGGACCGAAAAAACCACAGAAGATAAGGATTATGTCAGTAATCCTCTTGTTAGTATCCTTTCTTCTGAGGGTGACATATTCTCTCTCTCTTTTTTTCTTGATTTTTTTTAAATAGCCTCTTTTATCTCCTGGAATTCGTGAGGATTTAGAAAAGAAAATCTATGATTGAAAAGAACTTATCAATTCTTATGAACATTGATAAGTTTAGAATTGTTTTATAATAAACACACCTTTAAAGACGACATTTTCTGCATATCAAGTTATAAAACCTTTTGTATGTATAATAAATACCAAAGATAGACAACCTAACATAATACATATCACCAGATTCAATCGTTTATTGTGGTTATTGTATTCATTGAAATCCGGTAAATTTAACTGTACAATGTGTTGCCATAAAAATACTATAAAATATTACTTCACGAACTGTAACTTATATTTACCATCCGTTGGATACATCCATCAGGCAGAAATAAATAATTTAATTCAACATTTCCCAGATTCTTTTCTTACTCTAGGGAACCTAATGGCCTATAATCTAATTTCAAGGAGTTCTAACATCAAAACAAGATGTTTACAGATCGAACAACTTTTACAAGACAATATACTTTGTCTTTTAAAAACAGATGAAAAAGTCTTGCACTCTCCAACTCACATGAGTCCACAATTTGATCTTGCTACATGTTCTCCATTTTATTTGCCATTTATTAAAATTTGACAATGGACAATGACCTGCATTAAAATGATTACTTTCCTTTTATTATATTTGCAGAAAATGCAGACATCGCAATTTTGTTTAATGCCATGTTTAATTTTTGCAATGTCATGTTTAATTTTTTTTAATTCACCAAAACTTATGAGTCACATCAGCAACATTCTCGACAATTTTGAAGAACAATTTTACAAATAAGGCAAGTTCGACCAATGTAACAGTCATTGCTACAGCCGAAGGATATTTTAAAATTAGTATTAAAATTTTATTAGTTAAAGACCCAATGCAAAATTTTAAAAAGTAACAATCAACCACATGAAAAAAAATCTGAGCTTAAAATTCTTCTTTCAGTCGCTTAAGTGTTTCGCTCTGGTATTTTACTCTGTCGTATGAATAGATGGTATTTAAAAGTATAATTTATTTATGAGAGGGTGTAGGTTTTATGGATCGTGATGGTATCGGTTAGTTGTCGTTCTAATGAAACCATCTTAAAGACATGCAAACACTAACCTGCTTAAGCCCCCTTTGGACGCATTTTTAATTAATGTAATTTTTTAGAGCAATGGCAGTATAAATTTATTAAACTACTTACATTATTTTTAAAGAGTTAAATAGGATGAGTCGTGATAATTGGGAATGAATTTTGTAGACACTTTCATTATTTTTTTTATTTAAAGTGATTAATTGTAGAGGATATTCTTGTAAATGCACAGTAGTATTTTGCAAAACACATCAAAAATGGAAAGTTTTTCAGAATGATCATGAATAAATTAGTATCTTCAACAAAAATGCTCCTGATCTCCGTGATATTTTCCTATTGCCACACAGATTATGAAGATATCAGGAACGCATGTTTAGGTTTTCACTCATAGTGACAAAAACCAATGTTGTGCCAGTAACTAATCATATATTTCAAATCTTGTTTAATAACAAAATTTTACAGAGAAAAAGTAAAATGCTTGTGCATGGTAGATATTTTTTTTCAAATCAGTGTCAAAATTGGGAAGATAGAATAAACATTGGCGAGGGAAACGATATTTCTTCATTTAGAAATAGTCATACATACTTCCCTTTTTAATAATTTTGTATGGAAATCTAATTATATAATGATAAAGAGTGAAATATTCTCCAAATTATATTTCATGAAACAAATACTTTATAGAGATTTTGCAGAAATAATTTATTTCTCATCCTGACATGATTTAAAGTTGATTCAACCTAAGCAATTTATATTATTCTTCTATTTCGTTGTTTTGATACTTTCTTTCCATTCACCAGAGGTTAAAGAATTTCTACTTTCAGCTTGAAACAAGTCAACTCTGCTTAATAAAGAGTACATCTGTAAATTAATAGCATATTTTATTTTAATAAACAATTAAATATAAAAACAAAATTTCTTCAAACTGATTAATTAGATTTTAAAAATTCCAAGAAACCAAAGGTAATATTATCCTTAATCACCATATATATATATAATATATAATGCATAATAACGTTAAGGATAATTGTTGTACAAAACATGATAATTATTCGTCACATTTTTCAAACTTTCAATTATTTTGTACTTAACCACGTGTGCAAATTACATTATATTCTGTGAGTGAAGTTAAATTATGATAAAATAACAGTATAGGGTAGGATCATTTTCTAGAATTATTTCTGTGCATTTCAGTGCAATGAGTGAATTTCTATCTCAGATTAAAACTAGTCTACTGTACTTCCAAACATTCATATAAATGTTGAAATGCTTATCTTCGTGATCTAAATAATATAGCAGGCTGTGTTGGGCAAGCTATTCAAAATCTGAAATTCTACACATTATGTACTTTAAATGTATTACGGTAATGAAGCTGCAAATACTTACGGTGCTTTAATTCCTAAATTTAACACAAAGTTTCTGCAATTAAACTTTGACACTATGGAGCGGAAACAGTTCTCATTATGAAGTACTGTAAAATGTTGAATTTAAGAGTAATTAATTAGCCCAGAATATGAATGAAACATTCTTTATTTGAAGTTGATAAAGATTTATCTCAATGAAATAAAATAACCATATTTTTACGATCACAAATGCTACGATTTTAATGTTTACGATATTTCTTTAATTGAAAATACTTAATTATGTGTTTTCACTTTTAAATCTTTAAACAATAATTCGTTAGAAACTAGTATGCTTATTATTTATTGGTTTTTCGAAGTATTCGTTACGGATTGCTTTCAATTAAGTATCTTCACATTAGCGAATAATGAAAAATACAAAAATCTGTTTTCACCAACGCCGCAGTGATAAATCAATGGTTTCATTCAAGCTTAAACAAGGTAAAAACATAACATTCACAATTAAATTGCACTTGTGATTCTAGTGCCGAGAGCTTAATTCGAAAATAGTCACAGCATTGATATCACATCACACAAAAATGATTTTATGATATTCAGCGTTTAAATCACGGTAGCTTTTCAATAATTTTACTTCTGTTGAAGACCTACTTCCCTTCAGAGGTATATGCTTCTTTGCTGAATTATAATGGTAGGGAATACATTGATTCCCGAATACATTAATTCCTAGAAAATATTTGCTTTGAGCTTGCTTTAATATTAGAGCTTATAAACAAAATAGCTTGAGTGAAAGAACATTTCAGGATATTTTAACTAAAATTTTATTCTACTGCTGTTGAATGATGGAGATAACACCTGAGATGATGTCTAAATTCTTTGAATCCGAAAGAATAACCATGCTGTCATGTTAGAAAAGAAAACCAATTTATCTTCATATGAAATTGTTGGAAAAGTGATAAACAGCGTAAGGAAATTTGTATTTTTCCATTGGCTTTTTGAGCTGGAATGGGCGATAAATGATATGATAGTTTTACTTTAAACCATTTAGTACTTTTGCTTTTGACTATGATATTATCTCAACTACAACCATTGTTTTGAATCGTGTTTTAACTTTCAGGCTTTGATGAATTGCTTCTTTGTTGTCCATTCCTTCAAAAAAAAATAATAATGTTACCTTTCGGCAACTCCATTAACTTATAATGTTACCTTTTGGCAACTCCATTACCGTTTTCTACCAGACACTATTGAGGTTATAATTTGTCGTAATTCCGAGGACCACAAAGTCGTATAAATAATTCATCAGTGATAGCACTACAGCGAATCTTTAAAATTATATATTTGATCATCTATATATTAATATGCAAAAATCTATTGCTCAATCAACATTCAAGCCCACATCCTTTTGAATGTGAAAGCAAAACTCGCTGAAAGTTCCCATAGGCATGTTGTATGCTTATTTATTGCATTTTCCAAAATGAATTAATATTCTTTTATACATCAAAAGGACCCCTTGAAAGCTAGTTTTAAAATTATATGAATAGACATATCTTTTAAATGTATGCAAATGCGTCCAGAATGGAATGAAAATTCAATTACTTTTCATTTCAAAAATATATGAATTGAAAGAACTAACTAAACCTTGTAAAAGGATTTAAAATTATTTCAGATATTTTGCGGAGGAGGGGGGGGTCATGATTTTTCTTTAAAAATAGTATTGATGGTTTTACGCGTTATTTCATATTTAATTCGCAAATTGCAGCAATGTTTTATTAATTTGTTATCATTTCGATTTTTTTATGTTGTAAGTAACTAAAATATAACAGTAGTAATTATTCTCTTCCCTTTACCAACCGTAACTAATATTTTCCTTCAAATCGTGTATTTGTTGTTGTGGACTCGCATTTTCTTCAAATTCATCTTTTTCCATGAAAGTTTATATTTTTATTTATGAAGAATGTAAACTTGGTGAAACTTTCTACAAAGTTTGTATATTTTATTTCCTTTCCAAAATAATTTTATTGAACCATTTTAAAATAATGGATCTATTAAGCAACCATATTATAATACTGAGTATCTTGAATTAATATCAACTTGTGGAAGTTAAGTTTACATAGTTTTTAATTTGAGTGATATATTTAGATTTCGTTTGATTTATAAAAACAGAGATAGCATTTCTATATAAAATTATTAAAAAAATTACTAAGCATCTAGTAAAGCAGTGATTTGATTTGGTGGAATGCATGCCACTTAAATTTATCTTTAAGAGTTAATAATGGTTTCTGACAGATAAGGCCTTGTGCCAAGGATGCTTTCTAAAACTTTCATCACAACATTATGGTATCTGAAACCTCTCTAATTTCTATTATCGCTTTTGTTCGTTGAAACATCTGAATATCACTGAAATCGGATCTTGATCCTACAGTTATTTGCAGCAATTGCTTTTCCACAAGACACAGTGACCTCAAAAATTTTCGAAAAGCTATTACCTTATGCTCATGGTCAAGCGCAACACTGTAAAAAATAACAATCAATTTACTGAATTTCGATATAATAATTTCTTAAAAGCTAAATCATTTGTTAAGTAAAAAAAAAAGTAAAAGTAAGTTAAAAAAGTAAGAGTTTTAAGTAAGCGTATATAAGTCCAAATTCACACACTATGTTATATTAGTCTTCTGTATTGCAAATTATATTATTTACACTAGAAACAAAAAGCCCCTAAATAATAAGTTATTCATTTTTAAAACAATTGAATACATAAAAGAATTGTATCTTCCATGTTTAAATGCATTTTATTCAAACGAAAGAATTAATGCTTAACACTACATTAATAAAAATATTTTAACTTGATATATATATATATATATTTTGTTTGCAGTACAATGTGACAAATTCAAATTTCCCTCCAATTTTTTTTTCGTGTGTTTTTTACAATATATGTAAAGCATTGGTCTGCGAGAAATTAAGCAGTCGTATTCTTTACACCCAATATTTACTTCATTCTACAAACACATTTAATCAAATAAAATAAGTTGTATCCAATCGAAATCCCACCATTAGCCCGAGAAAAATAACAAATGAGAATGAAAATAAAGTCACCTCCCAAGCGTCGGTTTCCACTTCCTCATTTGTTTTTCGGTTTGAAAGAACATCGGAACAAATTTCGGAAATACTAAAACACCGAAAAGAATCTCTTGCAGCCATAAATCTAAATGCAAAATAATCTCACAAGGCAGCGCTGCAGAATAAAATGGTAGAATGATTAGGTGGTTTAATTAACAAACAATTCAAGTGGAAGAAGATGCTTATATTAAAGAGTTTGCCAAGAGACAAGAAATCGTTTGGAATGAAAAGAAATGTTTTGAGATTCGAGAATTCTGAAGAAAAAAGGGAAAAATAATTACCTGAAGTCAGATAAATTGCTTCAACTTATTCTTTATATTATTCATGCATGGTTCTTCAGTTCCATGGCAGCTTCCATAACGCATAAATTGTTTCTAATAATTCCATCAGGATTTTGATTTAATACATTAGCTTTTTATTTTAAAGGAAAAATAGGAAAAAGCCTTTCCTATGTCATGAGCAACTTGAATTCGAAACTTCATTCACAGAACTAAGCCACATCGACTCAATATTAAAGCATTTTCACAAGATCGGGGATGAAATGGCAGAATATAGAGATTCTGTTTTTGGAGTTGCACGGGAAACTTGTTTGGAATATTTTTATTTAATACTACAATAACTGATCCTACCACTTTACTGAAAGTTTTGTTGTATTGGGGAAACTTCTAATGGAACCAATTTAAAAAGCGCTGTGCCTCAATGTGTGATGCGACTTGTGTTTCAAATTTAGATTTCTAGTTTTGAGCAGGGTCGTGGTTTCATTTCACTTACCATCTCGTCGTATTTAATTTGCTCAAACTCAATAAACATTAAGAATCTTCAGCGAAACCACATCTTACACTATGATTATCAGCAGTGGATATTATGTAGTAGTTTCACCACAATCTAAAACTTACGAAGCCCAAGGTAATTCAATTGAATTATTCACTGGAAAAAAATACAGAAAGGAAGTATCTGGTTAGTTTATGAAGAATGAATTTATTATGAAAGGTAAATTAGGGATGAGTACTTCCCCTGAGAATATTTATAAGGAAAGATCTATGCATAATCAAGTTATGCGAGAAAAATACCAGTAAGCAGACAATTAAACACCACACAAAGCAAAGATTGGTTACTGGTTTGGTTTCAGTCTTATCTAAGTTCCTTTAACATTTTTGAAAGCAGGAAACGTCCCTCGAATTTTCTTGAATGGAATTTTCTTCAAGATTTTAAATTAGTAAGTTACGCTTCTGCATGATATGGATAATAATTCTAAATTTGTATACATTTAATCCGCTTAAGGTACATTTACTTCTTAAGAATATTCATAGCATTGCCTTAAAAGATATGTACATGAGAGCCGTGTAGCTACTCGCTTCTCTTTTAGATACCAATAAAACGAAATTTAGTAAAATGATAAAATAAATTTTATTATAGTCATACTGCTATTTTTTGATGGAATATTTGGAATATGAGAGATTGAATGAGAAACATTACATTATAAAAAAAAAACTCATTTTTTTTAGTTTATCCAAATTTTCTCTTTAAATATAATTTCCAAGACGATGTGCATGAAAAAATACATTAAAAGCACTTGCTGGTGTTATTATTGCATTTTATTTAACAGGAAATATAACAAGTCCCACGTTACTAAAACTTGTAATGCTTATTTAATAACACAAAACGGCTCAGCGTTTTTTTTTTCACTGTCTCCTAAGAGTTACCTAGTAGTAATCACTGATCCTTTGAGGTCACTAGATCATTATCTGAACTTAAAAATAAGACAAAGTTCGTGTCGCTTATCTTTCAAGATCATAAAGTATGAGCAAACAGTCTGCGCGATCAGACATGAAGGCTTTTTTTATTGGATGTCAAGAGAATTTCTTACAAGTCATTAACATTCATTATTTTTTTTTCAAAATTCATTTCTTAAGAGTTTAAGACAATCTCATCATTACATCGAGCTGCAATAAGCAGACATTTTATGTGAAATCAATGTAAAAATATATTTGAATAGGCATTTCTCTTTGTCTACCTTCCGATCTGATTCTATTTCAGTCTAAGTAAAACTCAAAAATATGAAGATATATCCAATTATTTTGAAACTGAAACTATATCATTCTAGTAATATCTTGCTTTTCTTTTTTTCTTTTTTTTTCTTTACTAAATATTTCGCGTTCTTGTTGGATTATGAAGGGTAATTGGAGTTAGGAATAATTAGGAACAGTGACTACAGTACTCACCGGTTGAAACCTTTGCTAGCTGGGAATTGTGTATCGTTTTTTAAAGTCGATAGAAGGAGATGAGCAACACTTTCCTGCTTTTTTCAGTGTCATTTTACGGGAAATAAAAGCTGTCAAGTTTTTATTTCAAGTTTTTGTTGTAACCGTGTTCAAAGAAGTGAATCTCAAGCTTCTCTAAATATCATTATTCATTTCCTTCATTGGTTATTTGAAAGGTAATTTGCCAAATTATATGTTTCTTGGATCTCTGGGATATAACATTTATGAGTACGACTCCATTTTTATGTTTAGACTTTCTCTTGAGAAATAGGATACTGTTCTTAATTATCCCTGACAATTTTCATGATGGTAATTAAGAAGTTTTTATAATAACCAAAACTGTATTTTTCATTAATTAGAAATAATTTATTATATGATGATAAGCGATATTAAATCTAAAAACGCTGTAGTGTCTCATTCTAATAATGCTCATTATTTTAAGTCCGATTACCAACTTGAATTTATTTTTAAAATGTGTTATGTGATCAGCATAATATTGCCTTTCACGTATAAAAATGTTATTGATAACTATTTGATACCGTTTGATGGCACTAAAAGAATTGAGATGATTGGAAAGAAAAGACGAAAATTAGTATCGAAATAAAGAAAAAAAAGGATGTTAAGATAAGAATCTAAAGATAATGGTTTTGATTTTTTACAATAAGAAATTGCAGTTGTGTTAATGGAGAAAATAAATTATTTTGAAACACCCCTGTGTGACGTTTCAACCAATAAGTGTATTTTGATCGATTATGCTTGAATGTACCAGAATGAAGACCCATTTTTCAAAAGTCTGAGGGATTTCTGGAGAAAATTTGAAAATGACGGGTTCGAAGAATATCAATTTGACTTGATAGTTCATGATAGTTTACAATACCTGAGAATCAGATTAAAGCTATTTTACCAGATTCTATCTCATAATTATGCTTTATCTCAGACAAAAATGAGTTAAATAGGAGACTGAAAGTTTTGCTTGGTCTGAGGGTGCATTCTACTACTTTTAAATTGAGTTACTAGTCCTTACTCATTTTAAAGTGCGTCTCTATCTATGTCTCAATTATTTCCTTTTCGGGTGCCTTATAAATTATACTTATTTTCTGTCTCATGCGGTCATTTCAAATTGAAAAAAAAAGGATGAAATCTCCAAAATGTGTTCTCAATTATTCTAATTCTACATATTGCAAATATATTAATTGTTTGTTAGAAAATTTTAAATCTCTTTATAGTTCAAATATTATATCATAATGTATGTCCAATAAAATTCTAATCTCCACATATTTTATGAATATTTAAAGAATGGTACAATATGATTAATACAATGATATGGGAGAAAATTACCATTTATAATCGGCTCCCTAGAGATTTTTCCTTCTGGTATCTGGTAAACTGGACGATAGCTAAGGGTAATCAATAACACTCCACAGGTAGAACTTATATAAACTTTCTTGTAGCTTTTGATGGATAAATTTCAGGAATTCCTTATATAATGCCTCGTATTTTTATTACTAGATTTTTATCTTTTGAGCATTCTGTCAAGTCTTTCATTCCACAAATAATGTCATTATAGTTGATCATGGATTTTATTGAACAATAGCATATAAAAGAAATTTTCTATATTCAAGTATATCCAGTATATAGAATACACCTTCATGACTAAGATATAAAAGATATTTCTAACCTATTGTACCTGAATATAGTTTCAAAAAAACCGGTAAATATAAAGCTTAAGAAAATGAAACTTTTTTTTTTACTTATCTGTACAGTTTTCAACAACAGTTCAAATAGGAAAGTCTAAATTTGGATGTCATTTGTAAAACCTTAAATTTCATCAGAAAACTCACTGTTCTTCAATCTCTTTGTTCTGCTGATTTCTGAAATCCGGTTTCCATGATGATCAAGAATCGAATCTATTCCTTATAGTTTAAACTTTATATCTCAAAAAGGTATATAACACGTGTCTTATTGGCTGTCTGAAAAAATCATTGCCACGTGTTTTGTTACTTTTAGAAAAAGATGGATGTATCCTTTGTATTCTTTCTCATTTAAGATGTAGTTTTCAAGAACGATGTGGCTCAAATGTCACACCTTCAAATAAATTTCTGTTGAAAGTTCACATTTGCTAGGAAATAAAATCTCATTTCCTGAATGATAATGGTTTGTCGTAACTTCACTTATTTTTATTTCCCTGTGAAATTTTAATCAGCGATGTTGACTTTGTTGCTTCTTATAGCGAGATCCTTCTCTGAAATCGCATAATATAGCATCAGAAATTATATTGCTCATATCAAAGCATTATTATTGAGATATTTAACCCCTTAAAGGGCCATTTTTTCTAGTCATATTATGTTAAAATATTTTTAGACTTGAAATTAGAATAAGAAAAGGGATTCATTTAGCTTATCAGATAAATTTATTTTGATTGATTAATTAATTTTGTTAATTAATTTAGTTAATTAATAATTAAGTAAAAAATCAAGGCACATCATTTTGTGTAAGATAACGAACTGAAGCATCTAAGTTTCTGTCTTTCTAAAAAAAAATTGTCAGAACTTATGCCAACCTACATAATTTCATACAAAGATTGATAAATTTGGTGGGAAGCATACTTCCCACGGCCCTAGAAAGGGTTAAAAGAATTGAGTTGACTTTTAGAGTTAGATTATTTTTTAGCCATAGTAAGTTTTTAATTCTATTTATTAGTCTGATCTTTATATTTCGAATTAATTAACCTTAATATCAGTTTTGACGAATTCTGATAAATTTTTGAATATTATCTTTGCAGGCGGGGAACTATTTTAAGCTGAATAATGTGTTAGAGTATTATATCTTTCATTACATTTTATGTATAATTTTGTGTTTTTCTAAGTTTAATAGACTGATACTGACTTTTTAGTGTTTACTTTGAATTTAAGTCATTTGTTTTCGATATGAGTTTTGAGATTTATAATCACATATCTTCTATGACTTAAAAATAATGTGATATTTACTATTGCATTTATAAAAATTATGGAAATTTAAAAAAGATTAAAATTAACTAAACTTAAAAAGCATTACTCAGAACCAGGCAGATTTAGAAGTGGAACTCAATAAGCTTTAAAAATTAAAGTTTGGAATTCATGGGTTTAAAAGTACATAAAACAGGGAACTGAATAATCTATTTATAAAGATAATTTTTGAGATAATTGAGATCTTTACATGGAGATCCAAATTTTCCTAGCAAATTATTTTTAAAAAGTAATGAAAGTCAATGATTTAAAAAAAAAACTCCTTAAATAAATTTTAGTAAATTAATTATGATGGATACATTAACATTCCTTTAATAAGAATGCCTATTATCACGAAAATTTATTAATAATTAAAATTAAAATATTTTGCTTACTTTTTGTATTCTATGGATAGCTTGTTTTTGTTGTAGTATTAATAAGAATTAAAATTATGAATAATATGTATTGTAATTTTCCTTTTAAGAGAAAATAAGGCACCACATAATTTAATGTATTCTAAAATCCATTATTTACAGTTTCGGAAAATAAAGAATTGTCATTAAGATTTGAGGTTCAACTAAGTAATTACAGTTAATTTTCTTCAAATTAAATTTGATTTTACTCTTGATTTTTACCTAATGTAATGTACTAAGTATAATTTAGTATTTAAATCTTTTAAAAATTAATTCCTTTTTCTATAAATTAATGCGCATTCTTGCCATGTTTCAAATGATATGAAAATTATATCGTAATTTTTTGTATCAGTATTAAACATTCATTACATTAATAATTGATATAATTTGAAAGACGAATGTAAACGGCATTTAATTTGAAAATATATTTATGTAATAATAATTTATGAGCTGAGCTTACTGTTGTCAGAAAGCAGATTGATAAAAAGCATAAAATTGCAATTTTTTTTTTATATATAGCAAGTGCGTTACGTTAAATTAATTTTTCTCATTTTATGGGAACGTTTAAGCGAATAACTGATTAGGTACTTTTTAAAATGTTCCATGCATGATCAATAAATACTTTTCTCAAACATTTTACAGCCGAACGTATTTGTATATACCACACTCAGATGAAACGTCTCAGATTTTCCTTTTGAAATTTTAAAAAAGGCTTGGACGTAAAATAGAAAGTTTAATAGTTTATGGAATTTTGTTGCATGATATGGCCATTCGTGAACAGAATTTAGAATATTTGACGAAATTTTACTTTCAGTGACTTGTAATACTATTAAAATTTATTATAGTTTGAAAAGTTTCATTGCATATAAATTATTCTGTACGAGTATTAAAAATAGCTTTAGATGAAATTCTGAATCTCATTTTATAAAAAAAGTTTTTACCTTGATTTTAAAATCGAGCCAAATTTTGTAGTCATTTAAGATTTTTCCCTTCCATCGCATATGAAATATATTCACTAGAAACTTGATTACAGAATATTTTATGTGTATCTCAATTCCCTTTTGTGGCATTTTTTATCTCCTTTAAAAGAAACAAAGCAATAATAAAATTAAAAATTTATTCGAAAGTGCATGCGCTCGTTGTAAAATAAATATATCATTTAAATGTCTTTTAAAGGAACCTTACAAAAATTGCGCAGAAAATCAAAATTGGGAAACTTAAATTGCTCCGATAATAATCAATATTCTACATTATCTGAGTAATCTCATATAATTAGAATTAAAGAGATGTCTCGATGATAAATTGGAGTTTTTTAATAAACCGAGTCTTCTCGGTTATGGACCTAGTGAATACGTTACTACTCCAGTAGCTTTTGAGAGATATGCACGTGCAGAGTTGATGGTTTGATGCCTTGAGCATGGAATACTGGAGGTATTATAAATAGATCTCTGCATTTTAGAGAATTCACTTTAAATTCACTCTGATATTCTAGTGTCCTTTTTGATAAGAACAATCAAGAACAATCCTTTCCTTCTTAAACGAATTCTGATGTAATTTTTCCCTTTTATTCGTTGGTGGCACAAGTGATAAACAATAAATTTGTTTGCCTCTGATTTATATAAGTACATATGCTGTATATTTCAGCTATTAGAGTGTTACTACATCCAAAAACTAATTTTTTGGGTAATTTTATAATCACTTTGTAGACTCAAGAATATTTAACTTCATTAGTAGTGTGATTGGATAATAGATCATATCTTTCATTAATTCAAAAAAGGGAAGAAAACATTTTTCTAATTCCTCCATTAGAATTTTCTATATTATGTGGATATACTGGATTTCGTTTGATCATAAAATAAGCATTAAAAGTATTCAGGCCAATACAGGTTAAATTGCTTTCGACAGCGCGCATCAACCGGAATTTATTATTAAAGCGCGACTCGAATAAGTGGATTTCTCTTTCAAGAACATGTCGGGTTCTGGCATGAGATTTTTCAACTCTTCTCTATTCGTACATGACCTATCGTTTACTGTAATACAAATGCATTTATAGTAAATAGAAAGCAGTATTAACAATTCTTTCGAATACATAAAGTAAGTACTCTAAGTACTTGATGTCTGAAGCAATACATGTTTCGCCTGTTATACATCCATTGAAATCATGGTATTGAAATTTTTATATTTTATCTAGTGCATTTTCTTTCTTTAATTTATTAGAAAAACAGCTCTCCTTTACATTTCCGACAACATGTGCTATTGCACCTATGATTTGTTTTTTGATCATTCAGCTATCTGAAAGTAAAATCTTGCGGGACACTTTGTATACGGGACATTAAAGGAAAAGCTTTTATTTTTGAAAAATACATTAAGCTGATATATAGTCCTCCAACCAATTTATATTAACTTTTTCTTCGAATATATCTAAATTTTAAATTGGTCTTTCTGACTGAGATCTTCATATTCTGTTATGAGAAATCATTCATTTGAACTCTTTTTCAATCTAGAATTATAAGCTTCTCATTAGCTCTTTCATTTATTCTTTGATGATTTTTCTCATTTTCTGCATTTCAAAAACTTTTGCTGCTTGAAAATATTTTATTGCCATTAGATTCAAATACTTTTTCTTCTTTAAAATTCCTGTTTAGCTGACGAATACGAGACTTTACTAAAACATTCATCTATTTATCAAAGCAAAGTTGTTCCATTTTTACTCTAAGAAATATAATGAATATATCCTTTTAAATTAATGCATAGTTATTTTTTTTCTGATTGATTCACAAGAACTATATTTTAATTCTTTCTGACATTCTTTGTCCGTAATTAAAATAGTTCTTTTAATTAAGTGCATCATATTTATTGTACCTATTTTATTGATGTGTACATAAACAATGCATCTTACAACTTTCTTCAAATTTAAATTACTGAATTGTTACAATTTTTGCAGAAAAGTTTACTTATTTTCCATGAATTACGAGTCTAATGACTGCAACAATTTTTGGACAAAAAACTGAATTTAAAGATGCTTCGCCATATATATAATATACACTCTAATTTACAGAAGAGTGTTTGGTTCTAAAGAGTTGGTACTTCCTTTTCAAAAAAAAAAGTGAAAGAAGAAATGCATTTTCCCCACAGCATTTAAAATTTATTTTTAGCTAGTTTGCTCATATTTCAAACAAAGTTTTGATAAACAACAAAGTTCTTTCTTTCCGGTACTTACATATAATTTATGAATAAAAAATTTAAAAATTAAATATTTTAAACTTAATTGTTTGTATGAGACTGCGCTTAAGAAAATAAATCTTAAAAGTATACTAAGAAAAAAACTTCTAAAAGAAAAGAAGTATTCAAGCCGGGGACGGAGACTTTTCAAAGATGGCACTGATTTAAGATTTCTGATCATGAAAAGAAATTTTTTTAATGTAATGTACTTAGAGAAAATCTTGCTATGTATTTCCCTTTGAATGTTTTGTAACTTTGAATGTTTTTCAACCATAGGAATGAATTAGGTGTAATAAAATCTCACTTCATTTAGCTAAAATTGGGGTGTAAAAAATTTATAAATTGTCAAAGAAAATGAATCTTTTAATTCGTATATTTTGTTAATTTTCTCTCTTTTTCATCTGCAAGAGAAATCGGTGAAAGTAAAATAATTTTCATGGAAACCATATTATGCTTGTATGATAAATATTGGCATTTCAACGAATTAAGGAAAATGGTAAATACGCTTATTTTCCATTCACATTTATTTAATAGTAACTATATGGAGTAAATATTCAACATTTTTTATTATAAATCAGATTTTCAATTATCTTTTTCCGAATTTTTAATGACGCAGCAGTATTATTCCCTTTTTGTGTTCAAAAATCCAATCATAAGGAAGGATTTACGCAGTAAAGTGTGGTTTCATGTAACCATGTATATATTTTATAAATTAGACACATGAAAATACGCTTTCAAAAATATTAAGAATAGAGAAGAAAAACTTTTACTTAACTTAGCATTTGGGATGTTGCTATTAAATATAGATATCCAATTTTTCTCTAAAATCATTTAATAATACAATTTCGAGATACTCTAGGTCTAACGTCAATTAGTCTTGCTTATTTTAAGCTAGTGGACAGATTCGTTTAAATGCATTAACCAACCGTCTAACATTTGTTGAGAGAAACAAATGTGAAGACTCGTCAATTAGTAATTGTAAGGAACTTTTCTTTGTTCGTGCCATTTTTAATACAAAAGCATTTTCTCCAAAACAGTGACAAATAAAAAAAAATTTAGCTTACTACAGTTTGTCGAAATAGGTACATAAATACACATACATGCCAACGAAAATGAAATTGGTCTAATAGCATAAGCTCAAACTAATTTATTTTGAACCAGAAGTTAATCGACTCAAACCTGTCAAACCTTCACATTAAGCTCTTTCTATTAAAACAAAATATACTATTCCGAGCTTTGAGGTGGTTGAATGGAAATCCGCCTTGTGTTACTGTCTCGTATAACAATGGTATTATCTTGGCGCAAAGGGACATTTACTTTATTCCAATACCCAAATCTTTTAAAAACTAAATTTTTAAAAAAAGACGCAAACACAGTTTCAGAGGATTACTCCACTGTTTACGTTCTCTTTGAGAAACACTTGTCTGGGGCGCTTACGGAAATGGTCATTAGCTTTTAATCGGGACATTGTTTCCTGAGCGATCGAATTCTCGTTGAAATCGAGATTTTTAAAGGAAACCTCGAGATAAATTTTGTTTCTTTACGTATTGGAACCGTTTGAACTTATATGAAAGACGTCCAATAAAGCCATGACTGTTTCCGTTAGGAATTCTTAATGGAAGCAGAAAAGTTGGTAGATTGTTAATGACTTGGCTCCCGAGTAATGTCTTTATGCAATCTGGATAATTTGTTAAGATCAAAAAGTGATTTAGAATAATATCTAGTATTTCGGAAAATATTTTACCTGCACTATGGAAGAATTCTGATATTAGAAAGCTTTTGTTCTGATGGGGTAATTTTAAGTTTCGTAGAACATTTATGTTTCGGTCATCACAGTTAGAACTTTTTGATCATTATGTGCCAACAATTGTTAGTCCTGTTATAGCAAGAAAAATAATTTTTGTACATTATAAATGTATAGATGGACATTACTGGAAGCAAAATCATTCCTAAGAGTCATTTAAACTATTAAGATGGGAAGTCAACGATTCAGTGCTAACTCACTGAACCACATTTGAAAATACATTGCTATATAATTGACTCTTTCCTTATTGCATATTATTAACCATACAATTCTCTTCGAACAAATAGTAAAAGATGCGAGTTAACTTGTTTACGAGTGGTAAAGGTCCAGATTTTACGTATCTCTGTGGCTAATCAATGGGAATCTGGGAATCTTAAAAAAGGGAAGGTATAAAAATTTGCATCTGCCTAACCAATTGAACGATTGTATATCAAATAATAATTGCCAGTTATCTTTAATTATCAGTGATTTAAAAAACCGCTTGCAGACTAAATGAAATTGTGTTCGAAATGCAACTCAAATACGATGAGATCCATTTCCGACCTTTCTATTTCAAAAAGCTGTTATTTTTTTTTTTTAAATTGTATCTCTTTCTTTGCATTTAGGATACTTTTTTAATCGGATGTTTTGAAAAATACATTTAAAATGCAAATGAAATTTCAGTGAATCCAGTTACTTTACAAAACTTAGATTTTTATTCTTTATAATTCCATTAAAAATCCTTTTCATTGATAGAAGTGTTAAATCCATTGAAAACGATAAAGTAAACACGAGAGTATATTACATGCTTTATAATTTTAAATTCATAATCTTCTTTTTTGACGCTTATATTGATTTCGAAATCATTTCAAAAGATTTATGCTTTTAAATAAACAAAATATTTCACTAGTATGAAAATTCAAAGTTATTTTAAAGAATAATACCGAATTTTAATTTTTTTTCATTCTAACGTTATATTTTCTTCCTATTATTATCGTGCATATGAAATCTCTCATTTTATAATCATTTTATGCTTCAATTATAGTACTCTCTTTTTCCTCTATAAGCATGTTTATAAATGCACTCAAAGACTAAACGTAGAGCCAACAAAATTCATTTTTGGTAACTAATTTCCATCCAGTATAACAAAAACTTTGTCCTACATTCTCAAAAGTACGAAAAAAACTTCTTTAAATTTTACCATCACAAAAATGAAAAAAAAAAATCAGTTTTTCAATAGCTAAATGGGGAAAAAAATTCTCTGATTCAGAAGTTTTTACAAAAACATCCTTGTGTCGCCTTTTAAATATTTGAAACGACGAACTTTGCCTGGGTTCTTGTTATAATTTAAATAAAAAGATAAAGGCTCATTGTAAATTCCTCGCCACAGGGATTAAGTGTCTGTTAACTATGGTGTATATTTGAGCTGTTTGGCAAGCTTTCATTAATATCGCAATGCCGCCGCTAAAATTATTGATTTTTTTTCATACTCGTTTTCCATCGTTTTAGTAGCGAATTTCTTCCAAGAAGTTCAGTTCCCACTATTTGACGTTCAGTAGTTATCGAAGTTTTCCCTTTAATTTGCATTTTTTTTAGCCTCCAAGTAAAATACTGCACTCATAAAGAAGAAATGGTTTTCTGGAAAGTAAGATAGGATTATTTTTTTTATCAAAAAGTGTTTCTTTTTGTACTATGTGATATTTTATGAAATGTGATAAAATGAAAAAAATGAAGCTTATAAATGATTTTGGAGTTTCTGTGCTATTTAATATCTGAGATTTTGAAATTATTGAAAAATATTATATTACAATATTAAAAATGTTTCACAAATTTCGGAATGCAAACTATTACATTATTCGAATAATAGTTATATCTTGTTGAAAATCAAACAAATATTTCAGAACTTAGCCAGTTATTGAGACAAGTTTACTTATTTGCGGAAGCTAGAGTTCGATCTACAGCATATCGTAATAAGATTATTTAAACCAAGATGAAATTAAATATTTAATGTTTCATATTTATTTCTTTTAAAAATCTGGAAAACTTCATATTATTAATATTATTAGTGTGCTGCTGTGTGTTGTCCTGTGTTTGTCTCAGCTGTATATATTTGTCATCTGTGCATTCGCCGTCTCTGTGTTAGTGTCTTCGTGTTTAATAAACGTCGCCGTTGTTTTCTACTAAAGGACTGTTTATTTCAGCATCGATCATCAAATCTTAAAAGAACCCCAATGGAAGTAGTAGTAAGTCCTTAACAATATTCACCGATAAATTCAAATCTGTAGAAGTTCACATTGCATACTTTTGAACTGTTGAGTTTGAATATGCTTTACTGAAGAAAAATGTAATTTTCTGTAGCAATGAATTAACAGAATTTTTTTTTACTTATAGTAACATGAATTATTTAAGTCCATAATATTTACATACTAATTTTCTGTTTAATAATTAAAATTTAAATGAAGATGTTAAATTAAAATTCTCTTAACAGAAATTGAATAGCGACGACTCCTGAAAGTCCTTCAAATTTACTTACATTTTACATTTACAAAAAATAATGAAATATCTTTATAATATACCATCACTGTAAATTAATTATACTGATTGCTAAATTAGTTTGCATTTAATCATGAATAAATATTTTATTTAAAATCATTGCATTTCTCAGAGTCAAAATTGCATACGGGTAATTCTGAAATTCCATTTTAGTTTAAAGCAAAGCAATCGTCTTAAAACTTCTCACAAAATGCTACAGAAAATAAAAATATGCATTTTCCGGTGTGATATTTTTATTCTATCCGCTTATATGAAATGCCAGGAATTGCCACGAGAAGTTTATTTCTCCATTTCTTTTGTTTTCTCTTTGAAATATACTCAAATACTCTTTTTACATACTGAAATGAATATTTTTTCACCCTTTGACAAAAACAGAAGAGCATTTTCTGAAACGATGGCTTATGCATTATTTTGGAGGGAGTGCATGTATGTATATCTTAGTATATAAATGAATTAATTCATTTAATATAATTGTATTAAATAAGATTTTTATCCCATAATTCCGTACTTTTAAGAATCGTTGACGTTTTTATTATTAATTATTAAGTATTTTATTCCGGAATTAGAGAAACTTTTCTGCTATTCTGTAGCATATGTAAAACTGTAAATTCCTTTAATTTTCGAAGACAATATGAACAAAATATGAACCTTAAACCTAATTTAACGTAACCTTATGCATAAATTAACTTAAAAAAATCTATCCATTTCTTTGCATATTCGGTTCGGCATGGGTGATAAAAAAAGTGGAAAACTAATAGATTATAATTTTGTCATTATATCGCTTTCATAACATAAAAATTATTTTGAATTCATTGTAATCTATGAATAATTAGTGATTTTTATTTTGTATGCAATTTTCGTGTGTTATATGAGGAGATTCCAAAAATCACGTGTTTATTTCTGTAATTATGGCACCTAGACCTATATTCCCAATTACAAAGTTTTGTTAATTAAATTTTTTTATATAGCCCCCATTATGTAACTTCGAAATTTGGAGGGTCTTATCACAGATTTAGAAATAAACTTTTATTTCAGAAATGTAAATTTATTCAACTTTCAAAAGCAAGCATTTCTCTAGTGCTAAATAATTTAATCATCAGGATTTAAAAGAAGTTTTACACTCAAGTATACTGTTATTGAGTGATCGATAGTTACAACTTAGACTTAATAGAGAAGACTAGAGAAACATGCGGAATTTAGCATATTAAGTAACTTGGAGAAGTAATGCATTTCAGAACAAGAAAAAAATTATTTACTCGCAATTGGGTGCATAGTAGTAAGCTTTTCTAAGGATTATGTAATTAAGTAACTAGGAAAATTTTTCAGTAATATGAAATGTTGATGATTTATGCCGCATGTAATTTTAATGCAGCTGCATGAATAAAATTCATTTTCGAACAATGCTTTGTATTTATATCAAAAATGCTAATTTTGAACAAGATTTGAAACATTTCAATATATTATTCGATACTTTTTGAAATGTAATAAAAATCAATAAATACTTTATTCTTTGACTCTGCTCCCTTAATAATCTATTACGATATATGTATTGTCTTTCAAATTAAAAAGAAAGACTTTCAAACGTCATGCAGAAGTATGGAAAAGTGGTTTAAGTCAATAAATTTACCTTTTAGCATCTTTGTAAGTTTTATAGATAGAAGTTTGTGGATAAATAGAAGCATAACATTCTTATACTACGAGAGCTGAATAAAAAAACTGATTTTTTTTAAAAAAAATCTTTTATTGTGAATCTTTTCATAATTTAAAGTGTATCCATACAAAAGTCTACCTTGTTGAACGAAAGTTTATTATTAGAAGTATGGTGGAATATTATGAAAATTGAAAGTATTTTTCGGTGTAATATTTTGGGAAATAAATGATTGTTCCTTTTTTGGGGAAACAGCCTATATAGTAAGTTCCATAACATCTTCGGATTATAATGCTTTTGTTATTTTAAGGATAGGTACTAAAACTTTTGTTTTCTAACTCGAAAAGGTTATCCTACCTTAGATATAAATATTTCATTTATATTGCGTCTAATTGGTCTTTTATTTTGTTGCAAGATAGCTTACACATTCTGAAAGAATTTTATTTCTCTGATAAATTGAAAAATATAGAAGAATGAGATTAATTCATATTGATTTTTACATTTTAAATTTCCCTTCAAATTTCTTCAAAGATTGGATTTCCTGTTTCTTAATTATGGATACAAATGCATACAGTTTGAATCCTAGAAATATCATTAAGTTCATAATGATTTTAATTATACTCTCCTTTTATACTACCCTAACACTTCAATACTGTATTAGGCAATAAACTGGCAATTAGGCAAAATAAAATTCAAAATTTATCTATGGTAGAAGTAAATACTAGCAAGGAATGTATACAGAAAGATAAAAGAATTCATTCATATTTCATTGGGTTCTGAAATTGAATACATAATGTAGTTTTAAATAGTTCAAAGATAGCATTCCTTCAATTTCTTGAACCCGGATAGAAATGCAAGTCTTTTTGGTGCCAGAAATGTTATCAGAATTTAAATCTATCTCGGTTCTCCGTTTCTTCTTTTCCCTATCGTTTCTGGCTTTCTCGCATGCGGGTGAAACTGTCAAATGCATCTTCGGTTTCTTTCCTTTTCCTCTTTTTTAGTTTCGCTCTCCCGTTTCTGTTATCAGTATCCTTGGTTTTCCAAAGCGTTTCCATCTTAAAACGAAAAAAAAGATTATGTCTAAAACAAACATTCTGAAGATAAATATGAACCGGAAATCTAACAAATCAGAACAATATTTCTTGAGACAGCGTGACAAATATTTCACGTCACGTCGAGTGACAGTGAAAGACAGATCTGTCAGTGAAAAATGACTCTTTCTACTTTTGTGCAGTAAATCTAGAACTGATTGATAACGCAACAGCTGCTTCTCAAGGTGAAATGATATTCTTTGAACTTAATTTATTGCTAAAAATTATGAAACCTCAAAATTTCAAAGAGTTAGACTCAATAAACCGTTGAAATGCTCTCGGTTTATCAATATTTCATGTGCATCATCTACTAGGTCTCAATGAAGCTAAAAATTCTCTCTAGTTGTTTACAATAATAATTTCACGAAACAGCAGAAGTAAAAAAGCTATTCCCTAAATTATTTTTTTCGTTTATCTGATAAATATGCTGTTATAACCTCACAAATTCTTTATTCATTCATGCACATGTTATTGGATGCATTCGGATATGTGGATAAACAAAACCTGGAATACTTAAAATAGAAAATTGATTTTCATTTTGAATATTCTAAGGAGCACGAACTGTTCCTTCTAATTTAAGTAATTTGCAACAGTTTGGGAAATCTTGCACTATAATAATACTAAACTATACTATGTGTCTAAAGCGGGGCAAATAAATATGGTGGTCTGAATTTACATGGAGCTGAGAAGAAATAGAATATCAATTTTGACAGAAAAGTTGGTTTTAAAAGTCGTTGTATAAAAAATTAGGAACAGCTTTAAAGTAAATATATTTCCTGACACTTGACAGCTTTCGTTGCCGTCTTTCCTACTAAGGGGGAAATCTTTTTGCGGGAATTCTTTTAAAAACATAATATTTATGTTAACTTTTGGAAACTGGATCTAAACTACTAAGTTTTTGTTAATTTTTTATTTGTTTATATGTGTTTTATACCAATCCATAATTGGACGTGAATATGTTCTTAAATTAGCATTGGCCTTGTTTAGCATTTAAGGACATTATTACCAAAGTACTAAATGAATTACAAGAAATCTTTTACTCCAGTTATTATTTTGAAATGAACACGTTCCACTGCTAAATTATAAAAAAAGGTCGTGCAAATAATTATAAATCTCCTTTGCCTTTTAAAACATTTAATTTCAGTGTTACGCTAATATTTCGCTTGAACCACGTTTTTCTTCTTTGATTTGAAATCAGATTTGCGTGCATGAGTTAAACTGATACGAATCTGGACATGATATTTTATCTTCTAAATGCTCTAATATCTTATTTTGACACGAGACATATTTTATTTCGCTCGAAAAGAAGTCCGGGCTCATTAGATAGAACCGTATTTTCCCCTCTTATGAAACGTTTTGAAAATGCTTTTGTATTTCAGCTTTTTCCTACGTTTAATTTATTCTTTAATTGAAAAATTAATCTATGAAAGAATTGAATTCATTAATAACGGGATCCATAAAATGTTTCACGATAAATTTGTGAGTTATTTAAAACTAGGAAAAAATTATTAACATGAGAGCACAAATGTTTCTATATATTCTTTAAAATAAAGTGATCCTCTTCGACGCAATTTAAGCGATAAATTTCATATTTAATTGGATAAGTGAATACACCTTTATTTTAAAAATCTTGAATTTCAAATATCTTAATGAACTATAAATTAAGAACTGTTACGATTTCTTAAAATTCAAATAGAATAAGCATACAATTAAAGATAAATGTAATCTTTTTCTATACCAGATTGGATTTAGAGCGCTTGGAAACTATCTCACATCTATAGTTGTATGTATCATCACTTTATCAGTGTTTTCAATTTAAATAATAAATCTCCCACTTTTAATAATTTTAATCATATTCTTATTGATAAACAATATGAATTATAATCGATTTTTATTAAAATTGAAACTTTTCCATTATGAATAATACTTTGCATGCGTTTATTATTACGTGTGGAATCTAAAAGTTAGCAGATATATATAAAGAAAAGCTTTCATAAAAAAGTTGTTTACGTTATTCGCGTAATCTGTATAATTTTTTTGTCTTCGAAACATAATGAGTTAAAGAGAAATGACATTTTCACCTCTCAGCAACATTTCCTTCCACTTTTTGCTAGATGACCCATTTAAGAATACATTCGAGATTTTCACCTTCCCTACAACATATCTGAAAATCTCAAATCCAATCTAAATTGCTTTTTATCGTATTCATTAGACAATACGGGCAAAAAAATTTATTTACAGCTTGATACTAGTGCAGCATCTAAACAATCTTTTGAAAAAGTTAAAAATTCATTCAAAATAATATCAAACCTCAACAAATTTAAAATCAATGTGCAGACAGCGGAAATTCATTTTGTTCAATTTATCTACTCTCATTTGATTTGGCAGGATGGTTCTTCTATTATCATATTTATCTTTCAGCTTAAACTTTCACAACTGAATTCTGAAATTTCTTCCATTTCATGTACTTTGTACAAAAGAATGAAATGGTGTCAACTGCCAAGCTGAAAAGTTTTTGGATCTTTTCTACCACGCAGCTGATAAGTTAATTTCCCTTTTCTTCAGCGAAAGATTTTATATTGATTCTTCTTTTTTCCTCTCATTGCAAAAGTGGATGATACTCCGGTGCTAAAAACTCTCGCTAAGAATTCTGTAGCAATTCGTCACTTATCGGAAGAATATTTCTCATCTCATCTGAACTTTTCACATTACTCACTGTAGCATTGTTGCTAAGCGAAGGTAATTCTGAATGGGTTCATTCTTTTCCATCGATTTTATAAAAATTTGTCGAAGCTGGTTGATGGAAAATGGGGAAAATGGAGCTGTCAATAAAATACTAATGGCCATAAATTTAATCAGAAATAAATGTTATTATCACTGAAAAAATTTTAGAAAGTATCTTAAAAAATAAGAACTATAGGAATATAAAGATTCTTGGGTAATGGAAATTTTTGTAGTATGAACATATATTTGTAATAGTCATGATTCCTAAGTTGTCTAAAATATGTAAATCATTGTAAGATATTGTTTTGATCATCAGTGTAATTTTCAGAAAACAGAATATAAAGTATACCAGTGGAAATTCAAACTCGTAACTAAGTAGATATGGTGGTAAAATTCAATTTGGATAATTAATTATCGGTGTTCGAAACATACCTATAATATATCAAAAAGTCAATTGGAAAGATACATTAATTATAAAGGAAAATGATAATAAATAAACTTTACACATAAAAAAGATAAACCAGATTCTATATATGTTTTTATGAAACTCATTAAACCAGGATTTTTTAAAATAGATAATTGAAACTTGACATTATTTGCCAAGTATTTCATTTTAATGTGACGGCATTGGCATGTCCAAATTTTATTGCGTTTAAAAATGTATAGGTTATAATGAACTTCGAAATTGAATAATTTAAATTGAACAGATCTTTTTATTGCATTTAACTGTATCCATCAGTAGTTAACTAGACTATTTTTAACCATATAATGCGTCTGTCAAGTAGATTGGATCTTCAAGGATAGGATTTCTTTACCTTCTGTATTAAATGTTTTTAATACTACGTGATAGATGATGTAAAAAATAGTTGATTTATAAAGAATATTTCAGTTTATTCATAATATCCAAAAAAAAGTGCAAAAATAATTGAAAGAAATTATTTTTTAAGTTTTTAGCTTCATTTTCATCTGATTACATGTCTCAGAAGCAGGTGATTCTATTGTGTGGATAAGCTACATAAGGACTGTTTCTAATCTGGTCTTATAACTGAGATGACAAGAACGATGACTGATCTGGGATTACTTATGAAATATTCATTATAGCATCAGCAAAATGACATCCCTTACGAACACTATTTCGCATATATATAGATCCCACGATCTTTTAATTGCTATACGTAGACTCTGGCTTCAGAAAAATGTTATGATGTATTTAAAATATATAAAAATAACTTATTTTATTTCATATGAATGTTTGCAGTTTTTATTGACATTGAATTATTTGGTATATCCTCTTAAAGAATTAATCTTTCATGCTTAAAAACTTCGAAAGAAAGATAGATGATCGAATTATCGAATTCTTTATTTGCTCGTGTACTTGGAAATTGCATATAAATCAAAAACTTGAAATGATCCAAACTTTTTCGAATAATCCATGACGCACACTTGAAAGTCTGATGAGAAAATTCTCTTATATCTTTAGGAGTGTAGATTTTTTAAATGACTCTGGAAGGGCAAAAGAGTTTATATATACGATAAATAAACGTTTGACCAGAAGGTTTAACCATATACCAAATCAAGAATGTAAATAATAGAATTGTTAAAAATACTTTAAGGTCAACTTATTACTTTAAGACAAAGTTTTGTGATAAATATTGCTAAGGGCAATTTTCCCCTTTGTAGTAACAAAATGAGTTACTCTGTAACATGTTTATAAATTGTATGTCATTTCAAAACATATCAGCCTGAATTCTGCAATGCAGGACACGCCCAAATTTTCTTATAACAATTATGCATGTACACATGAATCGAAATCTTCATTTTTGCATGGTCTATGTGAAAATTTTATTTAATAAAAATGACATCCTATTCACTTTATTATACTTTTATTTTTTCAAAATTTACTATGCAGTCAATTGCATTGCTTTCGACGTGTCTATGTAACATAGCTTGACTTTGAAAAGGGATTCTTGAGGGAATTTGAAAAATAAATTCCACAGTTAACTGATTAAGTGCCATTATTTTACGTTAAATTCAGAAATTGTGTTTTTAACAAAAAAAAATCAAAGGATTCTCATTTTTCACTTTTATTATTCAGCAATTATAAACAGCATATCTTTCGTCTAGCTAACAAAAGTATTTTTCACAAGTATTTTCCTGCTAGTTATTTCACATGTCCGATCAAAAAGTAATGAAGTTATTTCCATTCTTAAATCGTACATTCTGTAATTTTCCGAGCTATTTATCAATCTCTTTGGCATTAAATAATCCCTTTAGTCACTCTAATTGGTAACTACAAAATACTTTTGTAACAACTCTTATCGTTACGTTAAAATACCAAGTAACTAACTGCTCCTATCGACGATAAGTCAAAACCGCCAGTGAATTCATGGATTTATGAGAAAATTAATTATGAATTCGCAACATACACTTCTCGGTTGGAATTAATTGCTTTCTGTTGCATTTTCTCATATTCCAAGTGTCAACCTGGAGAACGGAGATTCTCGTTATGCGAATAATGAACATTAGAGTATTGGTAGACTGTACAATGACTGCTGGAATTACACTTTAAAACTGAAATATAGAATGCATTTTTAAAGGAAAGTCACGTTCCAATATAATAACAGGCACTCATAAATAAACTTAACGTCAAACATAAAATATAGACTTCTTTGAAATTTCCATTGTAAATAGATTTCATTTGATTTAATCTGCTAACGGCCTTTAGATTGTGTATGCTAAAACTACAAAGTATATTTTTAAAACTTAGATTCAGGTAGAGTAAAAGAGAAAGTATCTAGTAATTTGACCATCTATTTGTCCTCTTTGATCTTTAAGACTTTGCCATTTTTGAGGGACCAGTGGAATATGAATTCTTGTCTTTGGTCATTAGCAATGAATTAGTTGTTCTGTATAGGCAGATAAAATAAAACGAAGAAATAAAACTATCAACCAGATGATAAAATGGCAAATTTGTTCCACCTCAGAGGACAAACAGTCAACTCCACATCTTCCATCGCCACTAGATTAGCGTCCCATTTCAAAACTTCAGAAATTACATACAGGCAACCCTTTCGATTCAATGAATAGACTAGAAAAATTAAATATATTTGCCTCTGCATGGATTTAAGTGTATGTGATGAATATTAGACATATTCTGCAGGCAAAAATCTTTCCGATTTCCCAAATATATGATGTAATAAATGTTTCCTTAAAGATTTTTCTTTATTGTTGCATTGGAAAATAATTTTTATTAGAAAAAGGTCAAAATTAAAATAATTTAAAATCATCACTCATGAGTTTCAGTTGTAGTAATAAAAGTGAGAAATATTCATTGAACATAAAATAGCTTCCGCGAAACATTAAGAAAAATTTCCCAGGTGTGCAACTGTATATTCATGTAATGAATAAGTGACATATTCTGTTGGAAACTCAATCTTTCTAACAAATATGAAATAATATAGCTGAACAAAACCCATTTTACTTTTTGATTATTAAGAATCTAAATATAAAACAACTTCAGTTATCACAACAATAAATAGCTGTGTAAATGAGAAAAGTAATCACCAATTTGTTATTTAGAAATGATATCATTTCAACATCCTTGTTTTAACAAATTTGTAACATGAAATCAATAAATCAGAATTCCGTAAAAATGTACTTTTGTTTCTGCTAGTGTTTTCTATAAAATAATTGGGCAAAATCGAGCCAGTTGAATAACCATCAAAAATGGCAATTGATTAAGCGATTATCATCGATTGATTAATCCTCTGAGAGGGCAATTATTTTTATGTTATAGTTTTTTGGTTAGAAAAATTAGTTTTTAAAATGAATGAACCGGGCTTTCTTTTATTTAATCATATCTCTCAAGTTTTAGGAGTGTATTTAAGAAAATATTAAGTACGAATGATCTGCTTTTGAACTTCAATGCCAATTCTGTGTTCGTAATAAAAAATATAATTTTTGTTCTCCAAATGTAGTCTCTAACGATTTTTTTTTAAATCTCAGAACAAAAATTTCTACAATTCTTCGTAATGTTAATAAATTGATCTATAAAGTCTAAGTAACAACCATCTGTGAAAAATCTGGATTATTTTTATTACGAGCCAGAAAAAAATATTATTACTCGTAATTTTAGAAGAATCAATTGTGTTTTGAGATTTTATCTTAAAATATTTCTTCTGTTGCTTTATTCAGGAATCCTGTCCATATTCTTTGAATTGAATTTTCTTATGATACGCAATATTTATATTTTTTCATTAATTTTCAGTGAACATTTTCTCAGAGAACAGTTAACATGGGAAGTAAGGAAACAATTGAGTGTTCCAAATCCCGAAATGACACAAATCAAAGATTTTTTACCAGTACAAAAAAAAATATTTCTTTTGAGAAATATAGTCTTAACATATCTTGTGAACTGACTGCTTGAAAAACATATAAGCGCTATTCATTTTTTTCATATTTTTCTTGTGTATATTAATAAAACATTCGTTTTGTTCCAATTAACTGCTGATAAATTTCTAAATTACATCAAGTACAAACAATCAATGCCACTTTGTCATGCCACCAGGTGGTCTCTTTATTTATGTACCTTATATCCACAAATTCAATCATGAGTTTCTGAGCTTTCTTATGTTTCTATGAATTAACATAAATACTTGTTATACATTTGAAAGATATGTTTTATTGGCATTTACTTTACTTTAAATTGGAGGTTTAATTTTTTTTTTTCATTCATGGTTTGTTCAGAGGCCAAAAATATTTTTATGATTCGTATTTTGACCAGACAAATTTTCCTGTTACCTCAAGCTTGAAAAATAAACAATAAAATGACTTAAAAATGAAAGAAAAACAATTATTTCGAAAACTTGAAAAATTCGTTGAATTTGTCATTTTTTTAAATATTTCTGTCAAAGAATCTGGGAGAACGTGACTCTATTATTAAAATTTTTATCCTGTCTTCAGGTTTGCCACCCACAATTTAAAAAATTATGTTGTAAACGAATTTATATTCCATTAAATGTAAAAGCAATTTAATTATATCTGTTTCATTCTTCAAGAATCTTCAGATTTGAATTTTGAATTTCTATCATCTTTCTTTTATTTACAATTTTCGACTTGAGTATTACATGCATCTACGTATATGTCTGGATGAAAAAAACTATGCATACCTTTTATATTATAAAAAATATACTTTTTTTTATAAATGTTTATATTGTTCTACTGTTTCATTTATTTTCAAGATCTAGTAAGTACAAACAATCAAAATCTATTCCATTTGCATCGTTCCAAGAATCAGTTTCTAGCAAATATTTTCATTTCCATTAAACTCTATTTATTCACAAATTCAGTTCTGGGTTACGGCAAGTTTGAGTTTTCAATAAATCCTTCTTAAATTTTATTCCAAGTTATTTAAGAAAGAAACACCAAGGAAAAATATTAATGTTCTTTACAGAACATCATCGACGTCAGAGAAGATTTTCTTCGTGTAATTCCCTTTGAGTCAAAACCATTTGTCTTCTTCAATGTGGATTGGCAGCATTTAGTTTATTTAAGAACACTGTGTATCTTACTTTTAATCTAGGTAAGTCATGCAAAATATTTTTATGGTGAAAACTCAATCATTTCTTTAAATTAATGTATTTCTTGAAAAAATTTGTCATCTTAAATAAGAAATCGTTGCATCTCAAAATTTATTGTCTTATTTTTAGCAAATCTCAGCAGAATATAGAGCAGTAATGAAAATTTATTCCAACGTTTTTCGAAATTTTAATCTTAAAAGCATCTTCAAAAGATTTCTGCTGTATAAATATGTTTGAAAAAGTAATTGTTGTGTTTGAAATACTGAAATCGCTATCGTTTCATAGATATCCAATGCAATAATTAAAATTTTATTAGTTGACCGAAAAAACTGATTAATATACATTTCAGAGTGAGTAGACCCATTTAAAGGGACATGTGTGCATTGTATGACTCAAATAAATACCCTTGACATTATTTATAAGTTCTATGTTCAAACACATAAGTGGGGAAATAATTTAGTCTTAGCTATCAGCTGAACTGTCAACTTTAGATTATATAATGTTGGAGTGTATTATCACTTCATTAAGGCTGTTGTCTTAGAATTAGGATTAATTTTATCTTCCTCATTGTAAGAAACCATCAGAATGCAATGTTAAAATATTTATTTTGACAAGTAGAATATGAGCATTTTTTAGCGAATTTGTGGACGTTGCATTAACTGTTATAACCTTACATTCGTTATATTTAGCGAAGTTATATCCGTCATATGAGCATATTATGTAAAAATTACTGGAATTTTTGAATTATAAATGTATATGTCGCTCATTCATAATCTTTCAATGCAAATATAGATACCATAATTTCATTCTTAATATGCTTATTGAAAACGTCATTATGGTTCATTTATTATATATTAGTTTCATTTCCAAGTAAAAGAAAACGTGAAAAATAAAACTGGATTCAAATGTTTTCGGAAAACAATTCTAATTTTATGAACATAAAACCATCAAACAATGGAATAAAACTATATTTTATGGAGTTCTATTATCATATGAAATATACCATGTATAGAAACATCTCCAAGAAATATTTCCGATCTTTAAGATATCCTTATGAATCTACAAAATTATATTATCTTAGTTACTCTGCTTTAAGAGTTCTTCAAATAAAACAAGTATTTATTTTTATAAAAGAAATTACTCATACAGATTACATTTAGAATTAATGAAAATTTAATATTTTTTCTTTAGTACCTTGCATAATAATTATAATTTAAGATTAAATATATAAAATACTCAATTAAGTCTAAGTAAATAAATGAAATTTTTGACTTACAGAAATGAATAATCAACATAAAGAGTTACTTAATGTGCAATTTCTATCCTTATTGCTTGACAAAATTATCATTAGCTTATTTATGCAAACATTAAATATATCCCAGTTATTTGTCATTTAGTAATATTAGTAATAGTCCTGAAGATAATGCTGTACAAGAGAAACATTTAAAATTCCGAGTATAATGAATGGGCTTAACAATACATTTCAAGAGCCGTATCATCTTTTTATGCTTCTAGAATAATATACTTGAAATAATTTTTAATTAATAAGCATTTAATTTAAAGGCCTATCTAAAATTTTAATGCTGTACTGGGAATTATTTAATTTGTTATGAAATATAACGCGCAATAACTATTAGTGAAAAATAATAGTATTTAACAAATATTATATTAATGTTTTAATCGGAACAATCTGAAACCTTGAATCTTATCTGGCTCCGAATCTCAAATTTTGATGAAGTATTTCGTATGTAACATTTAAACTTATTTTTGTTATATAATAATACAACATTTATTTCTGTTTGGCTGCATTCTGTTTAAGTGACAAAACTAATCATAAGGAATCCTGAGAGAGATTGAATAGAAATGCGTGCGTGTGTCTAAAATATCTACACATTATTTAAAAATAATCCATAATCTCTCTCATTTCCAAATTTTAAATCTCCAATCTGTTTCGCTTTCATACGCGTTAAAATCACTTTCCAGAGAAGAGAAAAATCTCGCATTAAAACTTTAAAGTTCTTGAAGAAAAAAAAGACTTTCTCTTATGGCTTTTCTGTTGCCTATTTTTTCGGCCTCGAACTAAAACTACTTCCATTATTCAAAAAAGAAAAGCTCTAAAAGAAAATCCGCGAATAGGGAAAGTCCTTGCATAGGTGAAGAAAAAGCAGAGACTTAAACCGAGAAGCTCAGAGCGATTTTTAAGAGTTTACTTTATGCAATAGGCCGATGTTCCTCTCGTTGAATGTTTCGTTTACAGATCTCATTTATTCAAAGTGACAGTTCGTTTGAAAAGTCATCTCCCTCAATGCCCCTAAGCTTTGATATACGACACTGATACTCCCCGAGAAGAAAACTCCTTTTCTATAGAGGCCTGCTTCCTTCGTTCGGACACATAGAAACCAAGGCGTCAAGGGAAACTGCTTATTCATAAGATTAAAAGCACTCAACTCTATTCCAGTATTCGACGTTATGCGAATGGGTTCTGTCATATTTTGAAACCCAAGACCTTAGAAAATAGAGGATTTGGTATGTTTCCTTTATCCATTCACTGGGCTCAAACTGTTTGCACTCTTTCAACCAAAAGCTATATATCATGATTTTGTATTAATTATCATGATGTATCAAAATGTTTAGTCATTATTTAAAATTTCTATAAAAAAAGAAACTTCAAAGTGCTATTTAGATACTAGAAATCTTCATAAAATTGAGAAATATTTGAAGGGCTACACATTCTGTAGCAAATTTGTTGCATAGTAATTATCCTGTTTGAACTTATGCAGCTGTATTCAGCAATCCAGAATTTTAGAAAAAAAGATAAATGAGTGCTTTTATCTTCTATTCACCGAGCTTAAAACTGTCTTCTGCTCTTTCAACTATATACATCTATTCTATCTTGATATTAAAGTGCTTAATTTTTAAAAAATTAAATTGTAAAATATTTGTTAAAACTGTCAAAAGTTAGAACTCAAAGTATACTTTAGCTTTCAAAATTCATGCAATAATGAATTTAAAAACTTTTTTAATCAAAATTGTAGCATATTGGATGTGCAATGAATTCTTGTGAATAATAAATTCATCTTGAATGTCGAAACAAATTTCTGACTGAATAAGCTGCAGAATTTGAACTTAAATCATTTCATTTCCACATTTTATAAAGTGCTTTAGAGTTATTATTGTCATTATACTTTTGTAAATAAATTGTAAAACTAAAAACATTTAAGTTAGCATATAGTAATATTGTTTATATTTGAACAAATATTGAAACTTTAAATTTTAAACAAAAGGGCGAACGGACTTAATTTTACACCATGTGATGAGTAAATTTCCTGATTTCTTTTATTTCATTCTTCTTGGTGCATTTATTATTATTTACTCTGTCTGCTTTTTGTCAGAAACTATGGGTATCTTTGCTGTATCAGCAGATAAATTAATTCACTGCTGTATGGGTATCTTGCTATGGGTTGCTTTGTTGTCAGAATCTATGGGTATCACCTCCATTAATCTTATTAAGGCATTTTAGAAAGCAAATCTACAACTAAGTTTAATAATTCCATAATAAACATATAATTATTAAATTTTAAATGTGCACATTTTTAATTCAAATAGTCTGTTTTATAAACGACAACGATTACAGTATTTTTGTAAGCATTCCAAAATTTTTACAGTGTTATAATACTCCTGGCTGTTCCTGTATATCTAAAGTAATTATCAGTATTATCAGCAGATAATATACAGTTTGATTAGAAATAAGAATTTTTGCAAGTGAAGATTTTAAAATGGATTTAGGCAATAAGAATTATCCGTAATTCAAGAAACAGAAAATTTCCTGTAAAATGCCATTGCAGTGAGATTATAAACGAACTCAATAAAACTTTTGTATCTTAATGCAAACTTCAAAGGAAAACTATGTAATATTACCCTGAAAACATTACGTAAATTTAATTGTGTTTAAAACTTTTTAAAACCTTTTTTTTTCCTGAAAAAGTATTAAAATAATTTTAATTTCTTGGAACGTTAAATTTTAATTGTAGATATCCATAGAAACACTTAAAAGATTATGAAGAACAGTTTTTTACGGATTCTAAGGAGTATATGATACGATTGTCTTTATTAGTAGAGAGAACACAGATTTTTGTTTAAATATTCCGTAAAACGTTAAAAAAAATTTAAATAATTTTTTTTCAAAATTTTCTTGTTTTTATTCTAATGCTTTCATCAAGCATTATTGTTTAAAAATAATCCAAATGAAAATTTTGAAAACACTATTAAGAATTGACTGAAAATTTTATTAATTTTCAAGATTGTACGATTCTATAAAATGCAAATACAACTCATTAACTGCACAAATGCTGGTGTGCACAAATCATTAATGATTGTCTTTTCAAAAATTTAAAAATGAAATAGCTTTAATATAAACAAATACGTAAGATATTTCACAATTCCTTTTCTTCTGGAAATCATTGAAAAATAAAATATAATGCAAAGAAATATAAATTCGTATACTTATAAATACAATCCATTTTATTGTAAAAGTATCGGCTGTATTCAAATTTTTCAAATTTTTTGGTTTTATACACATTTTTATTAATATTTAATAAAAAAATCCGATAATTAGATGAGGATTTATTTTCTACAATGTAGTAACTATTTTAAATAAAGATTTACCTTTTAGAATTATCAAACTAAAATTTTTGTACAATTAATTTTCAGAAACATTGTATTCTATCATCAAAATGATAGTTTTAATATTTTTTATATCTATCTCAAGCAATCTGTCTTTGAAGTAATACTTAAAATTTAGTTCTTTCGTGCCATTCGCAGCTTTTTCCGTACAATGATATCATGACTGTATAACTGCATAAAACAATGTATATAATCATTTTGATGTTCTATTTTTGAAATAACTTTTGATTAAATAATTCCTATGATTGAAAGCAGAAATACATTTAAGAAATCTTAAAAGGAAATAAACAGCAAAAGCACTCATTTAAAAATTAAAAAAATCAAAGGACAAGCAATAACGAAATTGTCACTGTTAGAATAGATATTAAATTGTTAATGAAATTCAAAATTATGAATTGTTAGAATAGATAATAAACTGTTAATGATTGAAAATAAGGTGAACCACGCATTTGATGAATAAATCGATCGCTTTAAAATAGATTTGATTTTGATTTATTCTCTTAACTCATTTTTTTTCTCATGAGATAACAGAATAATAACTATTTGGATTTTATATTAGCAGTTTTTTAAAATCAGCACTACTTTTCTTAGTATTTACTTATTAGTATTTAATCCCCGAGCAGTAATTCATGAAAAAATATTACTATTTTAACTCTATTATTAATAGTTTTAACGAGTCACTTGATTAGTTATAATATATTTACATAATAATGCGAAAAGGGATTTTTGACAAATACATTCCTTTCATTATGATAAATCTGCACATTTAAATAAATAGAAAAATACCAGTGGAAAGAAAAGTTATTTAAGACAAAATATGGTAATCAAACTTCATTTGAGCAATGATTTACGTTTGATTTCTGGAAAATGCATTTTTATACAACCTCTCTTGGAGCTTCGCTAAGCGCTTTTTATTTCTTTGCATCCATTCTCTGCATAACATTCATTTGAGAAATGTTTGAAGAATTCTTTAGTTTTTACCTCTAACGCATAGTCACTTCCTTGTAGAATATAATTTATCTTATAAGGTAAATAAAGTCAAACAGTCCTTTTTATTTCGAACTTGTCATCTCACTAGGGAATTCAATTAATTAATTATTTGCTCAGAAATTAAGTTTTTAGATTTTGACATAAGTCTATTATCATCAATAAAATCTCAATATAAGACTGGATCTCCGAAACCAAATAGCTATGAGGTTCTTTAATCTAATTTATCGCTCATAAAAATGGTTTCGTGTATTCATAAAGCCAATTATTAATAACCTCATTGGCATGTCTTTTTCCATACATAATATATAAACAATCTGATGAACTAAGAGTGAAAGATCTCAAATATTTGTGGAATGTAAATAATAAGATATTTTGAATTTATACTAGGATACGTCAATAAATAATTGTTCCATTGTTTTAATAATTTACAGACTGGTAATACGGTTTTGTGCGTTCACTAGCCACTAGATCATACTGTTTTTTTTGTTTTGTTTTTTTCATTTATAGTAAGTGTTAGCATTATCTTTCTTCTCTTTACATTGGGCTATTTTGGAGCAACAAGTCTGTGTCCCTCTTTATTTACACCAAAGATAATCAAGAGCTGAAATCCATAGAATACTAAGTACAGTTCAGGGGCAATGATTTAACACAACAGAAAAATTGCTTGGAGATTGAATGGTTAAGAAGCGGTCGAATGAAAAAGCGGTGAAGCACATCCATTATTGATACCTTGGATAAGCCTGTATCCTCATTTTGAATAACTAAAGAGAGACTATTGACGAAGTAGCAAACCATATACATATTAATTGTGGTTTATTTATAAAATGATGTTTAATAACTTAAAATTCTATAGAGTTTTATGAATTGGTTCCTAAAGCATTTCAGTAAAAAAGCAAGAGTCCATTCTTATGAAAATCTGTCAGCAGGTACTGGAACTCAAACAAAGAGGAAAATTTTAAAACAAAACAATAATGGTCATGATACAGATTCATAACTTCGAAGCAGAGAGGGAATACTGGAACACAAGTTAGAAAATCCTCGAATATCCTGTAGAAAAGGAATTCTAGAATCGGTACTCTTCTAGAAAAGGCATGTATATAGCATTTGGGACAAACCTATGCCAATTCTACAGCATTTAACAATGAATACTGACACTCTTAATTGCTAATGTTGGAAGGCATTCTTTGATTGCATTACATGCGTCTCTACATGTCGCAACATACGCTGTTGAAACTGTTTAGAATCTGCATTTCGAGATGTTTCAGCATCTTGCATTCATTTTATCAATCTCAGCTGGTGAAATTACCATTTGTTTAGTCCATTTAAAATGTTTTAAAACGTCATCGATACAACAGGTGAAGGAAAGGTTATAAATATGTTTTGCTTCTCAACCAAAATCCATTTTTTGGGTATCGGAATGCTTGTGCAACGATGAATCTAATGCAATTGAAAATTGTCATTGTAATTTTTTATGACGGTGTCCTGATACTTATTGATTTACCATTTTAAATATGGTTTGGAGGTAAAATAGATTTTAGAAATATAGAAGGAAGTTTTTTGTTTAGTAATAATGAACAGTTCATTAAAAATGTACATTGAATGAAGTTCAACTCAGTAATCGAAAACAAGGGAAACATTTTTCGAATCAGCCTTAAGATTATTGTTAAATTATATTAGTTTTCTTTAAACATTTAAATTTTAATGTAAAATATTCAATTTTGCTTTTAAAATCTCAGTCTTACAAGGGCTTAGAATTTTTAATTTTTTTACTATCCCATTTATGTAATTTTTTTTGTTATCAGCCATATTCGAATTTAAAACTGTATTTTTTATAATCATATGAAAAATTTTAAAATAATTTAAAGTACTAATTAGAATATGTGAAAGATGGAGATCTCCAAATTTTCAATCTATTCCTTAAACTTATTTTCCAAATTTATTTAAGAAATGATTCATACATCAAAAAATCGCAATTAATGAAGGTTTTAATACCGATTTCGCACTTATGCATTTTGTTATATTAAAAAGAGTGTAACTAAAATCGGTTTCAGTTTTTACAGTCAAAATTAAAATTTTTATGTGTTTGAAAAAAAGAAAACTGAACAAAAATATTTCCTTTTCCCAATAAGGTTCGCATCCATTGTTTTTAAATTTGCTGTCAATGCTAATATATATATAATTTTCGAATAAAGTATAATAAATCGCCATGCTATTTAATTCATTAAAATTCTTTTATCAAAAGTTTCGAGCTTCTTTTCTTCTATAATCAGATTTTACAGCTAAAGAACGTCCCAAATAGTATTTATTAATAGAAGTTGAAAATATTTAATGAGTTACAAATTCGTGCTACAATGCCTAATTCATTTGTAAATATTCAAACATCTTTAAACAAATAAAGTAAATCATAAATCCATTATCTTTTTTCTCAAATAAAAAGTACTGAAAATACAATTTCTACATGCTATCAACAATGAGAAAAATTTCCCTCTCATCTATAGATTAAAAATTACACTAAAATTGCATATTGTTCGATAAGGATTTCATTTAAGCTATCCCTTTTAAATCTTACATTTCTTTACACACCCGACTTGTATAATCCAACCACGCCTAATATGCTCAGTAAATGCACTGAGTAAGTAAATTTTACCTATTTAAAATTTTAACTAAGCTTAATTCAGTTAACTGGGGGAAATTATTCAGAATTCTTAAAATAGAGCTGCAATTTCTCAATATTGAGAACATAAGACTAATAGAACAGATCGTAAAGCCCCAGCATAACATGACCCATGTTAAACTTGATTCAAGCTTCGTTTCAGTGACATGATGCAATAATTTTGAAAGGGCAAGAGTGAAACGGAAAAGTAGATTCAGGTATCAACTTCGTAATTTGACCTCGATTTAAAATTAGGAGACTCTTTAAAATAAGACGTTAATCTTGTGAAGTAATTTATGTGAAACAACAATTGATAAAACATTTTTAATAATGACAGATTGCTACTTCGAATCATTTACAGATATCTAAAATTCTGTCATTTGATGAACGAATCGGATATTTTTGGAGGCGAAATGCTGCTATGAAATTCTCAGCTTCGGAGATGAAAGTCAATGAGAAATCACGTATGTAATATGTAGAAAGGTAAGAGCGATTGCGTAATAGGATATAGAGTACAGAAAGTAATAAGATCCGTAGTTACCATGGAATCATGTTAGTTTCGTTTTATATGTAAAAATTCATTATACAGAATTTTAATAACGGGCACGGAAAATGGTAATGAAATTATTTAGGATTTTCGGAATAGTTTCCATGGTTTGAAAAAAAATCATATTAAATATAGCAGTTTTTATATAATTGTAAAGATTTACAAGAATTAGCATTTCTTTGTTTAAGACCACGAAGAAAATATCAATTAAGCTGACAATGAACTTAGACCCCTAATTTGTGCTTCAAACGATATCCGATTTAGTCCAGCAGAAATACATTGTATGTTTTCCTTTGTGAGAATTCAGTGATAAATACAAATTTACTTAACTATAAAAAATGAACACTTGGTGTATATTTATTCTGTCCTGAAGATTCACATAATATATTGGATGTGTATCCACATATGCAACTGTTCAGATTGTACGATAAAATAAAATGGAACTTTTTGGAATTTTTGATGAATTCCGCTATTCTCAGACTTCAAAATTGTTCTTATTTTTACTGCATGAGCAAAGGGAACTTTTTCTTACTAATCAATAAAAACGTAACTAAAAGAGAACACACATGGTGCTAATTTCGTAAACGGCCTTTACAATTCAATTGTCCAAAATTCCATCGTTAATAAATTTAAAAAAAACATCAATATTTTTTGTCCCCTTGTTAATTTTAAACTTCAAAGAGCTTCCCTCATCTTATATAAAACCTATACAGATAAAAATATTTATAAACTTTCTAGCAAAAGACGCAGTAATAAAGTTCTTTCACAAATAAATCGGCGAACGATAAACACATTAAATTTATTTTTTGAGGTTTGGGAAAACTAAGTTATATCTTTGTGACTTCGTAATTAAATACACTAGTCAGTAGGATAGTTACTTACCAAAATAATCATCAACATCGGAGATTTTTCTGGTTTGACATCCTTCTCGTGCAGACGTTTATTCATCAATTAAATGCATCCATGCCGAATGAAAAGTTGCAAAACATTTCGTTACACAAGCCAAACTCCTTTTATTATATTATCAGTAATTTTCAAGTATATTTGGTGATATATATATATATATATATATATATATATTTAATTTACAGTTAGTGTATATATACTAAAAATACTTAATCTTGCTTTGTGTTGTCTATTATTAAATTCAACATCTTCCAATCATTTGCAGATTGGAAGCCACATGATATCATGAAAGGTCGCGCCATCCGGTTGGTTAGAGGCGGTTTTAGTAGCAATTGTTGAAGTGCTGACAATAGAGAATTTCACGCTCTTGTAATTATCATAGTTTGTGCACTATGCTTCTATCGAGTCACAAGAGCTTAATCGTGATTATGAGTCACATTTCTGTCTCTCATCAAACCAACAAGGATCATCAAAGTCGGTGATGAAACGCTGGGCGAATGTGGTATGAAGTAAATAATTACACTATATGATGGCGATGAATAAATTAAATTTTGATTACATGATAGGGCAGAAATACAAATATTTTAAATATCTTTGTTTAGAGTAAATGCAGTGTAACAGCTTGTTAAATAGGGGCGAGTGAGTATGTTCCAATAATACGATGGAAGAACAACACTAACAGCGTGAATTTAATGACTCAATTCGTAAATTGAGAGAAAGTGAAATAACACAGTAATTTGGAAAATATAATATTTTGATTTGATTTTGAACTATCTGTTTCTAATGAACGTTTTATATTTTATTAATTATAAATATTGTATTGTTAATACTATAAATATTAAAGTCTTTATAATTAAATGAGTGAGCAACTGATTTGAGAGTTCAAATGTTTATAAACACAGATTAATTTTACTCCTAGAATTATTTAATAATAATTCTAGTAATAAAAATAATTGTTCTACTTCCTGGGAAGTCGGATGGAGAAGTTTAGTCATTCTAAAATGGCTTATGCCATATTATTGTCTACAGCTGCAGATCTAGATTTCAAATTTTGTCTAAATTATTTGGCATTTGTAACAGCTTTACAACTTTTGGGCTTTTTTCTAATAATGATAAGTATAAAAATTTCGTAATTCTTAATTTATAACATATTTCTTATAAGTTGTGGATAAAATATGAAAAATTATTTAATCCTTCCACTTATATGCACTTGCGAATCTTGCATATGTACTTTTTTCAAATGAATTTTTGACTGATCAATGAAAAAATATTCATTTCTTTTTAGATATTTTATTACAAGACTTAAATTGCATATTTTTCTGTATTTTTTATATCATTTGTACCGATTTTAATAGTTGTGATTAAAAATAATCGAGTAGTGCAAAACTCAATATTTTTAGTGAGAGTTATCACTCTTTAAATTATAAAAATATATATATTTCAGAAACTTTGGAATACAAGTTTGAATAATTGTGAAAAATTTCTTGTTGGAAGTATATCTTTGAGATTTTTAACAATGCCTCCAACAGTTATTATACGCGTGTAAATAAGGAGTGAAAAGATATGACAAACCGTTTTATATTTTTTATTTTAAAATGCATTATAAACTTTCTTATTCTCTAGAATACTGTGAAATCATCGAAATCTGGTAGTAATATTAAAATAATAAATAACAATGAAGTGGGTACTTCGGCAAAAATGGAATATATAAAGCTTGTATATAAAGATATAAGCCATATTATTGTATATAAAGATAAAATTGAAATGAAATTAATGAAAATGGTTGATTTGTACGCGTAACTGAAACAGGATGCATTTTCATAATAATAAAATCCTAAAAACAATGAGACAATCTTAAGAATTCTTTGCAAAAATGGGATGACAAATCAAGTCGAAAGTAGGTAGGAAAAGAGTAAATTTAAATAATACGTGCCTTAAATATGATGACTTCGATGGGAAAAAAAGGATTAAACAAATTGATGATTAAATATTTTTGAAACAAATCTAAGATTTCTATTGGTTATTTCATGAATTTTCAAAAAATATTATTTAACTAAAAAATCAGAGTTATCCTTAAATATGAGATCATATAATCTAAGTTCTTAAAATATTTACAATATTTTAATACCCCTGAGTAATAACGTTATTCATTTCCTAAGAATTTAAATGAAATTTACATTCATTATCGAAGATCAAAGCAATGCTATTTTCATTTTCTTAAATCAATACATACAAAAAAGCACCGGGCACTTTTCCTCCGCTGTTATCCAATAAATCATTTTGGCTATTAATTAACTTACATTTTGAGATTCATATGCTAACTAACAACAGATAAGTTTTTCAAAAATAAAACACAATGGATAATATATACGTATAAGGCTGAAAACATAACAATTTTCAAAAGCTGTTACGAATTTTAATCATTATGGTTTTTTTCTTCGGGGGTAATCGTCCTTTGTCGAAATATGTCATGCGATGATTTATTATTCTATTTGTCTCGTTACTTGATTAATGCATTTTAGTTTTGCTTTAAGGAGAGCAGTTACTTTCTTGTAACATCACATTCTCTAGCTTAAATGTCACCATTACGAATCGATTGAGAAGAAGAAAAAAAGAGATAAATGACGCATCATTTAAAGGAGGAACGATCCATTATTTTACGTTAAGAAATATAATGCAAAACATTCTAATTTTTGCAGCAGTCATTTTTATTCTGCATTACAAATCAATGCTTTAATATACAAAATATATTGCAAAGATAAGCGCATAGTTAAAAGTCATAAAGATTTCTTCAATATTTGCTAAAATATTTTCGATATTTCTCAAAATTTGGATATTTTGGGTTATTTATTTCTCACTAAGTTTCCTTCATTGTAAGAATTATATTAAAAAACAGTTTCTGCCTTTTATATAATGAAAGCTATAAATTTACGAATGCAATCTTCCATGTAAAAGAGATAAATTAAACATTTCAGTTGTCAAATATTTTTTAAATAAATTATTTGTGTAAAGACTACATAATTAGCACTTAAAGTTTAAATTAATTTTAATTTTCAGTTATTTGGGAAAATTTTAAAATTAAATTCGTAACTATTTGAATTTTAAAATTTATTGAGACTGATTCTTTTCTATTGTGAACGGTAATGCCATTCATATTATAATTGTCGTCTATATCTATCATTGATATTTTTAATGCTATATTGAATTCTTAAAGAACAGCTTAGTCCTGAATAATTACAATTTTCACTAAAACACGTTTAGAAAACAAGTCATAAATCCTTATATTAAATCATATCAGATTCCTTATACCTTTTTTCGTTATAAAAAGTTTGATAGAAAAAGAGAAAAAATGAAACGTAAAGAAATTTTTGGCGATATTAAAATTGTCTAAAAACCGAAAATTTGGTTAAAGAAAATTCTTTGCTAAAATAAACAAAGTGTATAAACTGACATTTGCAAATGTTAAGTTTTCTAGTTCCTCTTTAATGCCATAAAGCCGATTGTGTAGACTGGATCAGGGCGTATCTTTCAATAGAGCTTTAGGTGTTCTTTCTTAAGATAACGATGAACAAACTTTACATTGGAAGTTGTGTCCCAAAACAAAACTGTTTAGTGCTACAAGTAGGTGACTGATATGCAAGGAAAAGAAAATCTGTAGCATTGCTAACATGGCTTTATTAACAAAAGCAAACTTAATTACACATACTAATAAAAACTCATGGTTGCATCACCGAAGATATCCAATATTACTTAGATATCAAATCGCTATAATGAAGGCTTCACAACATTGGCGCATTGATTCTCCGGCCCTTTCAAATTAGAAACATGTGCTATGAATACATGTAGCCGCTTCTACTAATCTGGGGACAAATTGATGGTACATTGTTAAGGGTGTATCATGATGGGCATGAATTCCAAAATGTCCGTAAAGGTGAGGTAGAAGGCTCATAGTACTCAAATGATGGCTTACCACTGTTCTATTGATATAACCCTAAGCATTACTACTAAAAAGTACATGCGTTACATTTGCCCAGTTTTATAGCATCCAAAAATCCAAGAAATTTGCATTATGGAAGTAATATTTAATATTTTTTTTTAATGCAGCCATGAGTTTTTCTTTCATAGGCACAATTGAACTTATTTTTGTTTATAAAGTGATGTTAACACTGCTTTCCATTTCTTTTATGTCAATTACATTGTTGTAGCGCTGCACATTTCAATTTTTAATTAGTTTTGTTGGTTAAGGCGTAATAGACAGTTAAGCGACTTTTAGAAATATCTATATCTGAAGTACATTTTAATACTTTATTTTTCATTAAAACTTAGCCACGGATTATATTAAGATTTAGATAATACCATTCAATCCAATTTAATTTAATTTAAATGATTCATTTTAATAAAATTAAATGAATGCTTAGATTTCACTCATAGCATTGAAACTCTGGTATGTTTTGAATACATTTTAAATTGTTTCGCTTTCTTATTTATTTACTTTGACAAATGACTTAAATTCTGAGAAACTTGAAGTAAAGATTATGTAAATAATAAAATACAAACACTTTATTCACTCAGTTTCATATCGACAGGCGAAACTTTTACTAATGGGAAAAAAGGTTTTTAATAACATTGAATATTTGAAAATGATTATATTTTTGATTTTTAAATCAAAGATTTTAAAAAAAATTATCTTCAGAAAATTCAGCTAGATATTTTTATTTTTATTTTATGGGGTTAACTTGTAGAAGACACTTTCATAAAAGTTGAAAACTATCTTTGAAAGTTTCTGAAGCTAGTGTTGAGTTTAAAAAAATATTATTCTTTATCTTTGATCAGTTAGAAAATTGAAAATGAACTTGCAATTTTTTTTAATGAAACTAAAAAAATTTTTGCATAGAAACTAGGTCGTGGGAAAGATAGGAAATAATATCTTGTTTACCAGTTAGAATTATTGTTTATAAACCAATATAAGTATTTCATAGAATTTCCACATTTGTTCAAAAATTGCTTTTTTGTTTCCATTAAAAATGTACCAATAATAAAGGGAGTTTACATATTTGATGTTTTCTTTCTTCTGCATTTGTATGCATATAAAACTGATCTCGAGTTGAATATAAGTAAACACATATCTCAATTAACGAATCGTTCTTAACAGGAGGCAAATTGTATTTCCACAAGAAAAAGAAATAGATTTTTTTAACTTGTCATATTGAAATCAGTATTTCTTTCTGGTATTTAAAAATCATGAAAATTTCATTACAGACATATTCAGGTAAATATAATCGTCTCATTTTGCATGAAACTGTGATTACTAATTTACTTCTATTCTTAGTTCTATTCACTAATAGAATGGTGATGCTAGGAATTATCTGCTAATTCATTCAGGAACAAAATAAAATTTTAAATTCATGAGAAAAATTCATTTGGTAGCCAAATTATTCCTTAAACTCTAGTTTATGATATTTTATCAAATTAACATCATCTGCTTGTTACAAATATACATATTTTATCTCATATCTTAAGAGTTCACATGCTCTGAATCATAACTATTGGAAAAACTTAATTCTGGAATATAATTTTCCTTTGCCTTCAAAGAAATTAACTTCGTTTTTGTACCGAAATTTTAACCAGAAAAATATGTTCTTTACCGCTTTATTAAATGCAAAATATTCTATTTGCTAATAATATATATAATCAAAATCAAAACAATGATTATTTTATAAATAAAATGAAATCTTCTGCACTTTCGATTCTAATTATAAATTCTTTAATTTTTAGTGATATTCTACATAATAATTGTAAATTTGTCATTTTAGCTTTATGAATTATTTTCATTACAGTTTTTTTATTTTGCCATAACTTCTGTCTTTTCATTAATTCTCTTTCACGAACAGTCAAAATATTAGAGCTAAATAGGCCAACATGAATGAAATATTATAGTTCTATTCATTATTAGACAGATAGTAAATCGACAAAATTCTTTTCAAAAATATATTATTCAAGGATGAATAATGATAAAAATCACGAGTAAAACCATTCTACAAAAGTATTATAACTCATTTCGCTGTTCACATCAATAAAGAGATTATGAAAATGCATATTTGAAACATCAGCTCATGAAATTGAATTTAGTGGTTACCTCAAATGATAAATATTTTTGATTTTATTCAACATTTTAAAAAATTCTATTCATTTCTTTATATGCAAAGGTCCCCTTGGATCCTTGAAGCGATAGCTTAGGTTCTTGTATTTCCTTGAATCCTTGCATTTCCTTTTTACTTAATTTATTAATGTTAACTTTTTCAGTATTTATCTTATCCTTCAGGATGATTTTGCATTCTTTCATAATTATTTTCAAATATTTTTTTGAAAATTAAAGTTGGACCTCCGTTATAAATAGTTAAAAAAAATCTGCCGACATATTAGGAAGAAAGTCTGAAGACCTATTATTGAAATGTCGCACTGATTTCAACAAAATTTGCCTTCAGTCTTTCTTTTCTTAATCATTCATTTACACTGAAAGTTTCAGTGAGGAGGTCGGTTAAGTACAGGTAAACAAGGACAAAAAAGATCAATTGTATTAAATTTTTCGATACTCATTTTCTGAAAATGAAAATGACTGAAATTATATATACAGATTATTACTTTATGTCAATTTAATGCATCTTTTCTTATTTGACCGAAAGTTTTAAATTTATTTTTGAAGATAATGTATCTTGCGGCAAATTGGGGTTTCAGGCTTTGAACAGCTTTATAGTCATACAAAGTAAAAATTTGCATTTATTAAATTGAAATCAAATTGTTTTAGTTCTACATTTATTATAACAGATAATAAAAATGATAAACATGGTTGTGACTTGAGCTGTATTATGAAATTCCTGTTTTCTTATGAAACTGTTTCAACTTTTCCTTATTTCTGCCGTTTCAAGTAACATAACTAACAGGCAAACCATGTTTCTTCCTATTTGGACAAGTAAAATGTACTTTCATTAGATAAATGGAATCATTAGTATGATAGCCAGTCTTGGGTATGTGGAGGAATCCCCCTCCCATGATTTTTTTTTTTTTTTTTTTTTTTGCAAACGTAATGCAAATATATGCATTCCATTCCCAAAGCAAATGCAAAAAAAGCAAATAAGAAAACCTTTTTCCTTTATTCTTCATGAAATGCTTTTCGAACAGTAATACTAAAAACCTACTTATCAGGAATACTAAATAGAACTGGAGTGAGGATCCCTGATGTTTAGACCGACCAACATCGCAAAAAAAGTTCCATCTTCGAAGAAATAGAGCGAAATCCTCGAAGCGGGGGATTTCAATATATTCATGATAAGAAGGAAGGATCCCCAAGGAAATGTTTAAATTTAATAATTGAGCATTTTTTATAAGGACAAGTCTCGGAAGATATCTTATTTTCTGTTTATCATAGCCTCTAGTTTAAGTAAATAATATAATTATACATATTTTAAAAAAAGAAATCGGAAAGTTTTGTATAATTTTGTTTCTACTATTTTTGTTTGTTTCGGTGAATTTAATCTGTCTCTCCTCATTCCTCTTTTCCTCCCAAATGCGTTGTAGTATGTTCAGAAGTTAATAAGAAGTTGGAGTTGAACTAATACAATTTACGTTGTTTATTAATTTCAGAGTTTTCTGACTACAGTCAGAGATAATTTTATTTAAATTGCATATTATGGCTAGACGAAATCTAAAATATCCTTCTCAAACAGAGATTTTAAACTAGAACTAAGTTTTTTTTTTTTTTTTTTTTTTGGCTTTTATAGTAATTGGAAGATAACACATGCTGTCCCTTTCGCCAGCTTTTAAGGTACATTCTCATATTCCGCGGTCAACAATTAGGATAATCTTTTTCCGTGTTATAAAAGGGCAAAGGGGAGAAATTGTCCATAGGGGAAAGGAATAAATACATTGGCATTCGAAGTGCAACATTTATACGCAAAGAATTGCTTAATCGCGGTCGGGTTGGTGTTCCTGTTTGACAAAAGGTGGTCAATGTCATTTAATTCCGCCTCGTCAGTTTTTTAAATCAAGATTGGCAAACATTTTCAATATGTAAGGACTCGAACGTTTGCTAGTGGTAATTAAAATTTCGATTAATGCGAAGCATTTATTAATTTGTATTGCAGACATGAATGCTCCAGATAACAAATTATTTTTTTAAGGTAAGTATTTCCACAGAAGGCAATTAAAGACTTCGCTATTATTCTGAGTTTTGAAGATAGCAATACCTGGAGATTAAGCTTCGCTCGGTAGTTTTGTAAAATGGTAAATAAAATCCTGTCATATGGCTCTTTTAAAGTTATAAGCGAAATCTTATTGAATTGCATAGAGGGAATCGAACATGAGAAAAATGCAAGTTAGTCCTAACCACTACTTCATCTCTCATACGCTCCTGCAGGTCATGTATAATTCAGTCATGTCACATGTCAATATTTAGGTATAAAAAATGTTTTTTAGTGTAAAATCGCGTTTTTTTTTTTTTTTCTTTCAAGAAAGACACCTAAATAGATGAACTTAAAAAGCAAAACCTTATTTGATCCAAATCGCTAAACCGTTTCGTAGATACACGAAATAAATGTATACATATATACAAGAATTGCTCGTTTTAAGTCATAAGATTGCATATATCTGTTCATTATCTGTTGATTTGAAAATAACTTTCTTTTTAATTAAATTCATTAACTCTCCCAACATTAATTAATTTGCAATGGATTGAAAACGATTCGATTGTGAATTTCTCTTGAACTGAAATATACGATGAAACATTTATATATTATTTTTTACTATGAATTCAAAAATAAATAGATATTGCACAGTCAGTTAAATTATAGTTCTCATAAATCAAATTGCAAATCTAAGAACAAAATAGCATTACCAAACTATTTCAGCTAATTAATTTTCAAGTAACTAAAAACGTATTTTCATGAAAACTGCAGTTTAAAGAATTGAGAGTTTTGTCTATTTAAAGGATAATTTTTGGTCATCTAAATGTCAATTTCCAGTTTTTCCACTCTAATGAAACTTTCTAATTCATATAAAGGGGAAATGTTTTATAAATTAATATATGAATATAAACCGGCAATTCAAATACAGAAAAATAAAGAATCAAATTTTGGGGTCAAAATTGACATTCAAACATATTCACATACCTTAAAAAATTTCGGGTTCGAAATACGATTTCACTGAGCATCCATTATGTGGATAAGTCTAAATTTGTTCTACCGTGAGCCAATCTTTCCAACGGTGGTATAGCTTGGTAGTTTCGAATTTGATACGATACTCCTATGTTAAAACTTGGCTAAATATACTGGGTCAGCATTTCAAACGATCGTCTAACATGGAAATTATTCATCAAGTATAACATCGTGTTTGTAGATCTGGCTGCATCTTGCACCATAGTCCAAATTTTCTAACTGTTGTGCAGTATGAGAGTTCCGGATTAAGTATTATTCTTGTCATTAAATCATATTTGAGTATGACCAATCCACGTAATCCGACTCAAATAAGCCTAACGAAATTCACTGAAGAATTTATTTTTAAACTTTTAATCTGATAGATGGAACCACAAGTATCTAATCGTGATCATTAAGAAATCTACCGTTACTCGCAAATTATTTAAAAAAAGCATGTAATTGTCTTTTTTTTCATTTTTTAATAAATATTATTAACTTTCCCTCGAAACATTTAATTACACGCTTTTATTTAATTTGCCTTGTGTTATGTTTGTAAAGATGGTTTTTGGTATCGTTTGGTTTTTTATTCCATTTTTAATAACCTGGATTTTTTTTAATTTTATTCGTTTGCTTTTGTTTTGTTCTATCGGTTCAAGACATTATTTCATTATTTTCGAGACATTTTCGTCAGGTATATGAATAAATTAATTAATTTTTGCTTGTGTAAAAGAAGCACCACCTGGTAGTTAGTTAATTTGAGAAATATTTATTTTTTATTTCTACAGTACGATAAATACTGATTATAGTATTGATAAATTATAAATCAAAGATACTAATGAAAGTTTTCAAATTGACTTACGCCAGCTCGCTTTTTTTTTTTTTTTTTTTTTGCTTATCAACATTTAATCCAATCCATAAGCATGCTCAAAAATATTCTACACCAAACTGTTACCCTAAACAAAGAAAACATTAAATTAAATGATTTGCTATTGTATCGTTTAAACTAGGATGTAGTTGACAATAGTTACATTTAATAAAATCTCCAAGCTCATATCCATTAAATGAAAAAAAGCAAAGCAGTTGCATTTCTAACAGTCTCTATTAACCCTCAGTGATAAAATGAAGAACAAGGCTTCTGCAGTTGCCGGCTTTCATTGCGTTGAAAGTTCGAGTGGGTTTTTTGATCTTCAATCAATTCTTTTGAAAACCATCGGACTTTTCACATTAAGAAAAGTGTTATGTTCCCAAGTGTTCTTTATCAGTGTATTACTTGTTTTGTAAATGCTTCGTCAGAAATAAAAACAAGATTTCAAATCATAAAAATGCCTATCTGGGGAATCAGAAGGGATCGAAAAATTTACATTTATGCGTTTCTTCAAATTCTTTCTCATTCTTGCATACTTAATGAGAAGAAATAAAAAGTAACATCACTTTTTTATGTTATTCGATTATATGCATCACAAAGGACTGATGCTTTGCGCAAAAAAATTATTTGAAAATAAGCTCATTTCAATGACATACGAATCGAAGGCTGATAAGCATATCATTAAAAATAGATTATTTACGAATAAATATAGTTTCTTATTTTATTTCTTTGTGAATTTTTTTATAATACAAAAGAATAGTTTCTATTCGAATTGGTAGAAAGTCCCAAAAACTCAATAATATAATGTTTTGGCAGTAAAATTGTTTGTAGAAATTCATAATGAAAATAATACAAGTGATAGATGAAAGAAAACAATAGAAATTTTCTTCTCCTTTTACTAAATACTTAGAATTTAAATAAATAAAAAGTTTTTAACAGCTGCAGATTTGATTATTATAATGTTTCTGCTTAGTAATATATATTTGACGCATTAAATCGATGTTGATTTTCATTTATTTAGATAAATATCTGAATCGTCTTCAACTGCCTTCATTTTAGAATTAATAGTTCTGTCCCAAAATTGCCTTCGTGATGCTTCAAAACCGGATTTAAATATAATTAAATTAATCCAATTTTTGAATTTTGCGATTGTTATACCACATAAAATTGATTAAATGAATACATTTTTATTTGATTCTAGTAATGTAAAATATATATTGAACGAATTCATAAATTACATATTTGAAATTTCACTTTTCAACGATTTCTAAGATACTACCCAAAAGTGCGGAAAGCTATGTTTTCGATATACTCGTACATTTGGAATTCATAGATTTGCATTCAACTGTAGATATATTTATTCGTAAATGTCAATAATTAGAACTTCAATAATTATCAATAATTGTCAATAATTATCAATAATAATTGTCAATAATTATCTTAACAGAATGTATCATTTGATAATCACTTTTTAGCTTCTTCCTCCTCCTTACATGCATCCATGTTTCCTAACTCGAATTGATTTGATTAACATTTAATAGAAAATATAGATACAACTACATTGGAAATATTTCTACTGAAAAATATAAATAATAAATTAGTGTAGTCATCATAATATTCGAAGCTTGGTAGAGCATCGATTCATATTAGGAAATCATTATTCTCTTTGAAGTTTAGTATTTTGCGATGATGATGGTGAATGCCGATCCGAAAATTGCTAGCTTAGAAGTGGACACTAGACTCGAGCTAGTTTAGAGAGCATAACTAGCATCCGCCTAATGCTTTCTCAGACTTATTACAAATCATAAAAATTGAATGTAATACAAAGAATTTATTTTAACAAATTCTTTATCCATAGAACATCTCTTATAACATTTGGATATACTGAGAATTTCATGTAAAAACTTAGGTCGATAATTGCTCCCCTCAATCATTTATCATTTCCAGTTGGCAGTTTCTTAGTAATTTTTAGAATGCCCCTCATACACTGACTATTCTTTCCAGGTCATCGTATAAAATCCTTTTCAGCTAAATAGGTAAGATATTTTTACTTAACAATAAAAACCTCCAGTTGAAGATTATTCACTTATTTTCCCTAATACTCGAATTAGAAAATAAAATTGGATCTGATCTCCAGTAATCAAGGGTTGCTGTTTTTTTCGTGATATTTTCAGAAAATGCTTAAGAAATTCCAAAATTTTTAGTTCTCTTATCCGGGCTAATTACAATATTGGAGATGATTACCACTTATTGGAAGGCCGTTCATAGGGTATTATTAGTAATTTTTAGTTTTTTTTCAAAGCCAAGGCAGTTATAACCTACTTGCATTTGTTAACTAATTAATATCTAAAACACTGATAGATAAAAATAGACAAAAAAATTTTTTTTTGAAACGATGAAAATGTATAACATAAAATTAATTTCATGCCAGAATTTAGACACCTTATTAATATCGATTCGTCCAAAAAATGCGTTAAAAACTCGTTTTAATCATGCCGAAAAAGGAAATTTAAAAAAAAGTAAAAGTGAGCGGAAATTATTTCCATTAGCTTAATTTGTACATTTAGTTAATAGGCGGAAGTTCAGTGCAAGGAAATGGCAGAGGCTGAATATTTTTTTCCCTCTGCTTCGATACAATAATTGATTCGAGTAAAACTTAAGCAATTAGATCATTTTATAAGCAATCAACTCGTTCCTATTCTAACAAAAATTCTATATATAAGCTGAATTCTATATATAAGCTTTCATAAATAAAAGAGTAAATCACTTATACATTGTCCTCAAAGTGATAAATTTAACAGTTTGGGAATCAAAAATGTACACAGAATATTTTTTTATTAAAGATTTAAAAACTTAATATTGTATCATTGCCAAAATGCTTAAATCGTTTTAAATATAACTATTCAAGATACATTCTATTCAGTTCTAGTAAATTTGATTAGTCAGACATTCACTTTTATGAAATTTTAATTGATTTCTAGTCAAAGTAGTTAAGTAATCCTATAGTTAAATATTTACGTAGTCTGTCTCTAGAAATGGAAGAAATTGCTATTGATTGGAGACACATTTATAATGCGAACAATGTCTGCGCTTGTCAATTGATCAAGTAAAAAGTATGTTCAAGAAACGTCGAAAGGAGTTTTTTCTGTTGTTTTTTTCGACCTTTGCTTTGATTTCATTTTAATATTCTTCCTTTTCACTAGATTTATAAAATGTAAAATTAATCAGTTACTCAAAGAAATTTCAATATATTAATACATATGTAATTTAAAGAAATTCGGTTGCCATTGAATATTTGGAAATATAATTCGGTATATCTTAGTGATGTGAAAGATATGAATTTTAAAACTGCCTTTGCAAACAAGAGGCGGGAAATATATTAAGTACTTGGGTGAATTTTTAGTTTTTTTAATCAAAATCATCGGCATTTCAATTTTTTTTTTCTGTATTCTCCTAAATTTATTATAAGAATATTATAATATTGTTTGTCAATCAAATTCATGTTCATTCGTTCAAAGTCAAAGTTTAAAATTTAAAAAAAAACATTTTATCACATTTTTTATTGATTAAATACGTATTTCCTTAAAGATCGTAATTTTAATCATTTATTAAAATTTTAATTTTTAAGAAGTTTTCAAGAGTTAACATTATTTCTATATATTTAAAAATTACTATTTGTTTTTAATAATGCAATATTTTTCAAAAGATTTAATTGTTACAAGGGTAGTACAGATAGTTTAATTATTAATTATCGTTGCTACACTTTTTAGCTTGAAAATTTCCGATTCGTTTCCTGTGGACATTTTTAGAGACTTTCTTTAATTCATAATTTGATTCAATTAAATCGAATATTTTTTGTGGTACTGATATCTTTGAATTAGTCTTGATACTTCTTTTATAATTATATAATATCAGATATCCAGGAACACATAACAATTGTTTAGAGAATGTACTGAATGATTGATTTTCAAATGAACATGGTTTTGTTAGCATTAAGGTTTATTTTTGCTTAAAATAAAACAATATTTTGCCAAAAAAAATTACTTAGAATTACTTGTTTGCAATATTTTAACTATGATAAATGAAAATATACATAGATTAACTAAATTTGATGCACTGTTCTAGCCATTAACAATCAGTTGCACTCAACAAATCAAAACCACCGGTAATATTGAGTTTACTTTATTCCAAAGTGAGCCATTACAAGTATAAATTGAGTTGTACTGGTGTTGCTGAACTCAAAGATGATGGATGAAGGAGAGTCATACAAATAAATCTGAAAATGTTTTTAATTTCCAAAGAATGAGAAGAACCGCCACCGAGTTTTCAATGCCCACCTGATCATTGCTCAACAGTAATTCTCAAGCAAATTTTTCCAGCATTCACTTAACAATTTTCATTGATCAATCATTTTGATTGTTTTAAAATTCGTTGGCAACAATAATATATTTATTAAAAAGACAATGTTGTCCTGAATTTGAACAAGTAAAAACTTGTCAAATGTTCATTCTGCGGCAGATGTATTTTTGATCCATCTGAAAACTGAAGATAATTCGGTATCACAAAGTATATTTATTCAAGAAAGAAATAATTTTTTTTAATTCTAAAATTATTATTGTTACTCAATGTTTATTTGTCAGTTCTTCTTTTATACATGTATTACGATTAAAAAGTTAATCATAAAATGTATAATAAGAAACAGATTAGCCCTACTATTACACAATAATATAATGCTATGAAGGAATGTGTCTTAATTTATGCAAATTAAATTTAGTTTGATTGATGAAGGAATGCTGAGCCTTAAATATTTTTCTGTCGCTTTTCTATCAGACACTATTTTTAATATACCTCGAAGCATTTGGAGAGTGAGTCCAAAAATAGTGAAACAAGCGTTTATTTCCTTAAATATTGCACTTAATAATATACTTTGGGATACAGTGTTTCATTAATTTAGATGAGTAATTATGTAAAAAACGTTGGTTTTCTTGGCGATTGTTAATCGAAAATTTAAAAAAAAATTTTAATTATCCTTTCATTGTAAAATTGGCAATCAGTGAAATTTGTCTATTTCTAAATTTAAAAGAGATAATTACGAATCTAACTGGAGATAGTTATTGTAGAAATGCAATTTATTAAATGCAAAAAAAACTGAGGAATGCAAATATTTGTCTGACCATACATCATCCAATCATCATGACCCCCCAAATAAACTTGTTAAGCACAGAACTGTTGTTCAAGCTGCCTTGGTCGATCGCCTTCATAAACAAGAATGGAAATACTTGATGAAGTGGAATTTTAAGACATCTCAAAGATATAGAAAAATATGATTAAATAATTTCATATCCTTATTTAATAGAATTACTCTTAAAATTAAACCTTACTTGGAATTTTCTTTTTGCATTGTCTGTATAAAAAGGCCTATTATCTTTCTGAAAAACTCATTAATTTTCTATTATCTATTTCTCGGTGCATTCTTTTTTCTTTTTATTCCTCCAGATGTCTGAGAATTTGTTTTTTATTCTGTTCAGTTTAAATAAAATATAGTAGGTCGCGAACATCTAAAATAACCAAGAACTTAATATCATGGCAAACGATATTATATGTTACGTCCAAAGCCCAAAGTTCGGCCAGTTCGCGAATTGGCTGGCCAGAAAGTTTGGCCAAAGTCTGAAGTACTTGCAATTAATATTGTATATTCTGCTTTGGCTAGACATTTCGCGAAGTGGCCAGGAATCCTTGGCCAAAGCCCGATGTGATAATCTGTACTTATAAATAAAGCTCTCTCTCTCTCTGTGTGTGTGTGTGTGTGTGGCATATATATATCTTGGAGATCGGAAATGTGCACCTTGAAGCTATTTTTTAAATTTTTAATTAGAATTTTAATTAATTAAAAATTAAGTGTAATTTCGGCGTTTTGTCGTTATAACTTCAGAAAATATTACAGCACAAAATCGATTTTTGCATCAAATTAAAGCTCAAAAAATTATCTTTTTAATGATAATAATGTTTTAATTTATAACTTATGCTTAGATTTTTAACGAATTTTTAAAGAAATATTTTAACTATATTTTTCAATAATATATTTCGCTCAAAATAAAAAAAATTAATCTGCACGAGAAAATTTTAGCGAACATTAATACTGCGAACCGGCTGTTCACCAAAGGGGACTAGTGGTAAATAAATATAATGACATTTATGTATAAAATATAAATAAGGACATGTTGTAGGTGAAATTCGGCAGATGGCGCCAACAAAGAAATGTTTTTAAATGATATTAACAACAAAACTATTTTTCCTTATATTTGTTTTAATTAGCCCTTATATTTGCTATTTGTCTTTGCAAAAAAAAAAAAAATCATATTTTTTTGAAGCGATATTTCGGGAGACAATGTCATCTGGGATCTTTAACAGTAGGTCCATGTAGCAGAAAAAGACTAAGGATCACCCTTAAAGGTAATTGAAAACTGAGTACTCAATTTGCCTTTGTATTCATACACGATACGTAACACCTTTGCTCAAGATATAATTCGTTCATTTTGAAGGGTGCAAATCTAATCTTCGCACTATCTCGTTGTTACACCATATACGTTCACTGATTAATTTCTATTATGGCTTTAATATGAGAACAGAATAAATAACACAAGATCATATTTTTATATATATTACAAGCTTATTTTTAACTCAGAGGTGTCACCTATATTTGAACTCGTTTCTGAAACAATTGTACTTAAAAAAAAGCAGTACACAGAAGTACTCATTTTTAAATACTTCATTTTTAATAGTGTGTAAAATAATAGTGTGCTCTTGATGATAATACTTTTTAATAGTGGGCTCTTGATTCCTTTCTTCCTACTTTGGCCAATCTTCCCAAGCCACTTCGCGAATTGGCTGGCCAAAGCCCGAAATGAAGAAAAGATTGGGCATTGGCCGGTAAGTTTACAGCAACGTTGGCCAGTTTGCGAATTGGCCGATTTCGGGCTTTGGCCGTAACATATATATACACCAGTTTATTACGCGTTGTATATATAATATGCAAATATGTAGAGATCAGTTTTAAGAAGTTAATATTTTAATGCTTTCTGAAAATTCAAGATATTCAGATTCCAATAAAGTTTAATAAGAAAATTACAATCAAAATGCTTTTCATTTTACTGGAATTATTGTTATAGTATAGCTACTAATGCTTAATATATTCATGTATGATCCATTAACTACTTGTATTGAAAGATACCACAAGGCTAGAGTAAAAATAGATAAAAGCGTTCAATTTTGTGCATGTTCAAGTGTAAAAATTTGAATTCAAAATAAAGGTTGTATTGCACTGTGGAATTCTTTTGTTTCATTTCCGTGGACATATATTGAATATTTTCACATTTATATTCAATTTCAAAAACTATTTCCCTTATCTTTTAAAGTCTTGTTCAATATTTTTCTGTCACACATTTTTACTGAGTATTAAACCCTAACCCTTAGACATCATTTACATCATTATGAAACGAAACAATGAATAGTATTCACGTTTCTAAAACGATATATTCGGTAATTTTTTATACTTTCATCCTGATTTGACTATTATGGGAAAATGTGACAGATGAAATGTCGCTTTTTAATTTTTAAATAATCATGTTTGAAAAATAATTATATTGTTTCCGAATTTAGTATTATCATTATTCGGAAACATTTCCGACAAATTACTTTATGTGCATCATCTCCGTCAATAAAATTACTTTAATAGTTTCTGTTACGAGTTTAGGAATGGAAATACTATGAGATCTTCTAACTTTGTTTCCTTTCAAAGCATGTACCATTCAGTTTTCTATCATATTTTAGTGTTTGGCAGGGATATATTCCTAATTTTTTTTAAATATTATATTTTATAAGAAACTGAAGCATATGGATGCAAGTTAATACACAACCAAACATAGCCAATACGTATTCACATTTAATATAAATTCAAAATAATCTCTATTGTATGTAAGGAATTATTTAAACACCATAGAATTGCTTTTTATAACTTTTTAATTAATCATCAATTGGATATAATTAAATTTTTAATTTTCAAAAATCTTATAACAAAATAGCATGATTCGCATAGTTTCTATAACTTAAAAATAAGAATTTCCGGCTTTGCTCACAGCAGAACTATATATAAAAATGATATGGGATATTTTGACGCGAGCAAATCTGTTAATGTAAAATTAATAAAAAAAAAAACAAATGATGACTGAAAGTTGTTTTTGTTCTTTTTATCTATAACCGCCATTAAAGTAAACAAAGTAAATGAATTATATATAAAATATCCAAATCTATGTTTTTTTTTCATTTTTAACTGTATTTCAAATTAAATGTTTTTAATTCCTTCTTTGATTTATTTAATAGCCAATAAGACATCTCTGCTTAGAATGAATTGTTTATAGAATGCAAAATTTCAAATTACACTTCCTTAATACATAATACCATAATATCAGTTTGTGATTTCAAGACATTCAGTTATATAAATAGTGAACATTATCAGGATATGCATCAAACGGTTTTCATTATGTAATTAGATGAAATTTTACTTTTCCAGAATAGATAAGTATATACAATCAAAAAAGTTCCATATATGTATATGTATAAACATTTATAAAATTAGTATGTAGTTAAAACTGCTTAGCTTGAATGAATAAAATGTTTTTCAGCATCACCCTCGGGAATGTTTTCGAAATTTTCTTGCTGAGGGGGTTCAGCTGCATTTATCAGCGGTGCACAAAACTATGATTTAACTAGCAAAATAATAGTGGAATTCTTAAGACTGATGTTTGAAATCTTGATGTAAAAAACGCAACGCCGCAAAATTTTGCAACTCTGCAAAGTTCTATTCTATTTCTAATCGTTTTAGCACCGTCATAAACTAATTCAAACATCAATTACCAAGAGACGCAAATCCAATCCTAACTTAGATCAACAATCAATCGATATCAGGAATCCCTAAGTTTGTGAGAAAGAAGAAGGATTACCTTATTTCTCAAAGATGAAGTTCCATTCTAAGCACGTCGTAGTTAAGCCATCGGGAATAGGCACCTGTCGATCAAGTGTGATGCCGCACAGAACGAATCCATCACTTTTCAGTTGGCAACATCTGCCCCATTGACACTCTCGAGAGAATAATTGAACTATTCCATCAATAACAAAGTTTTTCTAAACAATTCTGTTTGACTGAATTACTCTTCCTCGAGGAATAATCCGAATAATCGTCTCACGATGTCATATTAATTCGCAAGTTTTAATTGGTATCCTCATCCTTTCTTGGAATTATTCCAAACTCCTTGTCAGTTATTTTATAATAATTAAGTGCCAAATTTAATGTTTGCAAACGCGGGTAATAATAAATAAAACGTCGTATGGGCATTGTATGTGAGAAATAATTTCTTTATTTGATATATATTTCTTGGACGATCAAAAGCTATATTTAGCAGGGAAATGATTAGTTAAAATCTTTGTATTGATGCTTTTTTGTCCTTTCCTAACCCTTTTAAAAATAATGTTTGATAAAAGCCTAAATTTTCCGTTTCTGAAATTTTCTTTTTGAAAAGAACCTTTACTTAAATAAGTCTTTCCTCATAAAATACTCATATTGTTCTTTGTCAAACAAAAATGAAAAAAATTATAATGGAAGAATGTAACTTTATAAAATAGAAGAAAAATTATGTATTAGAACTAAGTACTTCATTATTTTTTTATGTAAATAACAATTTTCTGATCTCAATTAAGGGCTGATAAATGTATCAAAAACTAATTTAAACATACTTATATAAAATATTCTAATAGATAAACGAACTACCAGGAAGATTTTCAATAAAGAATTCATTCTTACAGAAAATGATAAATATAGATAATATACAGGGTGATCAAAAAATAACAGAAGGTGTTCGGAGCCCTGTAGCGTGTTATGTAGCGTACTGGACAAAATATAACAAAATTTGGTCACCATACACATTAAAGTATGCGGTTTCGATTTGACAAAAAAAACATTAGTAACAAAAAACGCCGATAGGAGAAACTTTGGCTCTGCGATCGAAAACTTGATTATATAATTTGCTTATACGGGTACTTTGTGGCATGACATAGAAAATAAAAGCAAGGGTTGCGGGAATTTAAGTCATTCTGCTTTGTCACTACATGGATGCGCTTTATTAGTCAAGCTGTTTTATCAGCGAGATGAAAATGCCAGTACTGCTCTTCGTGAATACCGGCAGTTAAAATAGTTACGTAGAGGACCAATGATCAAAACTAACTTTTGAAGAATAATTGAAAGATTTGAAACAACAGGAATTGTTGGTATACGAGAATTCAAGGCCGAGAACGTAAAGGTATTAAGCAGGGACTAGTTGAAAAAGTTGCAACTGCCGTTATGGATCGGGCAATAGCTAATAATCAGGGTGCCAGCAGTGCACGTTCAATGTCACGACAAACGGATATCTCGTTGTCGACGGTGCAGAAGATATTGCATAAGATCCTGAAATTTTATCTGTGTAAGATAACACCCATTAACTGATGACACTGATCTGAATCTTCGCAATTTTTGATTGTGGGGCCTTCTGGTTCACATGAAAGGCGTTGTGTATCAAGGACATGTTCCTGACATTCCTACTTTAAAAGATCAAATATCGTTACATGCCAGACTAATTAATGCCGATATGCTGCGAGCCACCGTCGAAAACCTCGTGTACCACATGCAATTATTGGATCAGACTGGTGGTCACCTTGAGCCAAATTTGTAAGTTGCTATAATAAACGTTTTTCATTGGTATTTGGTGTGTTGTTATTTACTGTTTCAATTGGCAGTTATGAATTCTTTCTTCACACATTATGCGCCTGCAGCGCATAATGTGTGATATACTTAGTTATATTTCGTCCAGTGCATAACAAGCTACAAGGCTCCGAACACCTCCTGTTATTTCTTGATCACCCTGTATAATACGAGTGGATTTCAAAATCTTTTATTATTCTGAATAAAATTCATAAATGAAAGCATTTAATTTAATTTCTCATAAATTATCCTTAAACTCTCTCTAAAACTTAGTATTACATTATTGGGTAATTGAATTACTCTGGATTGTGGTAAATATTATTCTATGTTTCCTCCCTTTTGGTTCGTGAAAATAGCTAAACCTTTCATTTCAGTGTTAAGAATTAAATTAACATTTTGAAATAATAATATTTAGCTTAATGAATTAATGTTCTTAAAGTTACTTCGTAACCTGTAGAAACTGTGCAATATAATTCAGAATAAATGAAGAAAAGGAGAATGCAGTGGTTTCCCAAACCCACTAACCCGAAATTTTTCAGTCTACGCCTGTAAGAAATGCAATCATATCTATATTTACGAAGATAAAATAATAACAAAAGATACATATTTCAGAAAAGAAATTTACCAGATGGTTTATTTCCTTTTTCCACTTCAGTAGATACCTCATAAATAAAGATTCCATATTCCAGTCCAGTGGAATTCAAATATCAACGCCTTTTGAACAAACGCATTTTCTTGATACTCGAGAGAGACACAATTTAACTAAATCCCGCTGCATACCTACAACTTTCTTTATAAAAAAAATAAAGCTATGACTGTGACTTTTAAACTAGTTTCATAGAAGTAAAGGAAGTTTTCTTGAAACTTCTTTGCAAATAAAGGAAGATGTAGCGACTGTTCAACTTAAAAATGAGTTGTTCACGAAAGGCAAAACTACTTGAAGCTCGACTTAGAACTCCGATTCCATGTTGATATTCAAAACACTCAATTCCCAAAAATATGAGAGTCCAGGGACCCATACCTCGATTCGAGGGAAGACGAAATGTTGTTTGGTCCTTGAGCATGGTATACGCAGGGTGGGAGAGTGTTAGGGGTTGTCATTCAAACGCCGAAAGATGGATATTGGTAGAGAAAATATGCGCCAATAAAGGCGTCAAAAGAGCCGACTGCCGCCGATATTGCTTTTCAGATATGGAGGGAGAGCTGAGAAGAATGCTGCTACCGTTCTGTGAAAATAAGAATAAGGTAGATATCTTGGACAACTATCGTTAATACACATTTTCAGAGAAATGTTCTGTATAACAGGTGGGAAAAGTCATGCGTGCAGATGGGGCGTATCGAATTTCGTCTTTTCTTTTGAGGAGTGCGGATAGGATTAGGGTTCTTTCAAGTGAAGATTCATGAATATTCAAATATTGAATGTTGTGCTCGGAGTTTGAACAGCTGTTCATCAATAACATTGACAAATTAATGAGAATAAGAAAACCGTGTATCCTTTTAAAACAGAAAATGAAATACAAATAAGAATAGGATTGATCCTTCGGACAGATATGGTTAATGCTTATTTTCAGACAAATTAAAGAGTGAAAGTTCAGGTGTTCAAATGAGATGGATCATTATCTTACGAAGTAGGATTATAATTGAAGAGTTTTTTGTAAATTCTTTGATATTCTAGTTTTAAGTAGGATGTTGATTTTTAAACCCTGTTTGTCACTGACACTTTCAAATTAGTGAGAATAAGAACTTTATTCATTTTTATGTTTTAACCCTTTGCACTCGGATAGTGGCTCTCATCCACCATTCAAGACTGTACATCATTTTGAAGTTTTATTTATTTTTAATTTTAATTGTTGTTACAAATTGTTAAGAAGATGTGAAAAATAATTCGGGAAATATAAATTAAAACAATTATATATATTTCGGAGCAATGAACAAGACCTTGTCTTAAGTGGATAAATATGCATCGAATTACTTTACCGAGTGCAAAGGGGTAAATCAAAATTTGATATACTAATTAATAATTAGAAAATTCTACGCCTATTTCCCAAAACGAAAAAATAGTTATATCTTTAAATAATTAATAATTCAATACAAATAATTTAATTTATAATTAATAATTTAACCTTTCGTGGCTGAAAGATATTTCTACATCGTTTTAAAATTGATTTTAGCTTAAAAATTAATTTTTAGTTATTTTATAAGTAACTAAAAATTATTTCATTTGTTACATTTTTAAAATAAAGTAGATAATATAGAATTTAATTCGATGTTTAATAGTACTTTAACCTTTTTACTTTATTTTCTTAATAAACATTCTTATAGAATACAAGACCGACGGGTTCCAAAATAAAAACCGAGCAAAGCATAGTTAAAACATAGTAATTTTTGGTGTCGTAATTTGATATAAAAAAAATGTTTGATGATGATGAGGACCATATTTGGCTCTTAAAAAATCGTTCTTAAAAACTGTTACTTTGTTTCGGATCTTTCTTTAACAAAGTTAATTTTATAGCTGATCAATCAACTTTCAAGTTTTGTAAATCAAACTTTATTGCTAAAAAAAGTACTTAAGTAAATTAACTGTTCTCATAGCCGAGATAATTTCTCAAAATTAATGAATTTCTCCCTGTTTCTTTAAATATTGGATATAGCCTTTAAAACAGATCAAAAATTCATTTTGAGTAATTTTGAGAAACAAATCAAAACTTTGATTTTATTGGTTTTGTAGATTTTTTACAAAGATTGTTTGATATGATTTTATTGTCCGATAAATCTCAGTATATGAAAATGAGCAGGTAGACCTAACTGTTAAATCAATTCCGCATTTTCCTAAATACATCAATCCACTCATGTGATTGGGGGGGAGGGGGATGAAAGAAAATTCCAATGCAATTTTCATTCACATAAATGTAAACAGTGAATGTTCAAATACAAAACAAATAAACAAAAAAATCTTTTAAATTTCTCATAAAAACTTACTTTCTTAAAGTAACTGAAAGCAGGAAATCGTTCTAAGATTATTTTATTGGTATTCGCTGATATTATTGCATGGTCTTTGTCATCATCAATAAGATGTTATATGGCATGCACACTTAATGTTTATCGTGTAATTATGTACCACTAACTCCATTAAGCTCTATTTATTTATGTAACTCTGATGTTCCTTTATTTCTCTGATGTTCCTCTTTGGCATTCCTTTAACTTTGATGTTTCCCTTATATTAATATGAATTTAAAATTTTCGTTGAGTTTTGACAATATCAGCTTTATATCATTTTTGATGAAGCTGATTTTTTATATTTGTTTAGTTTAGATAGTATATTGGCTCTTGTATTTAAAAAAAAATCACACAAGCTTATTTTTGAAAATATTCTAGCATCATGTCTTATCACTTTAACGCTTATTCGAAAAAATAATTTTTTATAATAATAAACGTCAAGTACCATAAATGAAAGAAATGAATTGCAAAGATTATAACGTGCAATTTTATTTCATTCTGTAAAAAACAGATCTAAATTCAATTTTAATCATTTTATTCATAAAAACACTTCACTTTGTGTTTACAAATAGTTACGAAGTTATTTAATAACACACTCTCAATTCCTTTTCTAAAAAATAAATATGTATAAATAAATAAAAAGAGCAATGCGCAACTTTCCGCTTCTTTATAAGATAAAAGAATTTACAGTTTTTGATGGCAGTTTTGAGAGTGCGCAACTAGTGAAGAGAAGAAAGCGGAAAGATTTTTCCCTCGTTAGTCAAGATTGCCGTATTTCATGAGTTTCTGAAAGATAAAACTTTATGTTGGTCCTTTAAACTGATAAAAGCTATAAAAGAGAGTTTCGGAAGAGTGGGATAAGTTCGATTCTACCTGTTTGGAAATTCTTGAGGACATGTAAAAGTTTTCGATTATGGAAGGATTTAAAATTTTCGTCATGTGTCACACCAAGGCGGGTATCATTGATTAAAGATCCATTTTTTTTTAAATCGCGAAAAGAATTGTGTATTGCATTTTGAATTTTTAGCCTTAATTCTTGAACTTTTGATGCAATCTTTTAAATAACATTGCATTGGTAAATGGAACACACAGCATAATTTTTTCCCACTATGTTTGGCTTTGAAAAGTCAGATTTAATAAAAATAATTTTTAAAAACATACTTCTATTAGCGTATTAAAAGACGATAATTATTTCTATTTTAATTGTTTTCCACTATTTAATTTTTAATTTCTTAGGAATATTGCTGAATTCTGAAATATTGTTTTTCTAATATTGGCTGCATGGATATGGAATCAATATTGGATAAAATTAACCGATTTGCTGATAATAAACTTCTAACAATATTAAAATTGTGTATTTTCATCGAAAACACGCTAGTGTGCACAACTTCAAAGCAGTAATTCATAAGGACAAAATTTCATCTTTAAAAGCATGAAACATGTTTAATTAAATAAAGGGTTTTAAAAACAGATTAATAGCTTGTCGTCACTTTGCTTCCTGCGTAAGTTCGATACCCGGGGAGTTCAAATTTCATTTGTTCTTCAATTGAAAAACCAATGATTGATAAGGAAAAATATTTTGCATTATTCGATGGAGAATGCGGGATATCTTAAGTGAGCTTTAGGACTTGAAGATCTCTGGTTGGAAATTAAAATTTCTGAAACCTAGCTAAACATTATGAAAAAAAAATAATAACGTCGTCACATAAATACGGAGTGCCAGTTCGGGTGTCATCCACGCCGTCTGATGAGGATTGAGAATTAAAAGTGCATTCCATAATAATCCCAACTTAGACTCAACTAGGAATCATAAATTAAAAAAAAACATTTACCAGCTGAGGCATGTGGCTAATGATGCGATCGCTGCAGATAATATAACGGAAACTATGAATGACACAATATAAATCCCATTACGAATGTTGTTCAAGCTCCAAATCCTCATAAAGAGGTACATCCCGGCGATGAAGTGCTTAATCGCTTAACTTTTTTGCCCGAGTGTCATCGTGCATCGATTTATCGAATTTTGATAGTTGTAAATAGTTGCAAAAAATAAACCATTTATAACGATTATAATTCACTATCAAAATTACTTCGAATACATAGATAAGCCAAGTATTGAATGGATTTCCATTCGAATGAAAATAAGAAAATATTCCCAAAATAGAAGGTGTCATCTTATTAGATAATAAAGAAAATGAAACAGTTAAGCGGTTGAAAAGTCTCAGTACCATTTACGCATTTCCACAAAAATCGAAAAATTATTTACTGAATTTTTGTGGCATGCGGAAGGGTGCTAAAATGGATATGTAATTCTTAGTATTTTTTTATTATTATTATTACACAGAACTGGAAAGACGGTGATCTAGAGCAAGTAAAATATATGACTGTAATAAAAAAAAACTCAAAACATATCAGAAGATTTTTTTTCAATTCATGGATTATCCCAAAAATATAAAGATTATCCTGATACACGATATTGATAATCTTGAACCTCCTCTGACTTTAAGGGCAGCAAAAATTGCTGAGGTTGCTAAACCATTAAAGAAAATTTTTTATCCCATATCAACAAAACGACAACTCTTGATTCCCTTAGATTAGAAATAGGTTTTTAGGAGTTGTGTAAACAGATCTTCCCATTTCATTCCTCAAAAAACTACCATCAGCAAGATACAGAAGACATCTGGGCTGTGAAACTAGCCAACATGCTCCCACTCATCTATTGTCTAATACCGTTTAGCTCATTAAATCGAAAATACTGAAATCAAAAGTTTTTTTAATTGGTTGAAAGTCATTAAAACCAATTCGCTGCAATATTCGTCTTTTATAAAGCAAATATGATGATTCTTAGTTTTATTGCACACATATATGTTGCATTGTAATGTAGGTGCACTGTTGTTGTACACAATTCCGGACAGTCATTTGCTTACTCTTATATTCAAAGACAATTTTCACATACTGTTATACTTTTTACTCGTAGTTTTTTGGTTTAACTGCTATCCTTTCAAGACAGGATTTACTGTTATACTAAAAAAGCCACAAAGATTAGCAATTCTAAAAGAATTTAATCCACCCTTCTGGCGTTCACAATTATTATGTGCCCTAAGTCACTTAAATGTTGTTCTTCTTCAGGAAAAATACAAAGTATTAGGGCTTCTGATTAGGGGAAAGAATAATCATCCTTCATTTAAATCTCTTTATTCAGGCGAACTGCAACATTTATTAAGGCTTCTGATTAGGGGAAATAATTTTGCTAGTGAATTCGATTTATAATATCGGCACATATGCCACACAAGAGTCGGTTTTGAGCTTTCCAGTATTTTTGTCACCCTGTACTTAGTAAATATATAATATTTTTCCTCATTTGAGTAAATCGAAACTGATTTACAGTACAGTAAATACATAATTTAAATAGGATTTTGCGATCACTACATGCTAAATAATGCTAAACATGCTTTTAGCAAGAAGAAAATAAACAGAATTCCTTACTTCATTTCAAGAATATTTTAACATTTATTTCATTAGTTTAATGTATATGAACATAATTTTTTCAAAGTTTCCTTCAATTAATTGAACAAACTTTTGCTGTATAGAATTCAAAAGGACTTTCACTATATCATTATTTTATAATGCTATTTTAGAAGATAAAGGCGAAGCAAGCACGTATAGAGTTTCTATTTGAAGTTTTTTTTTCTTGTGAGTAATCCTTATGTTTCATAAAATTATTTAAAAAAATCTTATGATTACATCTTTGCCAACTAATAACCACTGTTACTATGAAACGACTACATAATGAGTAATTAAAAAGCTCTTTTTTAAATATATAAATGCATCACTAACACTAGCATTGATTTCATAATGCATAGCTAAAATATGTAAAAAAATACTTTATGCAATTTTATCAATTATTCATAATTGTTTGTATATAAGTGACTACTAAGACCGCCTTACAAATGAGAATTGTTTCATTTTGTAAATTAACCTTTTACTTCGTAGTTTAACAAAGCCAAATCATTTTTAAAGACTCCTTTATTTACTTACTCATTGTATTTTAGTCAGTAGATGTCACATAAATACAAACAAAGCATGGTATAAGTCTTACACTGGGTTTTTATATCCTAATTAGATCTAACCTCAAGATACAAAAACATTAATTATGAGTCTTTTTATGTAAGTTCCAAAACAATGAAAAGTAATTTCAGCTAAAGGATCAATAGAAAAGTTTTAATTTAACTAATAAAAATCATTCTCTTGTTCTACTTACAGGATATTTTTTTCAATTTTAATCAGAACATTTCTTAAATTAATTATATTTCTGCTGTGAATCTTTATGAAAAGCTAATATACGGTGAAGTATATTGTATAGTTTCATTTTGAGGTTTTTTCGTGAAACTTATGGCTAACTAAAAGGAATAAGTATATATTCATATGTTTGTCATTTTAAATCAAAATGAGTGAATTAGTATTAGTTGGTTAGAATTAAAACTATTAAGGTAAAACTGCTCTCAAATGATATTATCTATAATGTTTAAACTTTACCGAAAACTGAATGACCCCCCCCTGGTATTGTCATCACATAATAACAGGAATAACCCGTGATAGCTAACATGCAACTTAAAAAATACGAGTAGTATAATAATTTTACTGTTTAAAGTTTTTAAAATATATCATGCCTAACGTGCAGATATCATCTTTGATATTACAGAACTTTTAGATTTTAATATTACCATCCTGCTTTGCATTATGTCAGATGTAGACAAAATGTCCGAGTGCTCAAAAGTGGGAAATATATTGCTAAAAATAATTCCACTAAACCGAATCTGTTCAACTGGTTCCGTTTTTATCTTTGAGCCTACACTAGGGTGAGCAATCATTATTTAACGTGAATTTTAATAAGTTTTAGTTAAAGTACAAAATTAGTGATACTAAATGAAAATCATATATTGGATTGGAAAAAATTGGTAAGAGTCAAAACCGCAAACATTTTCTATTTGTGTCTTGCTCATACTAATTAATAACCAGTGATATTAATTTGCCGTTTGAAATTATTATGAAAATACGAGTTGGTTATTATAGCTTGTCTTATTTATAATAATTTTTATGTCTTTTAAAATACTTTTAATTACTACTATAGAGTCTATTAAGCTGTACCATCTCATCAATATTTAACTCAGCTGTACTTTGGGAATGCCCGAGTTATATCAAATATGGAAAAAAAGGTTTATAATGTGAAATATATATATATAATTGCAAACTATATTCGTCCCTTCTGTTTCAAAAGAATCCCTATTATTTTTATCTCTTTTTGGTTTACTCGGAAAATTCCTTTAATTTATTTTGTATATCACCGATGCTCATTAGGCGTATGTTTTTCATGTATACTGCAGTTTAAAAAAATTCTTAATAATTAACTAAGCACTGAAAAAATTTAAAATTTTTGAATAAGAAAAATAATTATATTTTTTACATCAAGCAGAGAACTACTTAATCACTTTCTTTCTTTTTGTTTGAAAACGCCCACTCGTCTTTCAGATATGGGAGGCAACGCTGTTTCCTGGAAATACTTAAAATTCCGAAACTTCGAATTCTTTTAACATGTTCCTTTATTTTTTTAATAAATAACATAGGAACATACGTTCCTTATATATTAGGATGCATTAATTATACGAGATTTCTTTTAATGATGCTTTTGGTCCAAGAAGACATTTTATATTTAAAAAGTTGATATTTTGATTGGTAAAATTGGTAAAATATAAGGTAAGATAAGCTATATATGTTTTATTATTATGCGATAAAAAAATGGCTTAATTCAAAGCAGTATTCTATTTCATCATTAGTTATTTATCTTATACAAATTTTATTAAAAATCCATTTTTTTACAATCGCTAAAGTATTATAATTAATGCATATATATAGATATACATATCTGTATTGTTCGAGGATCAATAAACTTATAAAAGCGTAATAAGGATTGTTTTTTTTTGGGGGGGGGACAATAGCAGTTGTACGTATGCCGTGAATTTTAAGTTTCGCGTTATGCACTTTTGGAATGTATACAAAGTGTTCCTGAATTAATGGATCAAACTTGAAGAATAAGTAAAATAAGTATAAAGAAGCATTTTTATATGGCAATATGGGGTCTGAAATGAAACTTGGAAGCAGAAAAAGTAAATGTAATTAAGTACAAGCAAGTCGGGAAAATGCAGAGACTACTCGGATGAGGAAAACTTTCACTTGCTGCTACAATTGTTCCTGAAGCATCTTCGAAAGAGCATACCAATCACTTGCTATACGTTATTAGGCCTGTATAAATGTTGGTTTTGGCCCATTTGTGCACTTACTATTATATTATGTAAGTAAAGAGCTTTCTTTTCATTGTCTCTGCATTCTAGTTTTTTCCGCCAGAACTTTTCATTTCCGATTTTACAGCGCTATATAAAAAAATTGCTTTTTTACACTTATTTTACCTACTATTACATTTTAGCCCATAACTTCAGGGACATTCTGTATATAAAATAAAATCTTATATTATCTAGAGCTTTCTTTGTCATTTTCACCAGCAATTAAACTTATGTTATTTTTAGTTAACTCTGTTTCTTTAAATACCATTATGTTTATTAAAGTTATATTTTGTTGATAAAAATGAATTGAGTCTTTCGAAGTCGATTGAACACGCAGTACACAAAAACATCTCGTAGGTAACTTTCAATGTTGTGAACTTTATTCTTAATTGTAGTATGTATAGTGATATACAGATATATATATTCTCCATAATTTTCAAATGTTTTAAATTATACCTCAGCCTATACATCTTTCTTCATACTTGAACGTCAACATGACGTGAGGTTATTTGGATTACAAAAAGAGATTTTATAAAAGTGAGATCAAAACTTATGTTAGAGATCTCATGATCTTATCATGATTTGTAGCGCCGAAATCCGCTTTGTTTAACATAACCATCCTAGTCAAGGACTCGTGATAAGAATGACAATTTCTGTTGGTGAGTATCTCTTGAAAACCTACACATTACTTGAGAGAGAAGTTTGACCGTATCTCCCTAATATGGCTTTAAGCGTAGGTTTTCTTGGCGGAATTTCAAGGGAAAGTGGTCTTTATTTGTGCCACGCATAGAGATAAATCAGAGAAGCCTCAGACAGCCAACCACACATAAGCGAAACTACACCATCTGTCTAACAGTATTTAAATGATGCTGATTAAGAATACAGCCTGAAAATTCATAATATATTGGATTTATTACATACAATATATTTTCAGTCATGAAATAGATAAACTGTCCATTTTTTAGAACAGAGGCATATGGGCAAAATATATTTAAGAACTAAGTATTATTAAAACAAAAACAAGGCTACATGCTACAATAAATATCGTAGTGTTATTCTTGTAATATTATAAATTCAAAAATTAATTTTCTGTGGTCGATAGATTTTCATAAGCATTGAAGTTAATGACATTGGATAAAGTAGTAGAGCATAGTATGAGAGTATTTGGAGAATTAAATGTACTAATATATTATGTAATTAAAATGAAAAAATAAAAAGCATCGTTATATTACGGATTAAATAAATGAACAAATTTCTAAAATGTATAAATAAAAGTTATTTGCTTTGTTTAAAAAAATGTGACAAGATTTAATTGTAAAGATTTAAGAAAAGTGTTGCTTAAAAAATACTTCGCACTTAGTGGACACTTAGCATGATACTAAACAGCCCTTTTAAAATTAATTTAGGAGGGTAGGGACTTAAGAGGAAAGGATAATGAAAATCAATTATGTAAACACCTATAAAAAGTTATCTTTTAAAAAGCCATCGTTGAAAACAAATTACACAGAAAATTAAAGTGAAATAATTATTACTATTTAGTTACTCGGTCATTAAACTTTTATTGTGTTTAAGCACAAAGTAACAAATCTTCTGGTTGGAAAACCTCGTATTTTCTTTTTTGTTATTTTCATTAAAAGAGAATTAAACTTTCTAAACTTAACATTATATCAGTTTGCTTTAAAAAATCTGATCAGCAAATTATATAATTTTAAACGAAATTATATCAAATATCAAAAAGAGTTGAACTGATTTCTCTTGTATAACGCTGGAGCTGGAAACAAGGAGTCAATGTCTATGTTTTTTATTCAAAACGGGAAATCAATGGACTCGTAGCTTTTTGAAAATTACCTGGTGAACTAAAGACAAGAGATACAAAATAAACGGTCTTCAGCTATCTCAAGATTTTTGCTTAGTATGGATGGAAAGTGGTTCCCACTTTTCCAGAATCGACCAGTTATTAGAGTGAAAGTTGGCGTCAAAATGATTCTACTTTACCAATCCAGGATATGTTAAATGTATTAAGCTAGATTTGCAGTGATATACTTTCCATTCTTTTCTAATATTTTAATATCATTTTTAATTTGGTATTTTCGATAATTTAATTATATTTTGACCTGATATGTAATCCCATATCTTGGACCAAATTTTATTCTTCATTTTGACTTATACCACTCTAGTTCAAAAGAACATTTTTCTCACACATATTATGATTACTAGCATTCTTTGTTTTTATGTTCTTCAATTTATCAAAGAAATGAAAATGAAAGAACTAAATTACGACAACATAAAAATCCAGGCTCCTTTTTCCAATGAACAGCTTTTCTTTATGAACAGTTTAAATAACTCTCGTAAAGTTTTGAAAAAAGTTTATTTTTTTATTTCATACTTTCTTTAATCCCCAAGCATTGTCGTAATATTTTTAGAATATTCAAAAGTTGGTATCGTCTGTATCTTTTTACTGTTAGGGAGTTAAATTGTCTTTAAAAATTACTAAGCCTTGCTGCTTCAAAGAAAAAAAATTCTATAAATGAGGAATTTGAATGAGATTTTTGTTCATTTTTTTTTTCTTTTCATTCCCACACAAATTGAAAATTCTTCATATGAAAAGAAACTATTTCACGAATTAATAGATAAAAGGAAAATCTCTTCGTTTTTTAAATAAAATAACAACCATTTAATTTCTGTATTAGGATATGGGTTTTTAAAAATAGAATATATTTTATTCATAGTTTAATTTTATATGCTTCGAAGTCATATTATGTAGAGGGTAACAGATTAAAAATAAAATGTTTTGTTAAAATTTTTTAAATTTCGGTAAACGATTGTACTCTTACTTAGTAATTTTCAGTGTTTCAGAAAATGAAAATATAAAAGATTTTGATTTGAAAAAAAATCAAATAATTTAATTACATATGCTAAATACTTTTTATGAGATTAGAAATTTGCATTCCCTTTTTATAAGATTCAAAAGTTTAACATAAGATAATGGAGAAATGAAGGATTAAGCATACTAAAGTTGCATATTATTTGATAAAGCATTGTAGAAGTCTTTTGAGAATCCAGTTATTGTTGTTGTGTTCTTATTCTAGATGAATAATCCTAAACAATCTTTATTGAAATTCAGAACTTCTAAGAATGCTCCTTGCACAAATATCACCATTAAACAGAGTAGAAATTGATTTATTGAAATTTTAACATGCACAAAATAAATTCATAAAATTATTTGTTTTTACTAAAATTGGTTCTGTTGGGGAAAAACTGTTATGAACTTATTCTCATACCAATACATTCCTCACATTTGAATAAACTTATTGACTAAAAAAAACGGATTACTTAATTTTCAGACATTGTAGAATGAACATAACAACGGTTGAACTGAAAAACTACTTTCCGAATTTCTTAATTTCTGGTATTTGATAACATTTACCCAAAATAATAATAATTCTTCTCTGAAGTTATTATGTTTCAATTTTAAAAATATTTCTTCATGATAAACGAATGAAAATAGTGGAATATTGTTTTCTATTATATTCTATTTGAATATGATTATTTAATATTTAACTTTCTAAAACCATAAACAAGATTAAATAACGCGTTGGACCATATTTGCTTCCTAAAACAGCACAGCAATCGCAAATGATTTTTTTTAAACTACATCAAATTCCTCCCAATCTGAACACTCGATGTTAAGTGTAACCAAAGCTATTTTAATTAAATGGACTTTCATTTTAAAATATAAAGAAAAAAAAACATCTTGTAAGCATTTTGTCTTTTTCTTACCTCTATATCAATAAATCGGTCGTCTTTTCAATTCACATAAGCCCTGCTTTTACTTTCATTTGTGTTTTTCTAAACCTTTTAATCGCTGGAAATTTTAAACATGACAGTGAATCATAGTCAAAATAATAACAGTAAAATATTGTGTGCAACTGTATGGTATCGCGTTGAGTAATGCAATTTAGAAAAAGAAAATATTTACTATGCACACATAATTAGACACACTATAGATTTCAAAAGAATTTTAAAGACACATGGAGAGGATTTCATATCCTCTGTTTAGTGTTCGACTGTTAGCAATGTTAGACTCCAAATCAGAAGTGACGTAATTGTCTGAACATCTGGTTTCAGTTTAGTGTAGTGACAACCAATAGCGGCTTACACAGGAAGAAGGAACTCTTAAGTGTAAAGGGTTGAAATCTTGAAAGCTATGAATCCCAACAGCTTTATATATATATATATATATCTTTAATTTTACTCGGAACAGCTTTATTCATCTGCATATATTCATTAAAAAATGCAGAATTATCTGAGTTTATAATTTCTTTCTTCTAGTCTAAATTTAATTGTGTACAAAATAGATCTAACAATCTTAACTTCATTCGTACATAATCTGCATATTTAATATTCCACTAGAGAATTAAATACTCTAGTTCGCATTAATAATCTTCTTATTCTAAGAATAAATATTTCAATTTTTATCTTCTTAGAATATTTTAAATTACTTCATTTTTTTTTCTTTTTTAAAAATATTATTGTTAAAATAAGACTAAAATAATGAGATTCCGATAAGAAAAACTTCAAGTAAAATGGAATTTTAATCACTTTTATTTATATTTAACTTTTAACGATAGTCCTGAATTTCTTTCCCTTATTTTAACTATCTATTTTTTTTTATATAAAATTGCGAAAAATCCTACTTTTTATAATATTTATATAAGCTGGTTTAAAGATTTTATTTTTATTATTTTCTACTTTTGAGTTTTTAATGTTTTCTAATTTAAGATTATAAGTATGATGGAACCTACAAATTATTTATTAAATTGATTTCTAGATGGCGCAACTTTTGTGAAATCTTTAACTAAATAAATATATTTATTGATGAATAAGAGCTCTAAAATTTTAAATGTATTTCATTGTCATCAAGAGCCATACTAATCCAGAAATCTAATACATGAGGAAGTGAATAAAAATTCGTTTACGGTATTCCATCCTTGCAAAAAATGAAACATGCGAAATAAAGTAGCAGCTTATAAAAATGAAGCGATTTTCTTTTTCAGTCCAAATATTTATAATATAACTCAGAGAAAACGACGTATACAAAAACAACAACTGAAAAACTTATTTTGCAGCATAAGCATGCCTACAATATTACATAATTTTGTATTATAGTGAGTTAAAGTATTAATATAATGAAAAATTCCCTTTAAATATTCGAAAAAAAAATTTAAATGAATATGGCTGTTCGTAAATATTGTAATAAATATATATATTGTATGGTTAACCAGATATACCGAATTCAATTGCTTGCTTTCTCAATTTTTACTTTTTCATAATTATTTTATTCGTATAGCGTAGCATAATTCTTTTTGTTCTGATGAAAAATAAATATTATATACTTAAAAATATTTTCTTGCTAACAATTAAACATTATTAGTCATTTCGGTGATGTTTAAATTTTAGAAAGCAAATTACTGAATAATTAGGGGCGGTAACTACTCGAGTTTTCCAAACAGTATAAAACCATTCAAATTTCTTTTTGCAAAAAAATGAAAGAATTTATATACTGTATAAAACCATTGTACGCTTTCTTGGCATTCAGAAAGCATTTTAGCATAACATTCCTTATTATTACAAACTAAAAAAAATCAAGCTTCGTTTTTGAAACTCCGCACCACTCAGATTTCAAGCCATGAGAACAAGCAACTTTTTTTTTTAACATTACATCCATTCTTTTTTGTTCTATCACCACATTCACGAATTCACATATCACCAATTCTATCTTCCAAATTCTATCGCCTTTTATCTTCCATTTTACTGTTCTTCCTCTCTTCTTTCAAGCTACACAAGTTTCTTTGAACATCAACTGCTGACTTAAAGAATAAAGGATTTTCAAAAAGGGCTTATTATGTATTCAGAAACTAAGTCATTGATGTCATTTTCTTTGATTTGCAACCAGTAATGTGAAGAAATTGAACAGTTGATATGTAGTTATTTAGCCAAAGACAAAGATAAAGTTATTTACCAATATGCTACAATTCTAATACCGCATATTAGGATTGTAGCATAGAATCACTGACTGACATACTCTAACTTTAGGTTCTAGACATTTAAATGAACCTTCGAAATTCTGACATAAAGAATTGAAAGCAATATATCTTTCCGACTAAAAATAAATCATTAATGATAAAAACTTTAAATCTAAGTTTGATTGAGAAAAGAAATATATAATATATAAAGTACAAACAAAAGCTATAAATATGTAATAATAAGGTAGAAATTTTTTAAAAAAAAATAAGACTTTAAAAGTTTCGAAAATGAAGATATTTCCAAAAAATCACTCTTTTTCCAAAAAAAAAATCAAATCCATCTGTTGCTCACCATTATTTCTTTCTATATGATGAGTATGTTTATAAATTTCATTAACATTATTGGTTTGACATCAGAGATAGCAACGAATGAATATGCATTTTAAAAATATATAGAACTGATTAGCAACTGAAAAAAGTTAAACCCGAGCAATACAATGAAGTCTAAAACCAGGCGGTGAGCATTGAAGATACAAACAACAACAACAAAAATTAGAAAACGAGCATACTCAAATAACAAAAAAGTGGTCTTTACGTTTCAGCACAAATACAAAACATCTTAAAGTCAAAGTGGTGCAAATATAAAGAGTAGGAATGCTATTTCTACTCTTCAGTGTATAACAGTTCAATGCATAACGGCAGTTCAAATATAAGTGCATAACGGCAGGTGTCAAACTAGATAATATTTTTATTTAGATATATTTAGACTAGCTATATTTTAGATATATTTTTAACTAGATATATTTTTATTTTCAAAAAATATTTCTAAAAGAGATCTTTCGCTCTGAAAAAGAATCACTGCATAGAAGAATCCCCAAATTAAACAAAAACAGCTTTCAAAAGCACGCTTTCATTAGAGTACTAAAAGTTTTTTTTTTAACTTTTAACATTTCTACTTTTAAGCCTTTAAATTATAAATTATATTGATTTCAGGATTTTATAAAATATGTATCTTAAAATCAACATTAGGCGACGTCACTCGTATGGAAATAAAATTTTATTAAATGAATCGATGAAATGATAATTTAATTCTGAAAATATTAAGATGCCTTGCTATTCAGAACACACAAATGTGCGAAATTTGAAATCTGTCCCATATGAGAAAATGAATGAAACAGCAATTATAAAATTCTGTCTTTACAAGCTAAAAACAATTCGAAGAAAATGAATTTTTGTAAAAAAAAATGTCAACGGTAAAGTAAGATATTTGTATTTTTCTTTGTTTAAATCTTGAAATGACGTGATATTAATCACTTTCTGTTCGCTTAACTCAGTTGGTAAACATTTCTGCTGTGAAATTATAAATACTACTTTTAAGCTATCTGTAGAAATCAATATTTCTCGTACAAAAACAAATTTTGTATCTTAATTTTCAGAAGCGAACATTATAAATAACGCAATATTTATTAAATAGTATTGTGTCATACTTAAAACAGAACCAATTGACAAAATAAGTACTAATGAACATTCTTTGTGGGAGGAGGGTCTAACCTTAACATTTTGAAGAAATATATTATTTAAAGCTTATTCTTTGATATGCCTTGGGTCGCAGTGGTCTGGTGGCAAGGTCTCGGCTTCGGAACCGGAGAGTTTCAATTTCGAGATCCGATTTCATCGGAAAACAGTTGTGTTTAGTTTAGCCATATTAAAGTCCCGTTTTAAAGCAACATTTTTGGATTGATCTCGTCATTTTGAACAGCGGTTTTGACGAGGATGACATCTGAGATGGCACTCCCCTCTTCAAGCTTCCACAACACACCAGCGGGAGGACGCTTTGGCTCCGACGGATTTAACATGCACCAGAGCCGCTTACACGACGGTTCTTCATTGGAATCGGGTCTCCGGCTCCGGTTCCGAGACCGAGACGTTATCACCCGACCACCGCGGCTCCAAATTGTTGTGTAAGCTGGTGTGGGAGTTTGGAGTGTGGGTGCCAGCTCAGGTGTCGTCCTCATTATCTGACTGTGGTTCAAAAATAACCCTAGTGTTGCTTTAAAACGGGATGTTAATATAACTAAACTTTGATATGCTTTTATTAAAGGATGTTTTAAATTTCAAAACTATAGAAAATAATCAAAATTTTTTGGATGTTTTTTTTATTCTTAAACTAATAGTATCTAATTTCCTGGGTAAAATGTTTTAACGTTCGTGTAGTGTGCTATATTTTAACATATGATAAAATACAGCATAATTATAATAAATTTTATTTTACGCATCTGACCTCGGTTTAGAAGTAAAAGGTGTGTATTTGTAAATTCTTTTTGACTCAAAATAATTACTTTACCATGACTTTCTTATTTAATAATCAAAATAACTAATTTAAATCTTTACAGTTTTGTATTTGATTCTTTTTTTAATTTTATCAAATATTTCTTATAATCCAAGATTTTCCATTATAATATGTATTTTAAATTATTCATTAAATGTTCAAACACATCCTCGCAGAATTTATACAATGATATGTTGGTATAAGACAAGATTTTTGAGATTTTAACATCATACTAGATCAATGATACACATTTAATAAAATTTACATCGCCTCCTGCGATAACACACGTCTTGATGTTTTTTCAGTTAGGGTAGTGCATTCCTCTAGAGATAAGTTATTCCTTCGCTGCAAAATCAATGTTATTTTTGCTCAAAGAATCCATGGAGAATATCGCATATCCCAATATTCTTGATATAAAGTCTCCTCTCAAGTTTTGAAGAAATATAAGAAAGCCTTTATACTTTGTCAATAACTCATCGGCTTAAGTGAAAGAGGTGAACGTTTAGCAATTTTTCCACCACTGAATAAAATTTAGAAGATATCGAGGTTCGAATAGAGTGTGTTATCTTTAACGCGCATTAAAATTTGATTTTCTATAAAGAGTCTGAAGGATTAGATAGCAATTAACATTTATCTGTTCGTTAGATGTTCCATCTGCTAATATGTTGACATTATACTATTTTATCATTAAATTATCTTTATAGTCATTAATTACAAATTTTATTCAAATACATAGAATCCAAAAGTATCGCAACATACCTTAATCGTAAAATTACTGAATTTTGATAATGATTTTAATATGTTTGACTGTTTTCAAATAACGAAAATGAGCTTCTGCCTGAATGAATAAATGCTAGTAGTTGGGATGTAAGAAAAAACAAGTTCAATAATTGAAGACAATGTGTTTTCCAGTTATTTTTTAGTCTGCATTTTTAATGATTTTTCGATGATTCTGCAATTTATTTCGAAATCAGTAAATAGAAAATGACTATTTTGAAAAGAAATGTAAGTTTCCAAGAGTTAAATGTTGATGATATGTTTAACATATTTCTTTTATTATGAGTTTAATCGTAACTTTAATAATAGATTTTTAATAATTCCATTACGCTATCATCATAATAAATAGCTTATTCGAACACTTATGAGTCCCCCCCCCGCGCACACACCTCAATCTGTCCAACTCTTTATTTTCACTTACCTGGTTGAAAATCTGTACATCAAAAATGTCTTACGTGAAGTATTTAGAAATAACAAACTGAAAAAATGGCGGCAAAGCATTGCAAAGTAATCAAAAAGTTTTAATTTTCACATTTTTATGAAAAAGTCGAGTTTTCATGTCAATTACACGAAAAACCTGTATATCATCTGAAATGTCAAAGAAGTTAGGAGAGAGTCTAAAATTAAAACCAGAAATATTATTACAAACTTAAAATAAAACTATGTTCCTCCGAGAGATCGTTTTAATTATTTAGTTGCTTGATTATGTTATATATAAGCTCTGCTTCGATTTAACAATGGGGTTATTTGGGGCCGGATCTAATCTAAAAATAGGAACCTTACAACAGGAATATGCACCCACCCCTACCAAAGTTTCTATGCGAACCAGTCGTAGGATATTCGCCATGGAAGAGGTAGCTTACATAACGGGTTTCTTCAGTAGAATCGGGTCTCGAATCTTGTACCCGCCATTCCCCAAACTCAGACTTTACCATCGGCCCATAATTTCGTTGTATAATTCACACACTCATGTTTTTAAAGAAAAACAGCATTTTTTTATATACTTAAGACTGATGAGACAGGTCTTATTATTGTCCGATCTATCAATCTCATTTTCAGAACAAGTAACAACTTTTTAAGGCTTCTCATCAAAAAATTCGAACATCAACTTCCTTTCATCGTCCATATTATATTAGAAGCTTATTAAATGGTTTCTCCTTAAAGTAATTAATTTTCCAAAAGATTTTACAACAATGCAAAAAGAAATTTTAGATATGATACTTAGGTTTTAACGGGCGATTCTTAGATGTCGATATAAGGCTCGCGGTAGTCAGGTGGTCTGGGATTCGGGGTTGGAAGTTTCCAGGTTCGAGACCCGATTCCACCGAAGAACCGTCTTTTAAGTGGGTTTGGTGGACATTTACCAATTCAAAACGGATTACACACCGTGTTCAAAGAATTCCTTAGCTAAAAATGACGATTTCATTAGCTAACACCGTGCGTGTAATCACCGTCTTCAGTAGGTTAAATACGTCGAGATCAAATCCCAATCAAAGGTGTGGTTCAGAATGTTTGAGAAGGGGAAGCCAGCTCATGTGTCATCTTTGCCATATGACCGGGATTTAAAATCGCAAGGTCCGCCCCAGAGTTGCTTTGAAATGGAGCTTTCATAAAACTAAACTAAACGCTGATACATTTTCTTTCAAAACATTACAAGAAATCTTTCTTTCACGAAATTACTTTTTCCGCAAATAAAAAAAAAAGACTTTCACTATTCTTCTTTAAAGAAATGTTTTTAAAAAAATTTCGTTTCTTTAACGTGTTATTTTTTACAGACACAAAATACCTGAAAGATATCCAAAAATAAAAAATAGCTCTCCCCTTTTTTGAGAATGAATCCTCTTATTTATAAAGAAATTTTAGTTGGAACAAAATTTATTTTAATTGGAAAGATTTGTACAAACACAACTACCTTGCGAATCCTTCTCTTTTTAAAAGAATAATTGTGAATTCTCATTCCTTAAATTTATTTTAAGAATTTGAACCTCAACTTATGTGGAGCTCCAACATCAGTGATAGTTTTGCAGATTGATATTTTAAATCACCTGAATGCAATATAAAAAAGAAATAAGTCACTTAAAAATAGAACTATGCAGCCGAGAGAAGATTCGAAAATGCATAACCATTATCTCCAACGATTATGTTCCTTAATAGTAGTTGCATTACTTCCATTTGATGTATTTTTCTAAACTAAAAACCTCTAATGATGCACAATTTAAGAGCCGTAAAGAAAATTGAATAACAATAGCCTCTTTAAATACGCGATGCCTTTTTATGCAATTATTGGAGAATTGTTCGAGGATAATGACTGTTTTTGGTAGAAAAAACTATATCAGGAGGAAATAAATACAAAACTGTTTTAAAAGATTTAAATGATTCTGGTTAATTCAATAGGTTCGGTTCCTATCATGATTGTTTATAATTTCCAGCTTTCGAAAGACATCTAAAAAATCGTGTCTTTTTACTTGTTTTGTCCAATTTAGATGGCATCTAGCTATTACTGATGTTGTCATGAAATCTATCTCATGCTTTAACTAGACCAAAACAGAGGAATATTCAAACGGGTTAGAATTTTCTAGAGAAATTAGAAAATAATTTTTTCATACAATTTCGCTTTTTGAATAGTAAAGGCGAAATGATAGTCTTATCTAAGAGTTAGTATATTCCTATAATTGTGAAATGAATTTTATTTTTACTGGCACCTACGCGAAAATCTAATTTCAAGACTTGAGTTCTTTTCTTTAAAGAACACGAATTCTCTTTTCGGGTGTGATCAATTCCCTGTGTAAAGAAATATCTTTATATCGATTCCAAATCCCAAGATTCTTTCAAAGTGAATCCGAAGAAAAAAGTAAGGAGAGATAAGGTTTCTGGTATTTTCTATGTGGGAGTGATAACTTTTATGAGATAGTTTTTTCCTCGAATTAAAACGAATTACAAATGTTAGCCGATTATCGTTGTAAAATGTCTTTGAGAACCAATCGAGTTGCACTACACCGAACAAAAGAACAGATAGATTAGGCTCTGTTTTCCAAGGCCTGAAATCTGAGACAAATGACAAATTTTGTCACCCCGTTGGGTTTTATTTATGAAATACTTCTTTTACTCGCTGCTCTTTCTCCTTGCAGTAAGAAAGCATTAAACGAAATGATTAAAAAAAGAATTCCAAATGAATGGAGGACAATTAAAAAGACCTTTAATAAAAACTTTATTACTGTTTGAACAGCTCTACAAGCATATTGTTTTATTTAAATTTGTTTTAGGTGCTCCAGTGATGGTTTTCAATCAAAAAATTTATTTTATACTTTGAAATTATATGTATGAATTACATTCATGAAAGTTACATGCATCAATGTCTGTTTAAGTGAAATTGTAATAAGATTATCATTTTGAAACGTGGGTGGGATCTTGGTTATCAGCTTCGGATCTTAGTTTAGTGACGAATGAAGCATTTGTTTCACACCACTTAAAACTTTGAATTGGGCAGATTAATTTTTTTTTCTATTTTTCACTTATTTCTTGTTGTAATACATTTTTTTCAAATTTTCTACAATTGTGTGTTCCCGATGGCAATTTGACATTTAATATTTTCAGAACTCAATTTGCTGCTAATTGATTTATTATTATTAAATTTTAATTAAATATGAGGGGCACTATTTGGTAGTGAAGGTGAGAAAAGAATTAATTTTAATAGATTACACATTTTTATATACTGATTATCAACAGCTAAAAATAGAAAATAATAAAAGTTAAATGGGCTCTTTTATTATTATGTAAAAAAATTGTTTATAAAAATTATGTATTAATGTGTTTTTAAAATTGATATTAAAGTGCAAAAAAATGGTTTGAAAAATTATAGGCTTTAAAAGATTGTAAAACAATTAAACACTGAAAACAACAGTATAAAGAAATTAAACCATGGTGAATATCATAAGAAAGAAAATTTCAAAGCATTCATAAAAAATTAATTTTTGAATGCTACCGAGATGTTAGTTTATTTAAAGTATTTTAATCAATAATTCACTCTTTTACTATTTTGTTTTGACATTCATTTCTTTACATTTAAAAACATGCTTTATTACACAGTAATCAAAACGTTATTTAAAACTTTTCATTGTAATTTTTTTTCTGCTTTTATTTTGTAAATTTCAAAAATGTTCCATAAAAAGTAGGTCTGAAGAATGAGTTTTTTTTTTAATAATAGGAATGAAGGCGTTAAAGAATGATACGTTTTTACTGAAATCTATACATGATTCTTTCATTTAATTAACTTTCCGAAAACTTTCAAAACAAATAATAACGTAATAACTTTTGAAAATTCATTCTGAAATAATAGAAAAAAGATAAATTTTGTTCTGCAATTAATCTTGTTAAGCTTACATGATCAGAATTCAACAAATCAACAGTATGTAATACAGAAACTCATTCTATCAGTCGTACGTTTACTATGACTTTTGAAAAACTGAGCTTAGTAAAATCCGTTAGAGTAAAGGATTCTTACTAAATCTCAGATACTTACTATCACGCTTAGTCGAGCAAATACGATATCTGTAGCTATAGATTCCAGTTTTTCATTCGACTGGACATCATTCGATATGAAAGATATTCAAGTTCGTAGAATGTGGGTAAATTTTGTGGGTATTTCTTAACGTAGAGAGGTCAATTTAATATGTTACCCGATATTTCTAGACCAGAAATATTCAAAAAATTTAGAATTTCATTTGAAAGGATTTTTGGTGAATGAAATTTGAATATTTTTCCAAAAATAAGACGGATTTGAATATTCTGTAGAGCGCAAATGTATGTAGATTTTAATATATATATTTGTTGCTTACATTGTCACCATTGTATCAACTTTTCTCTCTTGAATTGTTTAGTGGGTGAGCATAGATTTGTGATAGCTAAATCAAATGAAAAAAAATTATACATTGTTATATTTATTAGGATTGAGGATTATTTTCTTAATAAAAGAGGGTTTCAGCACTAAACAAGGTTGTAATATCTTTAGAATTCCAATTGATGAACAGTGTCTGATTCATGAAAGCACCGTTTATCGTGTACTTTAATTATAGAAAACCCAAGAAATAATTTTGCACTCATCTCGTTTATCAGTTTTAATAATGAGTATTATTTTATAAAAGAGCATTTAAAGTATCACATGGAAGAAATATTTAAATTTCCATAATTTCTCTTTTTGTGTTCCCTAATAACACGCACATCATATCAAATATTATTAAGTATTCCCATTGCCGCAGAAAATATAAAACAGTTTTTTTAATTAGAATATAGAAAAATGATTTTTTTGAAACTGCTAACAAGCTCAACTAACTGCCTGTATTGCCAGGAATTTTTGCTACGCAAGACAAATACCATGTTAACTGGCAAAAAACATCCTTTTGAAAAAAAAACTTGAAAGAGGACAGTGTAGCAAATAAACGCATTTATTTTATTTTAACATACCATTTGTGATGAACGTAAAAAAAATGTCTTCTGGAGCAACACAAATAATACGAAAACCAAATAAGATCTCATTTTCGGGACCGGAGGGCTCCAGATTCGTGACCAGATTTTACTGAAAATTCCCCCGCGTCAGCCGCGGAGTAAAATGCCCTCACGCTGTTGTAATGCGGAAGTTTCGAGTGGAGAGTAGTGTCAGACCAGGTATTATCCTCGTTATCTGACTACGGATCAAAATTACGAGATCCGTTCCAAAATAGCTCAATGCTGTTTTAAAACTAGCCGCTTATATAACTAAGTAACCCGCTAGTAGAAATATGATAAAAAATGTCAATTATTTTTGCTAGAAGCATGTATCATCAACTTCATTTGTTACATGCTTTTATTTAAGTTTAGTTAAACACTTTGGATATTAATTATATTGAATGAATAGTAATTGCGTTTAAACCAGCTATATTAAATTTTGAAAAACAGAATTTGGAAACTTGTCGTGTTACAGTGATCAAAAGAATTAAAATCATTCAGCTATTTCTTGTTCGCAAAAGATTATTGAAAGTACTAAAAATGTGAGAGTTTATATAGCACCAAATATAGGCGAAACTTAAATATCCATATTTTGTTCTTTTGGAATTGTTTTGAAGAAGTAATAAACTTTTAGTACAAAATGAACCGATTAAAAAATTTTCTTTAGTTTCAGAACTTATCTTAAATGTTTGCATTATATTTTTTCCCATTTAATAATACATTCGATTAAAATGCAGCAGCAAATGGATTTCACGTCCGATCTCTTTCGATAAAAATAGATTAAAAAAGGGTCTAAAAAATCTTTAGAATTGAAAAAGAAACTTTTATCTCGTGTGAAGTATTGGTTAAATTAAATTACGGAAAATGGTCTTAAATTGAAACACAGAGTCCAGAGAATATTTTTATTTTTTATTTTGTTAAAACCTCGGAATATATATAAAGTTTTGAAATCCTATTCAGATTAGGATTGCAGTCTGAAAAGGGGAATCTACCTGATAAACATTTCAGGAAATCAATTACGCATTGCCTAAATCAATCTCAAATTTAAAAATTTCCAGTGATGCTGAAAATTATTTTCTTTTTCTGTGTGTCGAATCCTGCATTTAGTTTTAAACAAAAGTTTAAAAATACTTCAAAATGAAACGCCAGTCTTAGTAAAGATTGTTTGAAAACTTGGATGCAATATTTTTTTCAATAAAGAATATTCTGCGAAAAGACAATGCTTAATTTTTCATCCTGCTTAAATGCATAGTGATATGCGAGTGCACCCACGACGCAATTATTTTTTCAATGGAAAACCCACCGTTTGAAATGCTGCATGTATATTTTTTCACTTCAAAGTGCAATTCGACTGGACTATTGATCCTGGAGACTGGGCAAGACAGAAACAGTTTTATTGCGTTCTTGAAACCACCTGTGAACTATACAAGCTTCATGGAATAACTTATTCCAAATATTTATCTTTAGAAGATTATGAAGATGTGCTTCGCTAGAAACGGTACATTGAGAAGCAAAGAAACCAAAAATCATACCTATATATATATATATATATATTATAGATATATATTATAGATTAATATATATGAAATTAACAGCAACCTCCCCATGAAAATTATTAAATTCTTATTTTATTAAAATTCGAAATGGAAAAGAAGTGTAGTTGTATAGTTTTGCATAGTTTGTTAAACAATCATATAATTGCAAAAATCTTAATATTCCGAAAATTGTATGAAACTATAATAAAAGCTTAAAGTCATTAATATCTTTCGAATTATTAATTACTACTATTTTAAACAATTCCGCACAAATCATTTCAATCTTCGATTTCAAACATTATTTTTGTTACATAAGCTAATTTTGAAGATAAAAATTTCTGCTTTAAACTAATGAGTATTTTTTTCTATCTGGTACTTTTATTCAGATGATAATAGCATCTTATTTTGTTGCATTAGATAAAAGACGATTACAAGGTACCGTACAATTTTTAACTATATATGAGGTAGATTAGCTTTCAAATGTAATTCTGGCTTCTTCTTACTCCTGATGGTATGCCCAAAATAACAGATACTACTTGAAAGCGCTTTCACAATCCAACAAAATTAGTTTAATCCAGTAAAGATGTTAAACCTTCACATCATGCTCCATTTAACTCGCTTCCGCAGATTTAATAGAGCAAAAGCCAAAAGATAAGAAAGTAATTAAATCCAACTACATAAATCTGGAAAGCAAAACCTAATCCAAGGAAACATCTTTCTTAATCATCTTTTCAGTTGTAGAATAACGGGGATAAAATTGGAACAGAAAACTTCTAAAATAATCAAAAACTAATGAAGAAACATGATTTTAAATAATTTGAATGAAAACAACTTTGAAAATTGTGGAATTTTTTAACTTCATTTTCTACTTTTTAATTATTAATTTATAATTTATTATTGTAAATAATTTGAAATCTTGAAATATTTTATATCAAATTCTTCCAAGTAGTAACACCCTTATGGAGTGCAATTAAATCATTTGACTAATAGATAACTAAGATTGGATTTTAAAATACAGATTTTAATTATAAATTTTTAAATATCAAAATAGAGTAAAAAATTGTACAAAATTTCAAAATGCTAATGCATTCTTAAATGAGTGGAAAATCCATCTTTACAAATGCGAAAAAAGTCAATTTAGATTCTAAGTATTCTTATTTAAACTATTTAATTAAATGAAATAAACAAATTATTTTTTTACAAATACGAAATGTAAAATATCGGTATAGACAGAAAATGATCGACATTTAAGTAAAATGTATAAAGAAATATCTTTAGCTGAAGTGATCTTTTATTAAATATTTTTTTATGATGTTTAGATTGTCACCCTGTCTAGGAGTACATTCAAAATTATTAACTTTTGAAATTTATAAAAAAAGTATTTAAGAGATTTTGAAATTATATTTTTTTGCATCAAAATGTACTTTTTACATTCGATTACTCTGAGAAATTCAAACGATATTGTATTTGACTTATAAAAATGATTGTATTAAGCTATTTTATAAGTTTCATTTAAACAACAATTGAATCACTTTGAAATTAACATAGCTACTTCGATTATATGATTACTTATATTCCATTTTTTAACTCGAATGCCTTTGACGACCAGTTTGTCTGCCACAAATAGAGGCTTGCTCTGTTTCATTAAACCTTATATACATTGCCTGCCACTCGTAGTTCCTTCCGTAAAGTTTTTTAAAACATCAAATTAAAATTGTATTATTTTAGAAATTATATCTCTCTCTTTATGGTACAATTTTACCTGCCTAATTACGAATCTGTATTCTGTTTGAGTTTTGACGTAAAAGCGTAAATGTTGTTAACTTTTCTATTCCAATAACATTTTACCTGAATTGAAACATTCTCATAAAATGTAAGGAAAAACCAGAGTGAGTCCTCTTCCTGAAACTTTCTCGCATACTCTAAAATGAAGATGTTGAAATTGTGGATCCTGAGTAAAGCCGTGTAGTCCATGGTGCTCAGAATTTTATTTTCATATTCCGGCTCATGAGATTTTGGGCTTGATTAGTGTAAAGAAGAAAATCTAGTATTAATTTTCAAATCTTTTTGTACGACCCACTGAAACCAAATTCGACAAAACTCAACTACAAATTTAGTCACAAGATCATATATAGTATTTCATTTACCTAAGTCGTTGCGAAATCCAAACATCCATCGAAACTTGGATTTCAGCATTTTTCGGAATCGAATTTTGTCCTTTCTGAGATAGATGAATTGTCTTTTATGTTATATCTATGCAATTTTTGTCCGAAGCACTTTTTCGATCAAGTTATTAATTTATTTTTTAATTAATTATAATTATTTTACTTCTCGAATGTTTCGCACAATTCAATATTTAATGAAACTGAGCTTTTTTTTTGTTCCAAGACTTTGCCATATCTGGAGATCACATTTACATGCAAGTGAATGTATAGAAGGAAGATTCAATAGTTATTCGTTAATAAACAGACTGAATGACCGACATGCAGGCATAAATCCAAAAATGTTTTTTTCTCAAGGGGATCTAAAATGTGAAAATATCGGTGATGAATTTTTTGACAATTACAATATTTTCTACTTGCATGCTATAAGAATATAAGAAAAGAATAAGAATATAAGAATATAAGAAACAGCCGTTTTGTATTTCTGTTATTTGATCAATTATCTTTCGTATTTTTATAAATGTCTTCGGATTTTCTTACAGATTTAATTAAAATATTCAAAACACTTCTATAAGAAAGCCAAATTCACGCTAATATTATATATATGACAGGAAAGAGTAGCAATATTAGAAATATAGCATTTATCAATCTATAAGAATTTTTAATCATCTTTAATTTGTACAGTTAAACCTTATCTATAATTATTTGGAAAAATATCTAAATTCAACAAAAATATGCTTTTTAATGAAATTTTTTCCGATATACAACTGTAATCTGTACCTTCACATCTTGAACTTTTAACAGTGGACAATATCACATGACTGAGTATTTGCGAAAAACATCGTGACTTTTATAAGCATTTTATTTCTAAAAATGGATAAAAATTAGGGGGGGGGGGAGATGTCAGCAATTAATCTATTATTATTTGAAATATATATTTCTGAATTTTAAGATGGTGCAAAACTGGTTTCATTCAGTAAAAATTTCTCAAATTATGATTGAAAACTAAAAAATTGCACTTAAATTAGTTTATGTAAAATACTAGCTTCTCTCTTTAAAAAAACTTGCTTAGTAGGTTTAAATTTCATTTGTTAATTATTTTTTATATTACTTTGCAAGATTTCTGAATTTTATACTGCGATATGAATTTAACTGGTACCATTTTAGAAGCCACAGGTTTTTCAATTATCTAGCTACGGCAATTACCTAATTCGGCAATTATCTGGAGTGAGACAATTACTTTTAGCCATGGCTCTGCTTATTGTACTCCACCTTCCTAGTCATAAGTCTGTAACTTTCCCTAAAAGGTTTACCTTCATACAAAAACGGAAATAATTCAAAATTTGCAACAACGGTCTTTAAGTAAATCTAAGTATCCTCATAAAAGTATTAGACTTATGTACTTGCACCAAATTCATTTCATAATTTAATTTGTATGTAGAGGCGTTTTGTTTACAATGAAATAACAAAAACCGGTTAAATGAATTGGTTAATGTTTAATCGGCAAGCAGAAAGAGCGATGTTTTTTTGAAAGAGGAAAGATAATTTTTAAAATAAGGATCCATGAAAACTATATATGGTATCAACTTCGAAATTCTGTCTAAATTGTTAGAAGTATATTCGATATGCAATTTTTTTAAATAATTTTAAATCTATGAAAATAATTTATATTAAAGAAACGTTTAGTTTGCTTATGTAACTTGAAACCATGTAGATACCAAAATTACCTATGAAACTATATATTTGTACAAAAGTGAATAAAGCCAAAAAATATAAAAAATCTTCATTTTTGCTTATGTTATAGGCAATATTTCGCAGCCAAAACTGCCTGCTTACTTAATGTATATAAAAAATGAGATTAGGCTAGGCTTAAATGCTACGCATTTTCAGTTCAACAATTTGAAATTTATTATGTAAAGGTATTTATTTATGGTACAGAACTTGATACTTGTCTTAAAATAAAATAAAATTCTGAGTTACAGGTCAGAAATATGGTCGAGATATAGTTTGGTTTAAACTGTTTGTTGAGCTCAGTTTTAGGTTAAAATTTTCTCGTGTCTGCATAAAATCCAAAGCTATAAATAGACTTCTATTGAAAGTTCTAAAATTAATATCCTTTCATAATTCATCAATATCTCTGTTTATATACAGTTTTATTAAAAAAAAACTCTCATAAATACCTACCAGAATATACTGGTTGAAGGTCGATTAATGTCATTAGTAAAATATTTCTTTACAATCTTCCTTTTTTAAACAAAACATGGCGGGAAATTATTTATGATGTGAAATATGGCAAAATAAGTACGGGCCTATTGAAGGGTGTTGACTCTAGTTAAGTTCCAACGACTAGCAAAAGAACGAAAAATATACTTAATTGACTAAAATAAACCAGATTATAGGGCAACCATATTTGTTTATATTTTAAGAAATTTGAGACATTGATAAACAATATGTAATGTCGGAAAACTATAATCTTCTGTACCTAAAATATCCAAGGAAATCATTTTCCTAAATGAGAAATTGCTTCTAATGGGTACCATAAGGTTCCCATAACTTTTAAGGAAATAATAGGTATTCTAGGCTTGAAAGAATTAAACTGTAGTACAGTATCATTCTACTAGATGGCGAAATAAAATTTTATTCGTCTTTCATATTAAAACATATTTTACTCTTACCCTATATTTAATATTTTATAGTTAACCAGTAGTTAAATGTTCCAGGATGAATTAACATAATAATAAATTAAAATAAAAGCATGAAATAAATTATTTAACTTTTTTAATATTATGGTGCTAGTTTCAATGAGCAGACTCTGGTCAGAGCTTAATAACAATAACTAGAGCGTAATATATTTCTTTTACCGAAACAACATTAATTTTGGCTAAATTTAAATGCAATTGGTTTTTAAGTATGTTAAAAATGGCGAAAAATAAATGATGGTTTCTATCTTCTAGCGTGGAAGCTGAACAAAGAAAAGCTAAAACATAACAGGCAGTGAATTGAAATCATAATGCGATCAATAAACTTTATTTCTTTTAAAGGACATGCGCTATATACCACTCATGTCTGTAAAAATGTATAATATTATGACAAAATCATTCCTATAAAAGTTATATTTATTCCAAGAAAAATAATCAAGCAAAGATGTCATGTTTCAGAAAAGTAGGCTTATAATGATAAAAGTGGATTTCTTGTCTAAAAAAATTCATAAAGCCTGCAACTTTTATTGAAAAGTGCCTTTAAATATTTCCATAGTGATAATTTGTTGAAAGATATAATTTTACGCATACTACTAATATTATTCAAACTATATTCTAAAAAAACTTCTGATGAACAGAATTAATTAATTTTATAACCGTCACAAAAGATTATAATCATATCAATCACCTTAATATAAATGACTTAAAATCGCAATATTTTCATTGCTTTCATGAATAACACTTGAAGGAATCTGAGCTTACCGGAATTAAGGCAGAATGAAAGGTAAAGATTAATCTCGATAATTGAACAAATTTCCAGTAAAGGGCTCATTAGGCGCAAATTGGCCTATTACCGAATCCGAGTGCCAAAGCTTACAGTTGTACTAGAAATCCTCTTCACGAGTCATTTGTGCTTCTCTAGGAATCATTATTAAATAAATTAATCAAAACATCAGGATTTATTATCAAATTAAAAATATATATATACTACTGCAAATTATTTTTTCAATACCTTATTATAGAGTGGTAAAAAAAAGAATTCTGCTTTCTAACAATGTTTGTGCTTTAATTGTATATTAATAAAAAAAGCATTTATTCAAAAAATGTATTGGATATTTTATTTCTTTTATGTATAAAGAGTTTTTTTATATAATGATTAAAAATAAACACATGTTTTAAAGATTGTTTCCTTGTGTAATGTGTATTTATAGAGCTATATTAGCAACTTTTAAATGTCGCTTGGAAGCCTGTCTCAAATTTCTCGTCTTGAGTCCATTTTAATGCGTTAACGACGTCAAAAGTAATAAACTTCCAAGCAATAAAGCCTTTTTAAAGAAATATCGCTGAATTTCTAACCATTCTTTAAGTAGAAAGTTGGTGTAGTTAAGAAAGACCTCCTAATGATAGAGGTTTAATATCATGAAAATGATAGCCAAAATTAATAATTTTTTTCCGTCCAGGCAAAAAAGTTCGAGGAAGTAAGTACTAAGAATAATGATCTCTTTTAAAGTTTAACTTCAAGTATGAAACTTTCAAACGTTGTTTGATAAGAAGATAAATAAAGTTTATTGAATTATCTTTTACTAGATAAATCAACAAATTCAATGTTTAAAGAATTCATAAATCTAAGAAAGGCGATCTTAGTATGGACATTATCACTGGAATCATTTTCTTTTTTCCCCCCTCGCTATTTTAAAAGTTAATTTTCCGATCGTGACATGTAAGTGAATCCGTAGCAGTCAATATTCTAAATTCATACAAAAATCGATGACGCTGCACAAAACCCATTTGTTTGCAGATCGTTAATAGCTTATGACGCCATTATTGTCCCCTTTTGGGCGCCGAACCGTGAATGTCCAGTGACGCCACATAAGTCAAATCAGTTCTGAAGGAAGAAATTTCAGTACAAAAGCTTTATCACCCAATCTAAAATTTGAAGGGGAAAAAAGTCTTTTCCTCGTTTTTTTTATTCAGTATTCTAAAGTCGTGGAAATTTAGAATTTTTAGAATAAACTTCGAAAACTATCCTTCTCCAAAGAGAGTGTGAAAATAAGAATACAAATGTTAATATGAATGTTAACAAAGGAATGGTAACTAAACGATAATTTAAAGGCATTTAACAGCAAACATCGATAATATGTAGGTTTATTTTTAATAATTAAGAATGAAAATGACCAAGTAATAAGTAGGAAATTATTGAATCATTTGAATAATAATATAAAAGTACTGGTTTATAAAATAAGTTTTCGGGATTCATTTTATGGAATCCATAATAAAATATTTCTAATAAATGACAACTAATTGTATGATTATAAAAATTAATTAAAATAATGTAAGACTTATGAAAGGGAAAATTTTTTCCACTAACATTATATTTTATGCTGAATAACTATTCTATATATTTAGTATCTAAATTCATTTCATCCATGCTTTCATTTTAAAACTATTGCATGACTCAAAACAAATAAAATTTGTTGTGATTTTTACACCAAAATTATGATATTTCATTTTATTCTAAATAAATTAAGAGCCAGCTTTTAAGTTTGATATTACTTTATGTTGCATTGTTGGTATTGCATTTGCTGCCTTTATTTTGCATTGCTTATTTGTTACATTTCATTTTGTGAAATGAAAAGGCGCAGATGTGTTATTTTTTATTAATCGCAGAACATATGATATACTTTTTGAATATTGCAATACCATAAAACTTTTATATTCTTTTGTAGAAATAAATTTTGACAAAGACAGTTATTATTATTGTGACTATTTGAAGTTTAAAAAGGAATATGATAAAGATTTTTATATTGAAACAAAACGAGGTATAGGACAAACTTTTATTATAGCCATCAAATGATCTTCATCTTACTTTTAACTATGAAGCAGATGTAAATGCATGAAATAATTCATCATTTTATATGAAACCCAATTACAGTAAAATTTCATAGTTTTATTAATATTCGCAAGACACAAATCCCTCAAGTGACTCAGAAACAGCAAAAAAGTAATACAAAAGAAAACAGACGATAATGCAGTTTATATTGGATATCTATCGATACTCATTAATATTTCACCAATTGAAAATTCAGAAACATCTACAAAAATGAAATATTTATACAGCAATACCATTAAAATATAATACAGATGAAATATTCAATAAACGAAAACAAATTATAATATTTTTATAAATACACATTGTCTTATGGAATCGGAAATTAATGTCGAACATGTCAGATAGTTCTGACATGCTTTTAATCGCATTACTCTAAAAGGTTTTATGATATATAAATAAAACAAGAACCTTTCAGAATCAAAGTTCTATAACAAGTAGAAGCAATATTTGAAGTCTTTGATCAAAGCATTTTTGCCATACTTACTACGCAATTAAAGCAAAGCTGATCAATTAAGGAAGATTTCAAATTTAGACGAACGACCTGTTATAATTAAGACTGTAACCTAATTTTCCATTAAGATAGCATAAAGATAGTAACCTGCATAAAGATAGTTAATTACCTAAAGATAAAGTTATAGTTTGTAAAGGAAATTTAATTAACTTTTTTAATTTGTTAAATCTTGTAATTACTTGCAGACAGTGGAATAAACTAATTACTTATTAGAAAACTTCAGCTAAAGTAGATGTCGTCATCACTAATCATTTTAAGGAAATTTTCTTTCATTTTTTTCTGACATGTTATATATAATATCCAAATAACTGATAGATTTACATGAATCTACATTACGTAGATTCATGACACACTTAAAGCATCTATTTTTACGTGTCTTAAAATATTATTATCTTTATTTCCTAATCCTCATTTTGTTTCTGACGAAGGAAAGTTATCTTAAAATAGGTGTAACAATATTTTTCAAATGAATAATATGCAATCCTTTGAGTGCGCAGTCGGAACATCCATTAAGATTACAGTATTAAATACATAAAATCACAATAGTGTTTCTTTTGAATTCGAAAGGAATTGAATTTAATATTTTCCTTAAGATAAAGTTTCTTAATAATTATTCAATTTTCGTATTTTTTTATCTTTCACCGGGCTTGTAAACAAACTTTTCAATAAAAACATATTCATCTATCCATAAGTAAAATATACCTTCTTCATATAAGACTATATATATGTATGAAAGAACAACAAAGATTTTGTAGTTCTTTTTTTTTAATATTCAGCTAAAATGTAATAAACATTTCAAGAAAGTGAAACTAAATAGAATACACCGAATGAATCATAATCATTATCACAGAATCAATCCTATAAAGGGATCATAGAATGGGATGTGTAGATTATCTCAGATATCTCATCTATATTCTCTAATCAGAACACTTTCAATGCCATTTTAAACTTCGAAATAACAAGAAGTCGGAAGAACTTCTTGTTAGAGTTGGGAAGTTGTTAAACGACTGGAATTCCATGTTTCGCTAAAACATTCTTGATCAGGAGCGATGAATTGCTGGGACATTGTCCTGTAGCAACTGCCAGTTTCTCGCCATCCAGAAGTGGGGTCTATTGCGTCGAACTCCATCACAGATTCAGCAGTGAGCTTGTAAATAGTATTCTTTTGTCACTGTTTTTCTGTCTGGTGCATATTCATGATAAATCCACAAATATCAAAAATTTCCACAAATATCAAAGAGCGATGATTGGTCTTTTATTTCCTGTTCGTACTCTCAGATCCGTAATTCATCTTCAGTAATCACGGTGTTGAGAGGATGAGTACTGGTAGTGTCCAGCAGATGCTGTAGAACCTTAATATGGAGTTCTTTCTGTTCAACCGACAGTAGTTTAGACTCAAATTTCACAATTAATCTGCACATGTTCAAAAGAGTAGGCAAAATTTGAAATGTAGCCCAACTTCTGTAAGTGTCTCTCGCACGGTCAAATGACGATCTCCCTGTACCTGATTTTTCACTCACAGCAACATTGCATTCCGAGGGGTTTGTGACATCCCAGAACGCTGGTCACCCTCCATTGATCTGTGGCCATTTTAAAATCGGTTGGACCTCTCTTTAATTTGTTTTATCCTCATAATATAGTCTCCAAACGTCTGTGGTATCTCACGAATTGTTTTGCTGTGAGAATCACCAAGCTTTTCACAGAATTTGATGCAGCAGTTTTATTCAATTCCTTCAGTCATCGTAAAAGAAATAAAAAATCCGACGAATACGTATAACAGCAACTCACTCGTCGGCCACCAAGCAGTGAAGATACTCAAAAACGCCGAAGTGACGACGCCCTGTTGTCACTACTAAGTGCTGGAAAATACTTTTTATACAACCCTAGTAGTTATAACAGTTTTATAGTAAGAATTATCAGGACATATTTCAGTTATAATTTTATACTTAGAATCACATTAAATTTTATTTTTTGAATAAGATTCTCTAATATCACTATACATTAGAGTTATGGGAAACTCGGTTATGATCACGTAAACACTGAGGGTACACCTTTGCACAAATAAAGTAATTACTTATACACGTTAACATCTGAACTGAAACTTCAAATATAGCAAAATTATAGACATTTTATATATAGACACCCTAACCAGAAATTTAATTGATATTTTAACTTATGCAATCCAATAATTAGTGTGATATATTTTTCGAAAATCAAATTTTCACTGCCCAATTTTAACATTATTCAAGAATTTGCATAGATGTTTTCTATAAAGTTTCAATAACACATTACATTAGAAACGCCATTTAAAATCAGTTAATTTATCCTGATGCATTCAAGTACCGATCTTCTAATATATAGTTATTCGCGAACTTTATGCATACAGTTGGCGAAATTGCACATTTTCCAGACACATTTATGAATTCTGAAGCGATGAAGTGAACTTACAGTTTAGTTATGAATATTCTATCGAAACTTTCGTAGGATTAGCTATGATATTACTTCATGTGATAAACTATCTCCTTTAGTCGCTAGATAGTGTTTAAGTTGGAAATAAGTTTCACCAACTCTCAGATAAATTCAAGAAAAATCCTGAAATATAGATATTTTATTTCGGAGTGATTTAACTTTATTCTGAAGAGCACACTTTGCCAAAGCAACTTCATGCAATTTTTGCTGAAACTAGCCCTTTGCTTTTATTATCTTGCTCTATCAGAAATAAGAATATCATAAATTGTATTCCGTTTTACAATTTTCTTTAACTCTTTTATAATCAAAATACATGTAGCATTATTGGACCTATTATTTAATGAATTTTATTTTTGTTGGTCAGTAAGATTTATATAATTTGTTTTTATTCAAGTTACACTGAAGCTGTCTATAGGGGTGATTTTTTAATGGAAAACATAAAGTTTTTGGCGTTTCTGGACTGAATAGTATATGATAAAATAAATTTATATATAATATTATTTAATTTAATTAAGATTTATTAATGAAAGTTCTAATTAAAAATTGTTTCATGTGATTGATTCTTCATTAAGATATTTTCAAACGAACATATTTCATTTTTCCAAAAATGAACGATTCAGTCCGTTCGTAATATTATATCTGGAATCATTTTTCAAATTAAATTATAAAAGCTGGAATTAATTGCTTAATATATTTGTTTCATGCTTTCTAAGACACTAGAGCTTCATGGAGATTAAAATTTCGTTATTTTGAGAAAAATTATTATTATGAGAGCTAAGTTGTTTAGAGTTTAAAATATCGAAACGATAATCTAGAATAGTTAAGTATGCAGGGTGTCCTTAAAACATTGTCCTCAGCTTTTTATTTCTTAAATATTGATCATAGATATTATTGTAAATTACGAAATTACGCTGAAAAATTTGTATAATCTTATGAAATTGATTAAAATTTTCAAGGGGTTAAATTTCAATTAATACAAGATTTAAATTTTTATACGGCTTCAATGCTAACAAATTTCTCATTGAATAGAATATATCCATATACTAATAAGGTGACTCACAAAATTTCAGCATTTTATCAGATAAAGTTTTTGTATAAAAGTATACGTTTATACAAAATTAATGAGAGAGTTAATCACTAATTATAATGTTTCAGCTTACAGATACAGTGCAGATAACACGAAGCAGAAATGCATCATAAATAAATAAAATATGCTTCTTAGTTTTATTTACAAATTTTAAAAACTGAAAAAAAATACCTTAAAGTTTTACATAATTCATTACAGAATAAAACGCAGAAATGGCACAATCAAAATGAACTTTAAAACATCTTGTAAAGGTTTGCATATGCAAATATTTTCCTTTGATCATTGCGTCATATAATCATAGCTGAGGCGTCATTACAAGAGAAAGTCGTTTGTATTCTGCCATTGATCAATAGCATCATTTACAAGTGTAATGCGCGCAGCCGGACAATCTAAACGAATCTTATTTCACATTTCTGTAATAATATGAGAATGTAATTAGCTGTACAGATAGTATGATGCCATATAACAACGAAGATCTTTTTGAAATGCTAATGCTGTACAGTTTATGTAATCACGATGCTAACGAAATTTCACGGGAATATCAACGTACATTTCCCAATTCTTGATTTCCTTCTGGTAGATTTATTCCCCGACTGTGAAAGAGGCAGCATACATAGTGTAAATAGACTAGGTATACCCAGACTTCAATCAATTGATGAAAAAATTGTTATTTGGCTTACTTTTCAGCCATGCGCACATTGATGTCCGAACTACTGCTATCACGTACAACAATGTAGAAAATTCTAAGATAGAATAAATAACATTCGTTGATATGGTGTATACAAGGACAAGAATCAAAAGATTATCAACGCCATCTAAATTTTTGTAATGGAACTCATAATCGAGAAGATTCAAATCCCGATTACATAATTTCCCGGAAAACATAATCTGGACTGAGAATGTTATTTTAAACATAAATCTTCGAAATGACCATTTCAAGTTTGACACAAATCCATTTTTGGTATGTGATTTTCAGATTCAGAAACCATTTTCTGTGAATGTATGGTGTGATATTTTCAGAAATCGCTCGATTAAATCCATATTATATGTGGGTAGATGGATGAGAAGTATATGTTAATGAGATTCAGAATGTCTTTATTTCTAATTGCAAGGATAAACTGCCCCTAAAAGTACTTCTACATATTTAGTTTCAACAGAATGGAACACTACCTCTCCGTATTACATTTGGGAAACACAGTTTAAATAATGAGTTTCCAAATTAGATTGGCTTAAATGGACCAGTCAATTTCTCCCCCCCCCCCCTCCCCAGATCGCCAGCTTTAGCGCCTATGGATTTTCATTTCCGGATCGTTTACGTATAACTTTTCATTTGTCACCTACCTTAAATAAATCAAAATTGAAATTGTGAATTCAATATGGCTGTCGTAACATCCCCGAATAAAAACTTGATTGAGTGCATAGAAGTATTATCTGATGAATTCAGCTCTGTATTGCCATGGATTGACGACATTTTTAACAAGTTTTGTAATATCTGTGTAAAATTATTACTTCTAAAAGGTTTAGATACTTTTGTTCTAATAAATAGCAAATTTATTATTTATGCAAGCATGGTTTTTTCGTAATTTGTATGCGGCATGGTTATGTATTTGCATGGTTAGTACAACAGCACTTCGCAAATGGTTTTGTAGATCATTCTCAATTTTGCTTCGTCTGTTCCTAATGCAACCTCCTTTTCAGTTTCCACATAAATAGGTTTCTTTCTCAGGTTAGGTTAAACAGTTAAATAACCAGTGTCTTCAAACTTTGTCATCGTTTTCCTCAAACCCTAAGGTGTCATTGGGCCTCAGCATATTTGTCTTGTGGTATAATAATTTTTCAAAGCATGCCGCTCATTTCTGTTGCATTAGCAATAACATTTTATGAGAAAAGAACAATTGTACATGGTCTTGCATTATAGACATCGTTGACTCGTAACACTGAGAGCTCCGACAAAGGAGGTTCGATTTTATAATTGAAAAATCGAGTGACACGTAAAGCGCATTTACATAATTTGTATTCCTCCTGCCGTAAGCCATTTACAAGCCATTGAGATTTTTCATAATCCTACCTGTTTCATTTTAGAAACGATTGAAAGTTATTTAAATTGATGTCTTATTCCGTTTAACAATATTGCATAAAGCGCCATTACCCGCTAATAGTGAGTTTTTGATTGCGAAAATAAAATTTTACTTGCTCCTCTAAACTATTACCACGTTCGATAACATTTTCCCAGTAGTTTTCCTTTATGCCATTTCCGAGAGAAATTTTAATTTTAATGATCCTCTATGCCAGTGTTTCAACTGCATACAAAATCAATTTAAAGATTAGTGTAATTTATAGACTCGAACAGAAATTATTAGGACTAGAGAGTTCAAGAATAAACTTTAATCAATGAATGATATTTTTCGTGAATACAAATGAGAAAGCTGCCGAGATTAAAAGTGATTGCACCTACTGACAATCGAAGTTAAAATATGTAGGATGTGGAGAGTAAAGATATGATTTCTTTTGTAAAAAATTAGGCATAATAGTGAGTTTATTGAATTCAGCTTAATCTAATCAAAAGTTCTCAGTCATTTTCCCTTGAAAGCAGGTAAAAAAAAATCGCTTTGAGTGTTGTTTTTTTTCTTTTACGATTTTTAACATTATAGGATTTTTAACATAACGATATATGTACATCATAGGTATAATTCAATTTTGATGGTTTGAAAACATTTTTTAAGTTAACAGAATGCCATGATACTTTTTATATATACAAAATGCATGTATACTGTCATCCTACATACCTATCAACAAAAAAGTTGGTAAAAATTAAAAGTTTAGTGTAGTGAATCTGAAACTACTGTATTAAAATATAAGACTAATGCAGAATATTTTTTTATTTAAATGACCACGGTCATTTTAAATTGCTGGTTCTATGGAGTGGTATTGAATATTTTTAAAACTATTTTTGCTGATTTCGCTGAATTACATTTAAGATAAAATATGATTAAAATAAAAAAGGGTCTAATATTTAATAACACTTTTTAAAATCCTTCCTGGATTTTTTTTATATGTATGTGTGTTTATACGGCTAATAGTTTCTTAAAGATTGTCTAATTAGCTAAAAAGGTCAGAAGAACTCTGTCCTTCTCTTCTTCAAAAGAAGACGTTCAATTATTGCAGTTTTTTAAATTACTTTCTTTTCTGTTTAAAATCTTAAAGTTCATATAAAAAGATTTAAAATCTTCATTGGAGGATCTTAAGATTTTAAAGGAGAATATATAATTTTACTTGAATACTTTCAATAATTTCATTATTCAACTTTATTAAGAAAAGTACATTTTAAATTTAACAAAAAAAAATTAAATATATACACTGAAATATCTTAATTATTACCAAATCTTAACACACTTAATTGCTATCAATTAACAGGGTAATCAAATTAATATTGTTTTCATGTTTAATTTGCGTTATAATTATTTTTCTCTCTAAAATATTTATAAAATTTAAATATTAAAACCATTTCTGCCATTGTAAGAATTGGAAGAATAGAATTAACTTCTTATTTCAGAAAAAAAAATGCACAATTTACAAAAGTAAAAAAATTTAATATTCAAGAACGTCTTAAACAAATCCCCACTCATTTGTGAATTTTATTTGCATTTTTCAATATTTTGCGGTTTATTCCCAGAATAAAATTTCTGAAATTGATTGTTTACACACTCCTGTTCAAAATTCTGAGCTCTGTCACAAAGTTTACGTGATTTGTTTCAAAACGAAATGCTAATTTAGAAATCAGTCTTTGAACTCTCTGTAAATCAAAGATTAAATGAAATAAATTTTTAAAGTTTTTAAAGACACATATTTATAATGTATTAAAAAATATTTTTTTATATATTTTAATTATTTTCTATGTTTTAGCTTTAAATTTATAATTCATATATCTATTACGAAAGCTTGAAATCGTTTTTTTTTTAGAAATTCTAGAAATCAAGTCTTCAAAATTTCAAAATTCTAACTCATTAGGGAAGTATGGTAAAACCTGTTATTAAATTCCATCACACACACGAGACAAATCAAATAAAATTGTTTTCAACTCAAGAAAATCTTAATATTGAAATCATAATTACTTTTTGAAACTATGAATAGAATAAGATTTACCCTATTTTATGAAACATGGAACTGATGAAAGGATGTATGTTAAATAGTTCATATATTCTGAAATATTTGAAATTAAGCTATTTGAATAAACTTCTCCTCCTGAAACGACTGGCTCCAAAATTTAAACTTCTACTCTTTGTTTCAAATAGACAATACCGAACATTCTATGAATCCGCTTGCGATTCTATCTCAGCCTATGATCTCTGTATTAAACATGGAGGTTGAATTAGAGAATTTCTATCCATTTATTCTCTGTTAATCATACGTAGATCATAATGAGAATGGTCATGACAGATTGCATAGCTTCATCGCTGTGCAATCACAAATTCAAATGAAAGTTCAGCACACTGGAAAGCATCCCATTTTCAGAAAATTACCGATTTCAATAACCATCATATAAATATTCTGATTCTTGAAATGCATTGAATCATTTCGTAATGTCACGTGACCAAGGGCCAAAATGGAACAATTCACATGAGTAATCGTCGGACATTGTAACATATGTGGAACACATCGAAGCTTATGAACTAATAATGCAACGAACTTACCGTAAAGATTGCGATTGCTTTTTAGTCCTAAATTAATTAAAGTTTTAGAAAGTATTTCATGAAGCATGCTTCATATTAACATATTTTACCATTGAAATATTACCTACATTGAAAAGGAATTATCAAAATAAAATTTAAGAAAGCTTAATATCTTGTTGTTTAATTCATATTTAATGACTTTCTACGAAAATTTCATAAAATTTGAAGTATATTCAGCAATTTGATTTTATAAAGAAGTTTAAAAGATAAAATGTATATTTCATTTCAATGCTATTATATTATTGTTGATTATTTTTGATGAAACTATACAAAAATGAAAACGGTGGCTGCATTCATTAACATTTTTGTACTTGTAAGCGTTTTCTTAACTATTGCTTTAATTATTTCCATTAAATATTATTTTTTAATCATTCCTTTCTCCTATTTTCTTTATCTTTCTTAATGGCATTAAAAGAAAATTAATTTTTATCTGATTTTCGGAAGATTTTTATTTCCAAATACGTACTTAAAATAATTTTTATCGTGATTTAATGATTGAATGTGAGATTATCAAAATTAATTTATATAAATCCTTAACTGGGATTTGATATTTGGAAATGCTTCTACCTTTCTTTAAATGTTTTTTATAATGGTGAATACGTAAATTTTCCTCCAGAAATGTGACAAAATGTATGGATTATTCCTCCGATTTATATAGTGATTTAGTGAATTTACTTAATAATTATATTTCATTCCGGAAGCCTTGCTGATCATGAAACTATATTTTATATTATCTGGTCCTTTCTATTGGATACATATATGATGTTAACGACCGAATTTTTCTTTTATTATAGTTAATTTGTCACCGGAAAAATAAAGATTAATTTTCAGTAAAAAATTAACTTGCATGCTGTGGCAGCTGGGTTTTTTTTTCTTTTTTTTCTTTTATCATCGTGGAAAGGGAGTATAATTTATAGTCATTCACTGATAAATGCTAGTTTCCGTATTAATAAATTTGCACACTTTTTAATACCTTAATAATTAGTTAATAAAAAATTATTATATTTTAACTTGATGGTGGTTATTTTAATAAAGAAATTTTAATTGATATTACTTATATCCAATTAAGTTAAATAACTTTTAAAATTACATTTTTGTATTATTTTCCCCACATTGCTTAATTTCGTTAATAAGGAATTTAAAAAATTGTTGATGAACTTTCAAAGCTTGCGTGAAAAGTTAACGTAAATTCACATGTAGGTGCTAAAAAAATAACGTTTATTAGTAGTAACGAAAATCACTTAGCAATAAAACATACTCCTTGGGATTTATTTCGAGTGAAAAAAATAAGACCCTTTTGATGGACTTTGTCCACATAATTTTTTCGTTTCATTTGGTACGGACTAACAATTTTGGAATAAAGAGAATTTCCTTTCTCAAGCTCATTCGTTTTTTAAATTACCATTTTTATATGCAAATGAAGAAGCAGACATAATTTATTTTCCAGGAGCTCTAAAGAGTAGTATACTTGAAAATCTCGAGGTGGAAAGTGTTGCCACTTAAAATATTTTCTCTTGGTATACTACGATCTTAAGGAAGAAAAAAAAGTGATAAATGTATGAAATTGGATCTGGCTATAGATATGTTGAAGTATTTTTCGATTCTAGTGCATTTGCTAAAGTTTTGTGAAAGTTGTATTCGTTCAAACTTTCTTCAATTTGAGTCGATTATACAAAAACTCCTCCTACCGATGAGCTTTAAAAAACTTATTGCAAATTAACGAGAATATCATCGAACTGGGGAGATTCAGAAACCAGTTGAAATAAAGAAATGTTTGTAGCTCTCTGCTCCGTATTGGAACTAAATGGAATAAAATAATAATAGCTGATTTATGGCGAGAAAGTTTCTAAACAGTGGAATGTTAAACATACAAATGAAAGGCTGCTTTCTGAATATGAATGTGTAGCACTGTCTTTGAAGTTGATATATTATGCAAGCCATCATCGAAAATGGAGCATTAAATTATCAGCAATCACATGCTGCTTAAGGAATATAATATATCATTGAATAACTACATTAGTAGATTTATATCCTAGGGCTAGATCTGTGCCAAAATATGCGTTAAACCTTATCTCAATCCCGTATTGGTTATGTTAAATTTACATTAAATTTAATTGAATCGGATTATAATTCCAGGAAACACCTCCGAAACTCCTTACAATAGATTTATAACTTAAGAAAAATTAAAATACTGTCAATGATACAATAAGCGTCTTCTAAAAATTATCTTTCCTGACAAAAATAGATAGCGATAGGGCGTTCCATTGATTTCCATTAACCCATATATCATTGTTTAATTCTTAAACATGTATAAATATCGATTTCCCATGATTACTAAAGAATCTTTTTTACTTAATTTCTAAATACCTTATCTCAAGATATAGTGTAAATGAAACTAAAGCATGGAATTCTAGAAAACGATAAACCATTAATCAAATTATACAGCTAAGCTCGTTAAAGTTTACAGCAAGATTTGTTTTGTGTCTATTCAGGTTCTTTAAGTTTAACACTAATTATTTGCATGTTATAATAAGAAAACATAAAAGGAGAAATCGAAACTCAAAATGCTTTGCAGCCGGTACTTTCCAAAGAGTTTTCATGCATAATCCATTATAAGAAGAGAATTAAATATTTAAAGGTAATATAACGTTCGATGGAATAAACGTTCATTTTTCGATTTCATTTTTCCCCTCTTCCAGATTTTATAGGAGGAATGTACGGAATTTTCCAAAAGTTTTTATCGTTTTTTCTTTGTAAAAATTATCGTCATGTCAAACATCTCAATAAGAATTTAGTTGATGCATTGATGAGCTTTTATTAAACGGCTTACCACCAAACAGTACCGTTTTCCTAACGAACGGTGCAAATGCCGTATGGATAAAATTATTTCCTCTGCATGTGGACTGGGAACCAATGTATCTAAGATTATATTGCTCTGCATAAATAATTCATCTGATGTTTAGCCATTCTATAGATATTCATTCTATTGTTCTTTTGTTATTTTCCAAGTGTAATTTATTGCTTATAGGAAAAGACAAGAATATGTACAAGAGAGGTGACAAGGTTATTGAAAGAGACTACAAATCTTAAATTCTTAACTTGAAAATTAATTATGAAATAAAAATTAATTAATTAATTATTTTCTTCAAAGATGTACTTTGAAATTTCTTATTTCCGTGACCTAAAGATATAATATTTGGAACATTCAACAAGGAATATTCAAACTTCTGATATTCTAACAGCACAGAAAACATCCTCAAAATAAAAATGTATTCCATGCAAAGCTGTGAATGATGATTTAGTTTAATTGTACTCATAACCTAACTGATCTAAAATTTAGCTCTCATTTTCCTTGCCATTCAGTCAAAAATTATCAATTGAGTTGTAATTAGAGAATAAACTGTATTTTCAAGTAAAAAAAACAACCTTCACGTAGAACAGTTTTCAAGGAATTTCCATCTGTGTGTAACAAATTGGGTAGAGTTTGGAATTCATGGAGACAAGCAAATTAGTAATCTTTCATGCTTTTTTTCAATGTTTCATTACCCTAACAGTATTGAAATATTACGAAATATTTTCACAATATTATAGAATATTGTCAGTACCTAAATGATACGAAGGAACAGCCAATATTGAATCAACAATTTTGTACGTTACAGTATTTTCAAGAGACTAGATAGAGACGGAAAGCATAAAATTATTCATGTATGCATAGGTATTCACTTCTTTCTTTTAAAAAATAAAATGGGACAATTTTTACTATTCTAAATATCATATATTACAAAATACAGTGAAAACCATATTATACTTCCTGCGCATAGCAGTACTCTGTAAATACTGATAACAATACTGTAAATTCTGTATTTGATAATATTGTGCCAAATTTGCCATTCATTGTTTAATATATTTTAAATTTAAATGGCAAGGCAAGCCGAATTTAACCAGAGCAATTCCAGCTTCTGAATTTTTGCCCCAGTTTGCTTTATTAAAATTAGCATATTCAAGCAAACTTCTAAATTTATGATATTTTTCTCTAAGAAATTCTCTGAAATTATATAGTATTGTTTGTACGGTATTCACAATATCATACAAGTATTCTACAATATTTCGGAGCTATTGGTTACAAAATTCGGTTTAGTACAATATACAATATTTCTACGTTACTACCTGAGTAACAGTTGAAATATCATTCAAAATTTTCAATATCCAGGAAAATTATTCCAACAACATTTCAAAACATGTAAAAAATAATTCGGCGTGGATAAGTCTTCCAAAATATTGTAAATTTTAAGGTATTCTGATAATGAATTGAAGAAAAAAGATAATTTAAAAATAATTCAATTATAGAGGGGAAAAAAAGAAAAACTATCTTTAAAATATTCAAATTAAAAATAAAATAAATTAGGCCGCTGTGAGCACAATTAATGTTTCTATATTATATTTATATATAAACATATTTTGTGTAACATGTGTGAAACCTGTTTGCTAACATAAAGATCCATAATCCATAAAGGACAGATATCGAAAGTCAATGTAATTAAGTGTCATTTATCAAAAAATATTAGTAATAAGACAGTTGGAAAGAAAGAAAATCAACTTTTGATTAAATATTATTGAGAAAAGATCTAAGAAAACAATTAAAAAAAATTTTCATCTTTCTCTCTCTTATATATATATATATATATATATATATATATATATATAAAGAGAGAGAGAGAGATTTTAGAATTTTTGGAACCACCGAACGAGGATAAAGTTGCAAAAGCTAAATTTAGATAAAAATATAGATATAAAATATTGTACAAGATATTGAAAATATTGGTACTTGGGTATATTTACTTTGTTTCTATTTTTCAATTAAATGAACGTCTGATAGATATTTTGCAAATATCATCTCTAGAAGTATGTAGTTTCATATGAAGTAATATTTTTTTTCAGAAAATAAATGCTTAAAAACATTAAAACTTACTCATTTTAATTTTTTAATGAATTTTATGTAAAGTTTATCGTAATTATATTTAAAATATATTCACTATCATTGAAACTGCGTCTGAAAATTCGCTTCTGAAATGGTCACTTTTTATGAAGAAAAATAAACATTAAAAGAGATAAACATTTGATTATATTGTAGATTACTAATCGGAATCCTAAATTAGAAAAAGATTGTATTTCAACGCTTTGTAAGACGCAATATTTCTGATATAATTCCTTTATTTTAACTAAAATTATTTTTGATTCTCAGGAATTTTCTACAAATAATTTAACTGTTCAATAAATTTTCCGCTATTGTATCTTAAATATCTAGCGTTAATTAAATAATATAGCGATATTACCAAATACATAGAATATATTATCTGTTATCTAAAGGTAGTTTGAAGTGCTTACATATCTGTGACCATAAAAAAAAGAAATGTCCGACATTTTTATGAATTATATCAAAATTTAACCTTTATTTGCAACTGCTGGCTGTTACAAATAAAATTAAAATATTCTATACTGTTAAATTATTTTATGTAAAACTCGAGCTTTTAATCATGCAATTTTATTAAAAAAAGCTCTTTCCATAAAATAATGTAATTATCGAGTATGCTTTACTCCAGCAAAAAGTTAAATATGATGTATGACTCTTTTAATAAAATTTTTCAATCAAGAAACTTTCGTAAAAAATTAATTTGAAATTTGAAGATTTTTTTATTATAATACTATTTGTTAAAATATCATGACTCAGTAAAAATATTAATTAACTAGCTCTTCCTTCCTAAATTTAGTAAAAAATTAAACATTTACTTTTTCATGTGAAAAATATTTTAAAAGAAAATGTACACCTGGACTTCCTTAAGGTAGAATTCATTCTTGGAACTCTCTAGGGAAAAATGTTTTCAAAATTCAATTTGAGACTTCATCTCTTATGAGATAAAAAAATAAAATAAATAAAGGAAATTTCAGTAGCTAATTATTCCGTTCTTTAGACGACATAATTTTATTATGTTCTGCTCTCGTCTGTTTAAAAGCATTTATATATTTCGCCTCGAGGAAACAGAATCGTTATTTTTTTTGGTTTTTAAGTCTTCGCTTATTTGTAGTTAATTTATTTAAGATTTTTAATAACTGAACGAATGGAAATTTTCATTTTGAAATTTCTTTTATTCAAAAACAAATTTTAATATTTTTTTTAAAATATTCCAAAAAGGTTTAATTATTTTTATAAGGTTTACTATTCTTCGAAACATGTGTTCATTCGATATATGCATGTATTCAGAAGCTATATATCTTGCTGAACTTTTTCAATAACTATATAATATGTCGGGTAGACTATTTTTTATGTATTAATATTTCATAAGAAAAATGTGTGTGTGTGTGTGTGTGTGTGTGTGCGTGTGTGTGCCATACTTTGCATGAACATGAGCACATGAACTTTGAAGTGTGTGAATGTGTCCTTCGGAGCGATGTCTACCCGTTTTAATTAGAAGTTTAAACAATTGCAATTTAAGTGAAACTTTTATGTTTCACAACAATAATTTTCAAACTATTATCGCACAAGGATGATTTTTACACCATTTAAAAATAACTTTTTAATAAAATCTAATATTTATCAAAAAATCTGTTTAAAATCTTTTATCTGATTTTTAAATAAAAAAAATATTTTTATCTAAAAATCAGTTTAAAATTTTTAATCCAGATTTAATTCACTTTCAAAATGTTTTTAAGTATATTTTACAAAATATTTCTATTTTTAAAATGAAATCGAAATTGTTTTCATTATTGATATTAAAATTTCATCCTTAATTTTTCATGCATCGTTGATTTTTAAGACATGAAGATTAGATTTATTTTTTCATATTGAATAGATCTATGTCTAAAGCATGTTTTCAATAAAAATTAGTAATTCTTCGAAAACTACATCTATGATTAAACTTTTGAAGTGAGCGATGATGAAATTTTTTTAAAAGCTGGAACACTTATATATTGTTGCTATTTTAGCCTAACACTTAGCTTTTTTTTAAATAGCAATGCGCTATTTTTAGTTGTTGAAGCAGTAAATGTTCATAAATTAATACTTTGATATACTACGTAAATCTTGAAATATATTCTGTAGTACATGCAAAATTTTAGTGTAAAGTAATTCTTCATTTTGTTTGCATCAGCAAACATTTTACTAAATTAGAGAGTTTAGACTCTTCCCATTCAAAATTAAATTTCTAATCATAAGCGAAAAAGCCGAAAATTTAAGAAGCGTTGAACACAATTTATTTTACTATACGAAGCTTCTAAAATAATATGAGTTAAATGTCTATTAAAATTTAAAGTTCGAGATAGGAAATTCTGATGTACAGTTTTTGCTGAGGAAGTTATTAAGTGCAAAAGATTTAACAGAAATTTTACTTTAGCAAGTGTAAATTGTAAGTAATCCAAGTGAACCAGCTAATTAGTAAAAAAATGTCCAAAGCAACTGTATTAATGGACAAGCAATACATCATTATAGACCGATTCAGTTAAAATACAATATATTTGATTATTTATTTCAATTGGTTCAAACATCAAATCACTATTATTAGATGCCTTTCAATGAGAGCATCACAACTGACTGTTAGGAGAGAATCTCACGAATTATAGTTAAATACGAAAATATTCGCTTAGTTTCTAAGCTAGTGGGACATTAAAATGATTCACTATGACTAGACGAGAATCTCTAAAACTGGATTAGTAGACAAAAATATCTATATTTTAAGGCATGCTTAAATTATGAAAATTTTGACTTTTCTAATCAACCAAATATTAGTATATCTCAGTAAAGAATCTCCATAGAAGCAACAAAATTTCAACTTTATATTAATGTAGTCTGTTGTCAAAAATTGATACGTTAAGTCTATTTTTGAAACCTAATACTACTAAACATATTAATTTTTACATTTAATCCATATGTCTTCAGTATGACTATGTTTATCTGTTTTAACTATCCTATGAGTAATTTATAAAAGCAGGAAAAGGTAAATTTTGAAAATGCAATATATATTTTCTTGTCTTTCATGAAAGTACGTTATTTCATGACTCCAAGATATAAAATTATTTTAAATATTATTTTAATGAAAATTTTAGTTTTAGTTCTTGATTTTATTCAAACTTGGTTAATAAGATACTAGCTTCGTAAGCAAGTTGAAACATCTAATATCAAGTCTAATATCCAGGAAAATTTAAAAGTTCGCTTATTCTTGATTCTGAGCTCTATCATGAAATAATATAGATACACTTGACTTTCTGCCAGGGTCTCAGTTTATTAAGGAAACTAAATATAAGTGGATTAAATTCCAAACAAAAAAACTTTTATGTTTGTTGTTGATTTTTTACTCATTTCATAACTTCAATACAACAAACATAAGATGGTATAATTTTTAGTTAAACTACAAATTTGGTTTACCTTAGAAAAACATTCTTTTTTATAACAACTATTGTATAAAATTTTAAAGAAGACTACCAAATGCTTTTTGACATATTAATAAATGTACAGCTTTGTTTTTTATCAAGATTGATGATATGTCCAGCCCAATCAGAAGAGTTTGCCATGTACAATAAGTCTTTTTCAAACAAAATATAGACTCATATAAACAGAGAACCAATTTCGTATTATTTAGTCCGGTCAGTTGGGTTGCAAGGAATTGCGCAGATAATTTAAGAACACCATTTTGGGTGGTATCCAAAATGCTTCCTTGTGTTGTAAAAGATAAAAGTAAAAAATAATCGTGTTTTCCAATAATAAGCAGACGAAAAAAAGAAACATTTAGGTGGGATTTTTTCAAGTAGAGTTGTATGTCTGGATAAATACATTTGGTATAGAAAACTGAAGCCCGTTTTCGCTTGAGATGACAAAATAATGCAAAAATGAATACCTTTATTATTATTTTGACTAAGCTCTAGAAACATGGATCCATTAGTGGAATATTCCGGATGCATTACCATGATGGAAGAATTTAAGTACGTTTTCACATCGCTTAACAAATAAGAGCGTTTTAGAAATGCAACATTAAAAAAATGCTACGTCAGGTATCAGTTTTTTTGGAGCTTTTTTTTAGAAGAACGTTTTTTCTGCGTAGAAATGTGAAGGTAAAGGTATAACAAAATTCAAAACCGGAAATAATTGATGTTGAAGTAATGGACTTTACCCGATAAAAATACTGTATGTACTGTATGAAATATATATATATTCCATCTTCACAGTTAAAATGAATAGAAAACCTTAATTGCTTGGGAAGTTTAGTTCGAAGAATCATTTCTCCAACTTTTATTTTCTTTTTCATTAATCACTACAAAAGATAGCTTGTTGAGACTATATAGACGTATTAATTAAAAAATCCTATTTTCGAGCACATGAAATTTATTCAAGATGCATATAATCGATTGTTTTCGACAAAAATCTTGACAAGCTTATGACATTGAATCTCATTCAGGAAAAATAAGATTCATTGAAACTATCATGAGCATTTATAGTTCGAAATAGCATCATATTTATGTTAGAAAATTCTTAAAATTGCCCCCATTATATAAATACTTTTTATTTTTCAATCTGTTAATCAACAGAAGGTGTTTAGTATACTCCTTAGTAAACTGCATCTATTACCGCCAACAGGCTAAAAATCATATTCAAATCAAAATATAAATGATTTAAATGCATTATCAACCGATGTAAACCTATTTATAGATTTGAAACTTCGCTTTCAATAAGAGCTAAGCAACGTATATTAATTTGCTTTAAAGCCTCGGACATATTTAAAAATATTTCCAGAACAAAACTTTTTGGCCAATATTTCAAATCAAACAGCGGTGGAGAAAGCACGCATTCGTTGGGTAACCAAGAAGTACTCATTATCAATTTTATTTAAAATTTAGATTAGTTTTTCTATTGATTTTTTTCCGTATATTTTTCATTTTATTAAAATGAGTTTTGTCTGTGAAAATTGTTGAAGTAATTTTAATTGGATTGATATAATAAAAGTGTTACTAATTATATCCGATTAAATATTTGATGCGTGAAGAAGTTTTGATTTCATGTATTGTTCTTCTATAAAATAAATTTAATGAAATCGTGCGTTGTGAATTGAATTTTTACTTTTCGATATGCAGGGAGATGGTAATTCTTGGTAAAAGAATAAGAAAGTATTGAGCCCAATCTTAAAATAATTACGAGCTTTTATACCTGTATATAAAATGTTATTTATTTTTCCTGTAAATATATTTTATTTAAATATTTCTTCCTCCTAATTACCTTAAAGCCTTAAAATATTTTTTTTCTTTTAAACTCTGTTAGTCTTTTTGGTTGTATCCTTTTTTGAAAAATTGAGTGAATAATATTTTTTTTTTTTTGCAAAGTGAATGAATATTATAGCATTAGAGGCTCAGTAGAATTATTATTTGCACATGATAGTCATGAAGTTTAATTAATTAAGAAAAAATTAAATGCAAAGCATTTTATGTGGCTTAATAAATTTTTGCAAGGATATTGAAATGAATTTCAGTCGAGTAAAATTTTTGTAAATAGAGTTTTCAAGAATTCTTGTGTGCATGCAGTTATTTCTGAGGCGATAATAGCTTTATTGCCAATCATAAAAGTCGGCAAAATACTATATTTCACAATCAAGACTATAATCGGTTTTCAATATATATAAGGTTATTCAAAAAAAACATATTTGAAATATTTATTTCTAATGAACTACAGTAGATAGTGATATATACGACACATCACTGGATAGAAGAAATTTCAGCAATTTATTATATTGATCTTGGATAATCCCGGTAAAAATAGAACTGTTATTTGTTTAGTATAAATTGGCAACGTTCAGGAAAAATCGCCTTACATGTGGCTGTAAACAATAGGGAAATGAACATGCATATCGTTGCAAGTTCAACAAAGAGTATCCCCGTCATAAGCAGATACAGTTGTTCTATAAGAAATGTTTGCATATGCAACCATATCCTAAAGGGGGAAAGCACTGGTCGTCCTCTCAGATGAAATGAAAACGTTGAGCTTGTTCGGCCTCCTTTCGACCATAGTCCTTTCTGTGGGATACATAAAATATAGCGTGCATGTACCATTTATGCCTGCTATTCATCTGTGGGATAGAATTGTTATAGTATCGAGTTCAACAACCAAGGCCCAGTTACTTCATGTATAGCAAGAATTGGACTTCCGATTCAATGTTTGTCGTAAAACAAATGTAACTCAAGTTGAATGCATAAAATAAATTTGTACTTTCCACTATCCAACGATGCTTTGTATGTGCCTCTAACTATACAAGTCATTAATTACAGATAACTATTTTAAGCCTGCTCCTTCTTTTTAAATAATCTTGTATTTTTGTGGAATATGCTGTCTTAAATAAATTTCAAAAATGTTGGAAATGCATATGGGATAAAATTTGTCTCGTTTCTATTTTTTGAAAAACATTGCCTATTATAAATTTAAGAAACGTAATCTTATTAAATAGAAATATAATTTGTTTGAGATATCTTTTTATATTCAAAATAAGCTCTTATATCATTTAGATATGCTAATCGCTTACGCTATTGTGGTATCGGAATGAAACAAAATTATACTAACGCGGTACTTGTTTTTTCATTTTACAAAAGTACAGAACATTACTGACATTGTCATAGCTTATTATATATTTATATAGACATAGTTAAATTTGATATTAAATCTTGATAGAATACAATAAATCGAATAATATAACAGATTTTGGAGGGAAAAAGCAAATTCTCTCCCGGAATATAGGCGATTTAGTTTTAGTAAGAATGAATATACTATATGAAATTTTATTCTCAAAAAATATTTATTATTCAGGAGAGAAATCTAGTGAATACAAGCCAAAATTTTCAAGAAAACAAAAAGTTCAGTTTTCAGGTTTACTGAAATAAGAATTTGTAAGAAAAGAAATTAAGAACAATCTCAAAATTAAAATTTCAGCAGTGAATATATAAAATACGCAAGCTGATAAAATCCCATATAAGACAGCCTCCAATGAAGATTAAAGATTGCAAACAAAAGAGAGAAATGGTTAATAATTATTTTCTCTGAAAAAGTATTAATCTAGATGAATCAGATGGATTTTGCATTTAATCAGATCTATAAAAAAATTAATAAATCTTTATTCCAAATATTCTATTTCCCTTTCAAACGGGAAAAAAAACAGTAATTGTAATAAGATACACATGCAATAAATTAAAATGAGAAAAATTCAATTTTTTTAATAAAATAAAAATTATTTTATTTTAATCATAATAAATAAAACTTAAATGATGTGTTGCATCATCGAATACACAAATTAGTAATCTGCCGATATTGCATAACCATTGTAATGCATGAAATAATCGAAATATCGTGATTTTTTTAAAAGGAATGAGAAAAAATTAATTGTTGAAAAGAGCAAATATTTAATAAAGTTCTAACGTTTCAATGAAATTTATCCCTCCAAAAATTAGTTCACAGAATGATGGAATTTGCTTTTTTTTCTATACGCGATATTTCTGACAAACTAAATAATTTCTCTAGATACATGGCTGATAAAGATGCAGTATTGAGAAAATATAAGAAAGGCAAATCTGTGCAGAACAATATCAAGAGGAGATAAAATAAGTTAAACTGTTGTTTAATTATATTAAAGCCGCTTTTTGAAGCAACAAGGCAACATATAAAAGCGGACATATTATTTTGAGTCATGGTCAGGAAGACGCGCTCATGAGAACAACATCTGAGCTGGCATCCCCTTTTCCAAACTTCTGTACTGCACCAGCAAGAGAACGTTACCGTACCGAACCAGGAAAATTCAGAGCCTGGAACCCTCTGACCCGAAATTGTACAGGGCCCCACCCACGCTGAGCTGTAAAAATCTTATTAATTCTACATTAATTCATCTGCTAAAGTACCACTACATATGAGATGTTGGACAAAGAACACGCTATACCAAAAGAAATCGAAGAGAATAGCAAATTTTTAGTGTCCTTGAAGTGAAAAAGAAAAAAAAAAGTTCTCTTTCTCAATCGGCATCTTACTTTAGGTGATTATTTTTATTATTATTATTATTATTATTTTGAGATTTAGTACGACCATGATCTAAAAGTAAACTCTGCAACCAGTTTTTATTTACTTTTTTAATTCATTAAGGCATCCACTTTAAACAACTAGTAGTAATCAATGAATATCAAAATTAACGTGTAACTTCAATATGAATAATATGTAGCATAAAATATCGTGGATATGTCATAAAAAATATGGCTGAAATATACTAATATACAAGTTATTATGAATTTTCAGAATTCAATTTAATCAACATTTAAGTAGATGATTAATATTATATTCCACCTGAAAAGCAATCATAAGTGAAAAAAAGCTTTCCTGATATTTGAATTTCTAATTAATTGCAAACTCAATATTAAATTCTCCTATTTTAATTTGACCAAGTCAAATTCTTAATTACTGTATTCGAAACATTTCAGAAAAATTGTGAATTTGCCAACACGAAAATTCGGATTACTACTTTACAAATTACTTTATGAAGTCATAGTATGACGATAGAACATACAATAAAGATTTTTTTCATCCTTTTTATCATAAATAAAGTTAATTCTGCAACACTTTCATATTTAAGTTTTGGTGAAAATTTTTCCAACATATATGTACATTTTTACTACAACGTACAAGTGTTTATAATTTGTTAAAAAAATTTCAAATTTTCTGGTTAGGTCAATGACTTCTTAACTTATTTAAAAATTAATTTTTCTGAAGAAAGATTTAGCATTGTACGATGAGTGAAATTGAAAATTATTTACAGAAATTCTATTCATCTTTTTACTATAATTTTAAACTTCATATGCTTGAAAAGTATCTAATCATACCGATTCCAAGTTACTTGGTATATAATTCAGAATTCACAATATCTCTAAAAACGCGGTTAATGTCTTTACTTGGTACTATAAAAGAGCTGAATTACTTTACATTATGAAAGCGTTGCATATTTATTACAATTAGCTTCATTCTGAAAGTATTCAAATCAATTCGAAAGCATTATATTCAAATTGAGATTTTTAGAATTTAGAAATGGAAGAGTTAATTACATATTTGCTTTGAGTACTCATTATTAGAAAATAAATTAACAGTATGAAAATAATCCAAATAAAATCTTTTTTTAGGAAAATAATTATAAAAAGTTAAAAAAAGGTTTTTTCTGATTGCGTTTAATTCGTTTAATAAGCTTTTTGCTAAATCATCTTATCGCAAAGAAAATAAACTAAATGCATTATATTGTATATCTGCATACTATTACAGGTATATAATTTATACAGTAATTTACTTAACTGTGGGATTTAATGTAGTATCCTTCGTATTAAATCAATGTCTTTTGAACCCAAATTTCTTATAAATGCAAATTTAAAAGCTGTGCTGTATTTTTGTAGATTTATTAATTAAAACACTCGTTGAGACATGATTAAAAAAATCGTTTGTTCTATTTGAGTAGTCATATTTTAAGTATAAGTTGAAGAATTTTGAAGAGCGAATATCCATAAAAAACAATTTAATAAATAGTTTTGAATGGAATAAATTAAATGGATGATATTTTTAAAGTTCATTGAGAGGATTTCAGTTATGCCATATTCAAATTGGATTGCTGAAAATAAAGGACAAACATCACATATTAGCAAATTTTTGACCCCGATAAAGCTATCTTTTTCCTATCTTGATTGAATTTTTAGGTTTAGCATTAATAACTTTATCTTTACATATTTATGTCCATAAATTAAAGATAACAACAGTTTCAACGGCTGAAACAAAAAAAGTAGTAAAAATTGCTATGAAATAAAGTGCGTTAGTATAAATCATGCACAGAAAAAGCATTATGATATATACCAACTCAACTATGATATATACTCAGTAACCAATAAATTAAAGGAAATGCTCTAAGGAGTAAAACTAGAAGTCAATTCCTGTCTTGCAAAGCTTTTAATATATCAGTTTTTTAAATGTTAAAAGGCTGTTTGCTTGCTGTGTATTGTAAAATAGTCAATTCAATGTCTGAGATGATTAGCATTAATTTATCTAAATATTTTGCGATAGGTTGGCCCTTTTGAATCAATGCCATTCCAGAGTTCTAGAATAAATATAGAGTTGTATGATGTGCAGCAACAAGTTATCTACTTCACACAAACTGACTTGGCAGTGAGAACTGCCCTGCAAGGAACACATTTGTCAGACCTGCCAGAGTATAGACCACTCTCTCAACTGTCTGTACACTATTTGCCTCGAAACTGTGGTACTCGTGAAGGCCAAAAGCTATTGGTATTGGTCTGCTGTAATAATATCCCTCCTTGTTTTAGCGTTATGGCCTAATATTTGTCATCTTGCTGCACTGTAAATATGGATGACCTGTATTGAATTGATGCGCCTTAACTTTTCATCCTATTAGAATCACTGTAATGCTTAATATGACACTCCGTATTGATTTCCCATTCCTGCGACACATCTAATTGCTTCGAGTCCCATTCGAACCAACAGACAACTCTACCGTGTGAAAAATCGTTCATATGAGTCCTTTGAGTCGTAGGTACTCATCAGTGGCGATCTTATCTTTCCACATTGGTTTTGAACTATACTACACTATATCAAGGATTTCTTTTCTATATTCTACGAAATTCTTTATTCTTATGCGATACTTTTTACGCAATTTAGTGACTTTGTTTAGATTAAAATATGAACATGTTATTCCGAAACCTATTTGTCATCAGAAATTTTAACTTTATTTCAGAAATGTTGTGATTTTCAAATATCTTTCGTTAATGGACATGAATATGATTAAATTTGGGTTATAAATGGAAGAAAAATATTATGGAATAATTGAAATTTAATAATATAATTAATAGTTTAATAGTGAGGTTGTTTTATATTCACAAATATTACTTAATTGCAAAAAATCTACTGTAGTTTCTGAGGTGGCAAAATGGATATATCGTGATAAAAAAAACAAAAAAAAAATACAGACGTTCTAATTTGCTGTCTTTGATTTAAAATTAGTAAAAGGCTTTAAAATTTTTCAATTATCCTCAAAGGCAACTTTAGTTGACGATATGAAGAAAGCTTACTATTAGTTGATTGATGTAATGCGCATTTCTGCTATTAAAATAGCTTAAGGCTACAGGAAGAATAAATTACCTTCCATTTTCAGTACAAAATTCTATCACGTAGAATATACACAATGTATTTAAAACTAAATTTTGTTAAAATATATTCGATTATTTTTAAATACAGTAGGATCGTATTCATGATTTTTCAATAGATAATGATGATGCACCCTGTCGTTTACTTTGTACTATTTACTTTCTACAGTACTGAATTTTTAAGTGCCTTTTGTCATTAAATTATGTCTGTTTTGCTGGAAACTGAGCATTAACGAATTATCGAAGTATATTTTATAATAGCATTTACAAAGAATTTTCTTTTCAAATTCTCATGAATAAAAACATTTTTTAATATAGACTAAGACGTGCTTTCCTGTTCGCAGTAAACTTTATTTAACTCGGTTGCTTGGAAGTAGATTATAGTAAAATCTACGAGTCACATTAAACGATTATTTAAATCATTTTATTGGGAAACAACTTTAACTTTTCTTTATGAAGCAGAAATACAATCTATTTGATTTTTTTTCTACTTTATAAATATATCTAAAAACTTGCCTGCATTTTTAAAAATTTGTAGCAATTAGTTGTGTTTAAAATTCTAAATTGATATTTATAATATTGATGCATTTAATTACATATAATTCATGTTGCTGGTTTTAAACAAATTTTTCTATCTCACACTCTCAGAAATGAATTTTAATATTACCTAAGAATTATTTTGTTTTACTAATTACAGTTAATAACCAGTTTTTTTTTAAAAAACATACGAATTCCACTAGAAAGAGATTTTGGTTAATTATAATCTTTAACCAAATTATCACTTTTTAGTTTAGTATTGGGCTTCTATTAAAATATTTGAAAGTTTATTAGAATTACAAATAAGAAAAAGTACGGCGAAAACAGAAGAATTGAGTTTTATCATTTCTCAGCAAATGAAACAAAACCTCGGTAAAGCATATTTGCAGTTTGCTAAGAGCAAATTTAAACAAACTTTTCTGTAATTGGAGATAAGGTGTATTTATTCGTTTTACATGATATGTAGAAAAACAAATATTTGCAATACAATTTGAAAGAGGAAACAATTATACTTTCAGAACAAATGAAAGCGCAATTATGGTTCGAATAGTTTCTTCTTAAGGCGTTATTCCTTTCAAAAAAGTATAAATGAATAAAAATAATTAAAAGAAATTATTAACATCTGAATGCATACAGGATTAAAAATTTTTAGTTGGTAAAGGTGGATTTGAAACAGCGACGAGGAAATGACATCAAAGAGGAATCCATATCGAAAAGGAGAGATCTCATTTCCTGGAAAAATTTTCATTCAAAGAATGCAGATGTGGTGGAATATTTTATATTTATATGTTATTTCATAGAAAGGTAATTTTGAATTTAAGTAATGAAATTATACTAATGGAATTTAAGAATAAATTTTATTTAGGGAAATCGCCATATCGATTTTTATGTCAATTTAATAGTTGATCATAAACATTATGTCCAGGTATAAGCAAGAGATTATACAAAAAATGCCATTCATTCAAATGCTTGAATAAAGTAATGAAACTGATAGGGCTACGCAGCTAATCGATATTTTCCGTATGACATAAATATTGATGTATTTTGGATGATTACACAAATAAAAGAATTGATTTGAAAACACCGATGTCGCTTTGGCACAGAATATTACATAGGAATTACACAGAAAGTATTCAAAACGACGAAAGTTAGTTTTGCACTTCAAAGTAATCACTGTCTAAAAGTGTCTGTGTGTTGCAGCAACCACATCGATTAAATTCAGCGTTAGGAAAACACGCAAGATAGATTGGTCAAATACTTGGTTTAAAGGAAAGCGTTCTCTTTGTGAAAAAAAAGTTGATGTTTATGTTTCCACAGGCAAAGTTTATCCTGAAACCTTCGGAAAGAAGATAAATTTGGAATAATAATATTTCATGTTCTCTTGAAGAAAGGGAATAAAGTTTTTGGAGCTTCGAACGAAATGTTTTCTTTGCCTTAAAAGAGCATTTTTGGCCGGCGGTTAGGAGTTACAGGAACGAAAGAAAAAAGTATTTCCTTCCAAGTGCTTATTTACTTAAGTGCAGAGGAATAAAGGAATTAGAAAATTGGCTCAATTTCTAGCCAACTTTTCCCGTCCTATTTGCACATTTGGATATGCAATGAATGAAAAAATAACAGTTTTCTCCAAGCAACAAACTCATTTGTGAAGGATTTTAAAGAAATAAAAGTACAAAGACCACCACTTGTTCATTAGATGACATTTTGATGAAGAAATTCTTTCTATTTATGCGTTGGGGGAAAATACGAACTATTTTCCAGACTTTTTAAAAAAAAGAAAATATATATATTTGTTTACTTTGATCGCAAAAATGATTTGCTTATTTAAAATTTGAATATTTTCCATTTCCTCTGAAATGGGAAATTGCTCAATTTAGAAGCCCTTTTCAAAAGTATTTAAGTTAATTCCTTATTTTCAATGCATTGATTTTGGAAAAGAAGATGATGGATGAGGTTTTTTTTATGAGATTGATTTTTGAGTAATGGGAAATTATTATTTATTACACAAACATTTATTCTAGAAAAATATTATATTATAAAAAATCTTTATCAGGTATAGTTTATGTTGTGACATATATTTTGGGTCAATGATCGATTTCGGAAAATTCAAAACATTGCATGTATTTTTTATTAACCCTTTAAATGACCAATTTTTCTTGTCATATTATTTTAAAATATTTTTATTTTTGAAATTAGAATAAGAATAATTATTCATATAGCTTAATAGATAAATTTAATTTGATTAATTACTTAATTTGGTTAATTAATAATTAAGTATCAAATCAAGAGACATCATTTTATTTAAAATAAAGAACTAAAGCATCTAAGTTTCTGTCTTTCTAAAAAAATTGTTGGAACTTATGCCAACCTACATAATTTCATACAAATATTGATAAATTTGGTGGGAAGCATACTTCCCACGGCCCTAGAAAGGGTTAAATGAATTGAATTTGATGAAAGATATTCAAAACTTTTAAAAGATATGAAATTTTCTTAAAATTCTTTGATACAAACCAAACACCCACGATATAAATTTAGAGCCCAATAATAATTTTATTACTACGGAATTTCAACAAATTTTGAATGAACTCGTAAAAGCAGTAACAACTGAATTAAGCGGGTCCGTATCTATTAGAAAACAAGACATTTAGAAAAGCACTCATATCGCCAGCATGTGATACGAGGAAAATAAGATAAATCTGAAAACGTTTCATAAATGACAATTATGGTTTTTCATAAAATTCTTAATTTAATTTTAAAATTTTAACTGTAAGTTGTAACTATTAATTCGATGTTATAATTACTAATCTGTAAATATTTCCAAACCTAGCTTTCAAACCTTCTTTATATTAAGACAAACGAATTTTATCAAGTTTGGCATTAGATAGGTATCTTGAAAGATTTCTTTCGTTTATATCTGATTAGATACTGAGCTGGAGTAGTAACTCTATAATCACTCTAATCATGTTATAATTGTTAATTAGTTTCTTACCATTGTAAAATCTCTGAATTACTTAATTTATATTTACGCATGAAAATTTCGATATGATCATAATTATTCAAAAATCTTAATGTGAATAAATATACAAATCCTCAAAGTCTCTAAACGAAGAGTGAATTAAATGTCCTGTCAGAGAAATAGACCTGTTGATTAAGTCTATAGGAAAAAAAAGAAAGTGTCAGGAACTCTTGATCAAAAAGTGTAGACCATAAATGAAAAGTCTTCTTAGAAATTATTTAATTATCACGAAGTTGAAACTATTTCCAGGAATTGAATCAACAATTTCCTGGGAGTCTTAGTGGTAGTGACGTGACGTATTCGTGACATATATAATTCTCATCTTGGTTTCCACTAAATATCTGGTGAAAACACCTTCTAATGCATATTAAGTTTTTAAACCTTTTTTTATTAGTCTATTTAGGCTAGAGAAGGAAAAAACTAAAATGGACCGTTGCGTCATTATGTAACTCCGCCTACTTCCTATAGCGCCCTTAAGTGTATAAATGTTAAAAAAAATGAGTAGTAGGAATTTCAAGTAGGAACATTTTCAAGTAGGAACTCATGTACACAGCATTATTTAAATGTGGTTTTCTCTTATAGCTGAGAACCTAAAAATAAAATTCATTTATTCTTATAAGAGCTCCATATTTTTTTTTTCTAATCCTCTTCATTAACAATTACAAAATATGATACAGCTTGGAAAAAAAATCATTATTAAAATATTTCTTCTATATTTTTAAATAAAATATTTTTTGTATTAACTTGTAAAATGTGTGTTTTTAATGACTTTTTTGTAACAGCAAATTTACCATCTGAATTATTCAAGTATATTTTAAGGAATCTCTTATATGATTAAAAAAGTGTTAGAAAGTAAAACCTGGAAAGATTTCGCAGCATCTATTGGGGATTTTCCTGCATATGATTCTAAATATTTTATAAATCTTATTAAATTCATTGAATCAACCTATATTAAATGCATCATCTCTTGAATGATATTTGAATAAGCAAAATTGCGTATAAGCCTTTCTGTAACGATCAATGTGATTAATCGTTTATTATTAATATTAATCACGATTATTATAAATAATAACCGGAATATTACCAGAATATCGCTCATATAATAGAAGAAACTGTCATGCAATTGTACTCAGAATTATCGATTAATCCCATTGACCGTTATCTATCTGCTATTGAACATTTTCTCCTTCATCTATCAATAAGACAATAGTAGTGGATTTTTTTTTTTGAATGTGCTGACTTAAAATCGAAATGTTCAGTTTTAAAAATTTTATTTTTCATTCTGCCATGGTATGTTAGAACTGAGAAACTTAATTATAACGAAGAACCTGACCTCTTAGAGAAATGAAGATCCTTTTATCTCACTTGTTGAGCATAGAATAACCTTTATTGGAACCTAGATATTTTATATGCATATAGCGATTATTTTACGGATGTTCAAAGTAACTATTTCCCATAGCAAGATTTGTATGTATAATGACTGATAAACGATCCAGCAGCATTTTTCTGAGACAAGTAATTGCAACCTGGAAGTCCCTTTATTTCTCTTAGGCATAGCATTCAATATAAATATATAGATTTCTTTGTATGCTCTAATCTGAAAAAAAACTTAACAGTATTTTTGCTTCTCGGGCAGAAAGAAAGAATTTTATTCCCTTTCAGTTTTGTGAGCAACACGTAGCTGGACTTGGGTATTCTGTCAATCTCGCATACAGCCTTCGATGTGCGTTAAAGTCGTTTAAGCATCTGCATACATGTTATTGCGAACACGGTATTATTTTTTATGCATTCCAAATGTGTAATTTCTTTTAGTAGATATTACGTGCTAGTTATAAAGATTTTGTATACATTTGATCATTTGTATACCGATGAATTTTTTCTGAAGTTTTGCTATATTTCAAAAATGATTGTTTGTTCTTTTTCCTATCTTTATGGCAAGAAATGAAGTTAGCCTTCATCTTGTTCTTAGCAAAACAAGTACATTTGGAATTTCATGTATTAGAATGATTATGTATCGCATTTTTATTGTTCATGTATTTGTGAAGATGATTCCTATATTATAATTTGCCTACTTTTCTTATCTAATATATATATTTTAAGAAGTTGAAATAATACTTTTGAGCCATATTCTATGGAGTAATTTTCGTTGATGATTTGAGTGTCAAGTTAAAATTAGTGTACTTACATTTTATTTGATATAGGTCATTAACCCTCTTCAAATGTTATATTAAAATAAGTACCGAGAATTTCAATGATATTATACATCTTTTGCAAAAGAATTTGCACTTTTATTAAACTTTAAGATATATCAGTAAGAAAAAGCGTTGGATATGAAAACATTATAAACACGTGACAAGAAAAATAAAAAATAAAACGAATTACAGTACCTTAAGAAATCTTCAAAACAGTTCCAATTATCATTTCATAATTTTCTACACAGATTTAAGAATAAGGGATTATATATCCAAATCTTATAGATAGATGCAGATTTACTGCGAATAGCTATTTCCAAAATTATATTTTTAAATATAGCTATTTTTTCAAAATATTTAAGAAAAAATTCTAATGTTATAATTTTCTAAATTAAATTACTGCACTTTTGTAATATACGACGAAATAAATATATTTCTGCATTACACAATGCACGCATCTAGATTTATTGTAAAGCATAAACCCGGAATTCATAAAATGGCAGCTGTTTTCTGATTACGTCACTATATCCCACTTGAAGAACATAAATTTCAGTGTGCATTTGAACATAAAATAAGCGGGTTCTACTGTTATATTCTCAGTGGAATATTTTTTCCTCCTAAATTTTGCAAAAGTTGCATAATAGAAAGAAAATTGTAATTTTCCTCTTTTCGTAATTATTGAAAATGATTTCATAAATTGTCAACAATCAGATTTAAGCAGTTAATTAAATTTTTCCATTTATTTACTCTTTCAAATTGATATATGCTGCTACCCACCATCCTCAATCCTAAGTCTCTCTTGTTCAGTTTAGGATGGATGTGAGTGGAAAGGGAAGATATAAAACTGATTATTTTTTTAAATTTTGTTAATTGATATATGCAGACACAGACATGAAATATTTAAAATTGATCCAGACGAATTCAAAAGTATTTCTATACTAATCTCTTTATCTCTCCCCTTAATCTAAATAAATCTGTATGAAGTGAGAGTGACATGTCTTTTTTTAACCCCAACAGAACAATTCTTTTTATCTGAACTTTATTTAAGCATATAATGTCTCTATTTCCGGATTTCATAGAATCACGCTAAAGGACTTCTTTCTACACGAGAAAGCTTTTCTGAAAAAGGAATAGAGTGTGACGAACGATTTGCCAACTACACATTGAATTCATAAATATTTATTTCCACTTGTTTTATTTTTACAAGGCATAGTCTTTCTCCTCGAAATGTTCTTGAAAAGGTTGGAGAAAAGTAAAACAGAAGACAGAATTATATAAAAGTGAAACATTTTCTGAAACGGTATAAAGTATTAAAAAAACTATTATTTCCAGACATAACAGATTTTACATAAATTTGAAAAATAAGCTTTTCTATTTTGGGAGTAAGTGGAAAGGTAAAATCAATCCCATTCCCCCATCTTGACGGATGCATTTCTTAAGAGCTCCAGCAAAGCTTTCTTCAGTTTCCTAGTAGTTTCTAAGTATACGCCTTTTTGAAGCTTGAAGTTTAAAAGCTTGAATATATTACGGAACAAGATTGTTGTGCATTTGTAATGCTAATGCGTCTCATGAATCTTTCTTGAAACGCCACTCTTTACCAATAACGTGATTCCATAAAAGCAACGAAGAAAAATTAAAACTTAGCTAAAAGACAGGAGGTTTTGTTCGGCAGTCAGAAATGATATTTTATCCTTTACGACACTCAAGTATTAAAATTATAGCTTACTCAGATTTGTTCTTTTTAATGGTCATTTTTCCATTCCTTTTTTTTATGCCTTTCTGCATATTCCCATTCAGTAACAGCTGACTTGCGAAATGAAGCATTCTCGTCCAATCCATTAAGTTACAAGAGCATAAACCAAAAAGCAGGATGTTAATCAAAATGCCTTTTAGTAGTGCAAAAAGCCTAAATAAAAGTCTCTCGATAAAAGCAATGTATAGCAATAATTTTATTATTATAACTTTGATTTAGCATTATTATAATTTTGCAGAGATTTACTATACATAGATGTTAAATCAAAATGCTTTAGTTCGTTTGGGCTTACAAATATTAATTGTGGATACATGGCTGTTTAGTAGTTTGCGTTAACGAGTAAACCCTAATGTAATTCAAAAATTTGCATATAATACTAATGATACTCCATATTCAGGATTAATTTGTAAACATTTCTATGAAGGCAAGAAATTGCGTTCTTCTCAATCAAAAAATATTTTTGTTTAGATTCCGGTATTGAAATTTCAAAATGTTAAATAAACTGGTTTTGAAAAAAGAACACAATCAGCTATAAAATATCTCTTACATGAATAGAGGTTCTAAAAATATTATTACCTTTTGGAATTAGAATATTAGTCATGTGTAATAGACTTTTTAGTTTTTATTGACTTTGTATGCAGCCTAAAATTAGATTTTATGAGTATGTTATTAAAAAAAAAAGAATTGAATAAATATAACATGAAACTACTTGATTGATTGCAAAATTTCGAATCTGTTGTTCGAAACTGATTTTTTTTTTCCTTATTTCTATTTCAGAATGTTTATAAAAGCATATTTCCATGTTGAATCCGAAGTCTTTTTTTTCTGTCTGTAAATTTTACATTAGTCATTTTCCCTGCTTCGATGGTGTTTCTATTTCTACGCTACGGCATATCTCGTTTCCTAGAGTATAAATCGCTCTTAATCACTTTGAGATGGGTGGAAATGGTAAAAATTTTAAGCGATTAATTACTTAAAATAACTGAGTAGTTAAATGAGTTGCGAAATTGTTTGAATAATAATTTGGATAATGTTTAAAAATAAATACTGAAAAATGTAAAAGCAATACTGATTCTAAACTAACATTTCATGCGGGTCTTATTTTTTAGCATATCGCTTGAATCTAGGATCGAAAAGGAGGACTGGCATAGACTTATAAACAAACTAACGAGTGACTAAATTTTAGAAAAGATAAATGAAAATTTCAAATGCATGGTTATAAAATGAAAAACATAGACTGGCAAAACATAACTACCTAGATAGAAAGATATAAATATAAAATAAAACATTAAATAAAACCTCTTAAAAAACTTTTTTTTAAATATACAGGATAACAGTATTTCAATAATATCAATTCAAACCAAATAAACTTACACATTAATATAAAGGACTAGAGAGATACTTTTTTTTAAATTAAAAAATTCAGGAAATCTGAAAAATAAATATGTGTACATTTCAACTAGAAAATTCTGCTTTTAGCAATAGAGTACCACAATTATATGGTATAAAACTGAAAGCTTGATAATATTCTAGAAAATGACTAAAACCAGAAACATCATGAAAAGACAGAGGAAAAGTGAATACTTCTGCATAATTCGATTTTTTGAAGAGTTTTTATATGGATAATGATGAAGTTTTGGAAAAATTACAATCTAAGTAGCTGCTAATTGATCTAAATCATCGTTTAAGAAGATACAATCATACATTCAAAACTGATTTATACGAATCTGATATTATGTTTTGGTTAATATTTATGTTTGAAACTACACCCTTATGAAAATTAAATCATTATTTGTAATACTTACTATATTATATCAAATATAGTTTTAGAGGATAAAGGTAATTGTTAGCAAATGTCTTCTGCATTCTGATAAGATTACAAAATGCTCTATCAGATCCTGTTCGCAATTTTATTATCGTAATAAATAAATAACTTTATCAGTTTTATTCCTTCCTAAATAGCTATCGTAAAATTAATATTTTTAAATTCTTGAACAATATTTTACAATACTGAGGCAAAGTGAAAAATGATTCTTTTTAAACTTAAAAATCATTGAAAGAAATATTCAAGCGAATGCTTATTGTCACCGCAATACATATTTAAAAAGTTATAAGAATAAAAGGAATCATATAAAGAGTATTTTTTTAACTGCTTATATTCGTGATATCACTAAATATTAAAAATTTGACAGATCTAATATCTTATAAATTAAAAACCGTTTGGTGCACTGTTTGAAATCTAACCTGGGATTCTCCTCAGTGCGTCTGAAATTATAAGCACACCGATGACTAAAGAAGTGAATTAAATGTGGTTTAAAATATTTAGTATAATATGCAAACTTGTCTTATTTATAAAAATTACATCAAGTTCATTGTTTTTCGCAGGCATGCACATTAATTCAAATTTTAGACTAATAGCTCTATGAAATAATGCTTTTATGAAATGGATCGATATCGTTTTCTTTTAAATGATGTAGGGATAACTAAGATGCGGTATAGGATTCCTTAATAGTGATAAATTTTATATATTTGAGTTATTGATTAAACTATTCTTTAAATCATGCCAGTATTTTTAATTCATCTCCAGACTAATCAGAAACCACTTAATATGCATTAGAGTATGTAAAAAAGGGCTTCATTTCATTGTTTTTTTCACCAATGATTTGTTCTCAATTCATTATTATTTCAAAATAATACCACCATTTTTCGCGTTCTTGTTATGTTACTAATGAAGGAACCATTTGAAAATTTGAAAAAAGGCAAAAACAGTTTTTTTTATTGATGTTTTATTATTGTTGTGGATAACATGGTGTCTGTTCATATACACATCCTGGCATTACCTCAAAAGGCTTCATTTTCTTTCCTTAATTTTAAGAAGTTATTCAGAAATTAATCGAGAAACGATTTGTAGGCATGCATTTTTTGAGCAGTTAACTAATGTAACCTATTTGGCGACACGTGAATAAATACTGATGATTAAGCTTGATTAATCATATATTTTTAGAGTAATCAAATGAGTATAATGTAACATAAAAACTACTATTTTCTCAAAAACATTTCATACATTTAAGTATCTGTCTACCTACGGAGATACATTTTTGAAAAATCCCTCTAATTTGTTTTTTGAATTCATTTTCTGGATCAATGTGATTGCAAATAATGAAAACTTTGATCAGGAAATTCTGTGTCAATTGAGATTCTGTAAGTTGTGCCGATTTGGGCAAAAAATAGTGAAAATTGCAACAAAAAGTAAAACATTCTACAAAAAATTCTAATGGACGTATTCCAATTATTTTTTACACAACATACTTACAGCTGCAGTGAAGAGTACGAACTAGAATCTAAGAAATATATGCATTTTCAAAAAAGTTATAGCGAATAGAGTATTTTTGAATTGAAAAAAAATCACAAAATGTTTTGTGGAAAATTACATTAGGTAGCTCTAAAATAAAATCTACTCAGTTCAAAGTTATATCCCTTGTTTATTGCCTTTGGAACATATTAATATATTCCCTTGAAATTTTGTATATAAGTTTTTAAGATATCATGCTTTGCGTATGAAATTTTTTACGAAATCCAAGTTTGTAAATATAAACAATGTTTAAAAGCAGATGTAATTTCTAATCCTTTTGGCTTATAAACTACACAAAACGTATTCTAATACACATGGCTTGTTGACAGAACACATTATAAAATAAATTATAATTCAAAGAGGCGCGTATTTGCTAAATTGTGGAAAAAAATTCAACTTCTGGTTTCGTTTCCACCTACAGTGGTTTATAAAAAAATCATATATATCGGTTAGTATTCATCGCAGAATTAAAACAAATACAGATTTGAAGACCCAAATAAATGGGTTTAAAAATAAAACAAAATAATACTGAATTTTAACAAAAAACTGCCTTTTAAACGTAGACAGATACCTTAAAAATTAATGTAATCCTATTACGCATATAAGGTAGATAAAAACAGGGACTTCAAGGCCTGAAATTGAAATATAACTAACTCGAATTGCTTAAAATGCTATTTGAAGTCAGTTGCTATACATTGAAAAATTATTTGCTATAGTAAAAAAAATGGTATTGTTTTCTCAATCATTCAGGAGCATGCCCATTTCTTCCGCTCCCTTAGGCTACTGGGAGAAATTGATGAATTGATCACGCGCTGTGCATGATTCTTTCAAGGAATAGAAGTCTCCCTATGGCGAAATAAAGGCTGATTACTATCTCGTTGAAACTTATCTTGATAACTTTTTTTTATTCAACAAATATGAAAAGCTATTATTGCCCATGAGAATTCAAGTTGATATTACAATGAGAATTAGCTTACTTCTAAGCCAAACTAAATATTTAATAAATTCTGTTTGAAAGTAATTTATATGTTTAAATACAAAAAAATTAATGATTCTTCATTTCAAGAGAGGCTGTATCTGAAACACATAGTACGATATTTCCCTGTAATTCCTTCGCACGTCGGTTTCCACGAACTGTCAAGGTTTTTAATCACTGGGCATCTATTAAAGTAAAAGCAAATACTATTGACTGACTGTCTGTCTGTCTGACTCTTTACAAAATCTCTCAAAGTTAATTATCTAGAAAATTGAAATTAGGTAAATCATGTAAATTACATCTTTGCACTAAATTTTCACTAAGAAAGTATTTTTGAGAATTTTAATTGGATTTTTCAATATAAAGATTTTTACGTAATAACTTTAGAGTATGTTATAGCATAAGTTATATTTTTGCAGCGTTTCAAAATTGAGAGCATTAGATTTTTTTTAACGACTCAAGTTTCATTTCTGTGTACCTTTTCTTTAAATTTAAATAATCTTTTCCAAAATTAATTTTTTCGTCTTAAACAGTGCTTTTTATTAGCATTTAAAAAGGTGGTAATTGTAAAACATCTCCGCATTTTAGATTTCCGTGAGTCTGAAAAAAAGCATATTTGAAATTATAGTATCGTGAATAGATAGAAATAATTAAAATATCCATTAAGTAAGATGGCTAAAATTTCAGTTTACCATATCTTAAGAATAAAACTGTAGATTTCAGTAATATTTTTGACAAAGTCCGAAAACAGTTTGTTTTCTTGTCTGTGGAATCAAATTCATATGGACAAAAGAAAATTGGTATTTGGTTTTACCATCAAAACTGTAGATATTTATCACATTTTGTAAAGAATCAATGATTAAGAAGACTGACTATCTGTAGGTCTGTCTATTCGTGTGGATGCAAACGTAGTAAATTAAAAATATAACGAAATAAATGAAATAGATTTGAGACCAAATTCAGATATCAAAATTTAAATCTAATAAATCAACAGAAGAGCTCCGAATTTCAAATTAGTAAGTAAATGAAAGATATTGTTTTAAAATAGGCTTCTTAACCAATGACTTCCAGGTCCGAATTGAATTATTTCATGTAAATTGCCATTTCTGATTTGAGAGTTTCCATTTTTTCATTATTATACAAAATTATTCCCAGACAGTCTTTAAATTAGCTTACGACGCATAAACTAATCCTTGTTTCGCAATGAATAGATTCTAAACTATGGGATCTGATTCCTTATTTGTTTTGTATAGAAGAATTCCGGATACATGAATATATTAAAATTCAAAACTTTTGAATTACTCTTAAACAACAGCAATTATAAATAATAATGAGGATTTCGATTAAAAAATCGATTAAAATTGGACATTCATCAATTAATTGTTTATTTTTTTTATTTCAACTATTTCATGTATAACGTTTCTGTAAGGATGTATAATTTCTGTGAAAAGAGGTTTTACAAACAAAACTAATATCAAACAAATTTTGGAACTAAAAATTGAAGCCCTCTGTAAATATGGCACAATTATATTTCCGGATAAAAATATTTAAAGATTTTAATTAAATTGTGCAAGATATTACATTTTTTTTTTCATTTCGGATTTCCTATTGAAAACGTAACTTATAAAGTAGAAGCATTAAACACACACAAAAAATGTAATTAGAAACAATCAAAATAATGCCATTTTTATTTCATTAAAAAAACAATACCGAAACTAAAAACTCGATACACGACGCTAATGTTTCATAAGAAAAGGGGTAAAAAAAGCTTAAAGAAAAGCTACTGTAAGAATTTTTTCAAGTTTAAATCCATGCCATTATTTTACAAAGGGTAGAAAACATTAAATGACTGTAATGAATGGCTTATCAATGAAATCATTACAACATGGTTTTCGGGGGGGAAGGGGGAATTCTAACTGAACTGAACGAATGGAACACTCATTATCCTTTTATCATTTTATATCTTTCTTCGAGTTAAGTAAAAAACTCTATAAAAAAAGCACATTAACTTTCGAGAGAGAAATTCCTTAGGATTAAAAACCCCATTCAAGGATTAGAATTTAGTAAAGTGCTCCCCGAATCTCATTTAGTCTCTAAATGTTGCGACGTTATAATTAAAACAGGAAAATCACGTCTTTGCTAAGCCTTAAACGCTATAAAAGTAAATGCGCATTAAGACCCTTTGAATGTTTTGCGGCCCCTATAAACCTGAGATAGGGAGCTGAGGGAGGAAACAATATAAACCTCGGAGGTGGAGGATTTAATACTTCCTTTTTATCGCACATATCCATACACATACGGCTCCACGTTTTCCTTCCTTCGTTATGGGAGTAGGAAAGGAGTCTTTTGTTGGAAATATTTCTCGTTCTTTCCAAAATGAACTTTTGAAAGCTAATTAACCGATATCGATAATACCATTAAAGCATGCGTGTTCTCTCATATAAGCACTGCGTAAAACTTAAAACAAATCTTATGAACCTCAAGTCTTCTAAGAGTTCCTCTAAACGCAATTAATTTTATAATTAACTGCTAATTTAGAAAATCAAAGCATAATACTTTCTTCTCTTTTTTGTAATAAGTCAGATGAATTAATTTTTCCAGACGCCTAATAGAAAATGACTTTGCAAACTAGGATACTTATGTTTTGTTAATTCCTAATAATTTCAGTTAAGTAAGACGTAAAGCCTGGAAAACCGAAGTTTTCTAAAAGAATATATATTATTGAACGATTACTCAAAATAATAATAATTTATTTTATCCTTCCTTATATTAGGATGATATTTTATTATGTTTTTTTCATAATGTCACGAATCATTAGACATAAAATTTTCTTTATGAAAACAGATAATAGTAATAATATGGGTCTTAAAATTCACCCTGTTTCGATATGTCGCAGTATTTGATCTAAATACATACAGTATTTGTCTAAATCTTGAATAAAAGTTATCATATTATATTCTTCTTGTTTCCCACACAATCATAAATAATGTGTGTATACATGCGTGCATGCTCAAAGAATAACTGAAAAAATGTTATATCAAAAAATATCTCATTAAATATTAGTTGAAAGTATCCAACGCAATATAAGTCTATTACAGAGACAGAAGTCAGTATCACTTTCACTCACAACAGCAATAAAAATATTAATTGTAACTATAAAATTAGCATTAAAATATAATTAACAAAAGGAAATGCTTCTTAATAAAGAAATTCCCATTATTCTACAGTTTCAAAAATTTTAAAGGAGGTATCCATTTTATCCAGAGACTGCATGCTTGTGATTACAGATTTATATATTAATTTTATATATAGATTATTTGATTAATTATAATAATATTAAACAACTGTCCAGTTTCAAAGGATTTCATATATTAGCTTAAACTGTAAATTCCAACGAGCATTTTGATATATTACAATAGTATATAAAAGTAAATTTATAGCTTGTGTAAACATTTAAGAATAGATTTGTTATATTGTGAAATTAATACTCCTTACCTCACCTCTCTATATTTCTTTATCATTTTGTATTAAAAGAGAGAAATTTGATGTCATTTTTTCACCTGCACTATGATAACTTGAACTCGTCAAGCGTCACTTTTTTAAAGCTCAAAACTATTTCAAAATATGATAGGAAATTAATTTATTTTAACGAAATAACCTTGTTATCAATTTTCAAATGGTTGCACTTATTTAAAGTATTCTCTACAGGATTGGTCGATTAGAATTTTTTTTCTTCTGAAACTGCATTACTATAAAAAAAAACTACATACATCTTTAAAATTAACAGAGTTATGCTTAACTGAAAATTATTGGGACAATATATTTCATTAAAAATATATGCATATCAAAAATTGGAAACAAAGGTTACAAAAAGCAAGACTGTCTGATCTCATAATGCATTTACGAATTTTCTGTACTTTCATCTTCAGGTAAGTTGTTTTTAATGGGAAAATGCATATTTGCATTTTGGCTGAAAATCATCACAAATTTGCTCAGTTGAATTCTCAAAGGATGAAATCCCAAATGAATATTTTTTTTTTCTCTTTGGAGTATAACACTAAACCTACCGGCATTTCACCGATACATTGGAACTGCCATTGGAAGGCGGTCATTTGACCGGCTCGTGGTAGCTTTAGTGATAATGGAGCCAGTTAGCGCTCACATGATAAACGTAAAATGACTGGCGACAACTCAAATTTCGAATATTGCTCATTAAGCAAGATTTCTAGAACGGTAATAAAAAAATCGTTAAATAAAATAATTATCTATTTTTTGCTTTATGTTCCCTTCGATAATTTAATTCTATTCACATATAAGAATTTTATTTAGGTGGTTTGGTAATTTATTATTCCTCAAATTTGTTTCAATCTTTTTAATATTCATTTCTCTTTATATTGCAATAATTGGATTCGTTAACATTTTAGAATAAGCGTAATTTAAATTATTTTAATAAATAATGCTAATTTTTAATTACTTAAATTTTTAACAATATTTCTTGTTGATAAATATTAACAAGTTTCAAAAGGTAGTGTCTTAATAAAGTTCAAAAGTCCTTAATAAAGTTTAAATAAAGTTCATTTATTATGCTTCCACTTTAAATTATTGAAGATTTTATTTTAAAGCAACTTTCTTTTGAATATTTCTTTCTTTGAATTTAAGAGGTAAATTCACGATTCTTACATCGTTCAAATGAGTAAGCAAATAAATTCTTGCTTCACCCAAATGCGTATAAACCAGTTAGAGAGAAAATATTAGGAACATGGAAGAACCTCAGATATTTTAAAGTAAAATCAGAATCAGAAAGTATATAGAATGCAAGACTTAAAAGAAAATTTAATAGTGAAATTAGGAAATGCCGATTTTTCTGTACAATTACCATGGGCATATTAAACTTAGAAAAGTTGCAGCCTAACATAATATTTCTGAAGTATATGAACATTTCATACGGCATACTATAATATATGAAATCTGCATATTCCTTCAACTGAAAATTCATGAATAACTATCAGTTGTGGAATTTCGTATATTTCATTCAAAATGGCTTTTTATTTCTCATGACTGTTTGTAACTATATAAAAATAAATCACAAATTTTGATAATTATATATATGTGATTAATGTTACACTTTTCTTAAAAAACTAAGCTTAATGAATGAACTAAATGAATAAATTTATTTATTTTCAAGCCAGGGCAACGACGATTTTCTATTGATAAGGTTTCGGTTTCGGAGACGAAGAATTCTATTCCTCTAAAAATACATCTTTTGTGTGGGCCTTTTGCTCAATAATTCTGATGTCGTGGATCAAATATGATGTAAAAACTTTGTAAAGAAAGGGCACCAACTCTGGCGTCGACATCATCCTCTGATTGCTGCTTCAAAATGGGAATGTGCCATTTTTAAACTTAAAATTGCAGATTATTTTTCACAAATAATCCATGAGTGCTGTTCCGTATTGAGAAAGGATAACTAATTTTAAAAATTCACTTTCTAAAAATCTCTCAGGCAATGAAGAAATATGACAAAAAAAACACTTGCACTCCGTAGGAATTTCGACCTAAACCTTACTAACCATGTCTTTATGCAGCAAAAAATTATTCAAAAAGTAATGCTGCAACTAATTCCAAGTTTATACTGCTTGTTATTATTTTTAATATTACTTGAAAAGATACAATACTTTAAGAATTCTTAAGATTACTGAATATATATCGATTATAACAAGAACTATTAACAAATATATTTAAATTTCTATCAAAGAAGTTCAGAACTTATTCTTTTTTTCTGTCCAGTTTTGAAATACTCCTATATCAATTCCATATTATCTTTATATTTACAATTTCTTTTCTCACTATTGTATTTCATTGGCATGGCAGTATCGGAAGTTTGTTTGAAGCTCTGATTTTAATTTTTTTTCAGTGCCAAAAACTCTCTGTAATTGTGTGACGCAATATTTTCTTCTGGGATATTCTTTTCTTGGGAGAACAATTTGCGGTGTCTTTAAGCCTTGTCTTAACCTCGTCACTTGAAGAGAAAAAGCAAAAAATAAAATAATCGTTTGCTTCCCAAACTAATCGTCTGAACTTCCAAAATCTGTCTTCTAGAAACTGATTTCCAGCACCATTACTCCAATTATTTTTCGCTGGAGTTGAAGCTTTTTTTTTCTTTTTTCGGCAAACGTGAAGTGCCACATTCTCTGCCTGAATGGAAAGGAACATTAAAAGCCAGCAAAGAAAGTGGCCAACTCTTTTTAAATCGCTTTTTTCCCTACGCGTCTCGTGCACTTCAGAATATTTCTCTTTGTCGGGGAAAGTTTTCGATGTCTCTAAGATCTCTCTTTGTTCTTCATACCTGAAATTTCTTCCGGTGATTTTATTTTCTTTGACAAAAGTAGCCTAATGTTCTTTAACTGTCTTTACAGTGAATTTTGAGTTACTTTTTTACTCTTAAAATTATAATTTCTTTAGTTTACTGTACTGAAAAGCATTCAACATTTTATTTTATACGTTTTATTTATTTTACTTATTATGTATATTGTTTACTTTCTCGCAAAATTTTAGAAAGCTTCACTAATTTTTCGTATGAAAAATTCAGTTTAGCATTTTAGCGATTAAATTTTTATCTAAAAAATGAAATTGTTAGCTTAATATTCTTAAAAAGAATATTTATTTTATGTAAAAAATCTATATGTGAAACTAAAAAAAACAGGTTACAATATTGTAAATATAATATATCAAACAGAAACAAATACATATATTTGAGATGCATTCGTCTACTCCTTCGTCATGTATACTGAGGGTTTGATTATTACCCCTAACCTGCATCGGATGAATTTATAAAAATAGGTTTGAAAATCTTTAAAAATCTCTTTTTATGATTTATTTAAATAATTCGAACAAAAATTTTTAGACACTTCTTGTTTCATAATGATTTATTACATTTCAATAGAAGTCCGAAAACAGTCAAATTATTGCAATTACTAACACTTGAAACTAGAATATGAATGTTAATTATACTTTTCATTGGTTAAGTATGTCATTGTAATGAACATAAAATATTTCATTTTAAGGATAAGTTAATGTTTCTCAACAAATGGTATTGTCTTTTTTATAATGCAAAGGGATCTTTCAGTATAGTTTTTATCTAAAATAAGGTCATTTGTTGAGAAATTCAAATAAATATCAGTATGAGTTAAATGCTTTCCAAGGACTTTCTTGAGCAGAGGATTACATTGAAACAGTCCATAAACGTTTGGAACCTTTTGAAATTTCAAGGGAGGTTTCTCAAAGGAGAGAATTTTTGTCTTTTTGTTGTTCTCCCCCATTACCTCCCAAGGAATTTTTATTACAAATTTAATAACTTCTTCTCCGTTTCAAGATAACTGCGACCGACTATTAGCTTTTAAATTTCCTTTATTTTTATTATGAAAATTCGTTAATATTTTACATTACATCTTAATATTTAAATATTCATTTGTTTTTAAATTTTATCATAATATTTAATTTCCAGATTGTTTAAATATTGCTCTTCTTTTCTTTTCTTTTTTTTTTTTTTTGACTTATATTTATTTTCTCAGTCAACTTTCTGATGCATCTATCTCCTCCTATATCAAAACTTAATTCATCACAGAACGCTATAATTAATTTTCCGAATGATATGTTTTGCTCTAAAATTTAATTGAAATAGGGTTCAGCAACTCAAAACTTTTATGATTATTTTTGGTTTCATTTTAGGACATTATTCAGATATATTTATTCATCGTTCACATTGACAGTCTAGAAATTAGATCTATTTATCGTTTACATTGTGAGTCACTTGAACAGGTAAATTTTATAACGCTTCTCATAAAACAAATTTTTTATATATGTATGAAAGCATACGCCATTTTAAAATTATTTTTACATATATTAAAAGAGTAGCGATTTCATTTTTTATACATTTTTATTTAACATGAGTTTTCCATATTTGTAAAAATGGAATTTTTATCTCTCTTCCTGATGGACTAGAGTTTTCAGATTTTGAATGATTATTCCTACCAGATAACAATACACTCTATTTATATTTCTAGAATCTAATAGTCATTTAATAGATTCATTGAACAAAATATTGATTACATTGGTGTGACGTCACCTTGTAATGAATTTGAAAAAACTGATAACGATTCTCTGTATAATAATAAATTAAAGACTAAAAAATGGAAAAAAAAATAAATAAAAATATATTCTGTTTTTTAAACACGTTTATTATTACATTAAAGAGTTTTCATTTTACTAAATTTACACATATCGGGGGCAATTATTCATTTTACTAATTTCTTTATATTGCAGATTTTCTTGTCACTTCCTTATTCCGTACTATTTCGGAAGAAAATAATATTTGTAATTACTCTGACGTTCTTTTATTCTCTTTTTGAAACTCTCTAATACTCTAAATAAGTTTCTGTCAAACACTGAAAATTTTTGTTTCTCTTTAACAGTCTGCTCTTGTATTGTTATTCTGCGGCAACGAAAACGCCCTCAACAAGTATCGGTAGATGTTTTTATTATTAAGAATAGTTGTCTTGGTTCTTTCACAATGTTACAACCTTTCTAAATATTCTAATCTAATATAATGTAGTCAGCAATTACAAGTATTTAGTTACCCAGATTCTTTTTTTTAACAACGCAGGTTCATGGCATACTATTTTCTATGCTGTTAAATGGATTGATTGTATTTGTTTAATGAATCTGATTATCTGTTTAATATGAATCGTTTCGAAAATACTTTTCCTTTCATTTAGAATTGCTCGTTAAAGATATTGATTTCATTCCAAGTTTTTCTTCTTGTCCTAAATGTATAGATTTAATTGGGATTATTCATAAATATTTCGACGCAAATTAAATGGATCATTTCATTTATTAAAATTTAATCAATGCATCATTTTAAATTAGTTATTCTTTGATATACGTTAATTATAGTCTCTCAGTGAAAACGTCAGTATTTTTAATGAAAAGTTTTATAAAAGGAACTGAAACACGTTACAGTGACCATTATGCTGTTATCAACCTCTAACCTAACTTTATTCCTCGTACCCGTGCATCGCAAGGGCATCCTATAATCTCTTCTTTATCTTAGAATGATTTATTTCAGTTTAAAGAACACATTAACTTGATATAAAAATTATACATAATCTAAAAACATCGGAAGTCTTCTAGGGATTCTTAATTGAATCAGTGGAATATCACATTCCCGAAACTAAAAGTGTCATTCGCTTACATGTTACTCAATGTATAACAGTTAAGCGGCTGTTAAAGAATATAAAGCATGGCTTATGAAATAAAACTAAACTCGACTCTTTCACCCTGATGCGAAAGGTCCTTCCCATCTATCAATGAATTCATAATTCAATTATTATAATTCCCTGGATCTTTGCTTTTAAAATTCACAAAAATAAGACGAATAAGTTTAATAAATATATTGTCTTGGCGAATATAGTTGTCTCATTTAAGAGCAGGAAGTTAATGCAATCCAATATTTCTAAGAATAAAATTATTCTTTGAGACTATAATTCAGAGAGGGAGAAAGAAGCGTACAAATCAGTAATTTCATTAAATAATTGTATTTATTTCAAAAACATTTAAGAATTTGGGAGGGGGGATCCCTATTCAAAAACATTAAGATTTTTAAATAGGGGTATCAACTCAGATGTCCTTGTTGCCAGACCTCGGTTCAAAATAACGAGATCCGACTCCAAATAATCCAAATCAGGGCGTTAATGAAACAAAACAAATTATGTTGTTATAAATTTGTAAAGCATATTATGTTACAAACAATGATATGTATAACATGCGAAGTCTGTTGGTATATTTCAATAATTCTGTTACTCAGTTACGCATTTTTTTTACCATAAAAATGCATGTTACTTTGGACATATTCCAAGGTTTGATTTTAGCCAAATTAGAGAGATTTAAAAAATACTGTTGAAATACGAAATATTTACTTTGAACTTATTACACTCTTTTAATGAACTTGATTTCTTTCATACTTTAAAGACGACATTTTGTAATCGATTTTCCACTTCATTCTTAATGTACTAGACTTCAGAAATTTTGTACAATTGCACTTTCTATATGACAACACGATATTTTTATATTTTCAGAACTTAATTCTTATTCAATAAATTAAAATATAATTCTATAAAAGTTGTGCTATCTGGAAAGAAGTTTAAAAAAAGTTTTAAAATTATTTTCATATTCCATAACAATTATAATAATATATTACGAAATACAATATATATTACTCAGCATTTACTTTCCTGTCGTTAAGAACACTTTTAGATAGTCCTCTCTCATTTCCAGAGTATTTTTTTAACTACGGATGTGGTCTCCCATGATTTATATTTTCTTCTGTTTTCACCAACTTTTCTCACGACATCTTTCAAGTATATCTTCAAAGGTGCCGATAAGAGGTAATATTATATGCTAAAGACTAAAAGGTAGAAAATTATAAAATAAAACATGTGGAGTGGTCTTTACGAAACTTTCTCCCATACTTTCTAATAAATGCAGTTATATGTAATTAACTGTATGCCATAGGTGAACAGTAATAACTACAGCGCTTATTAAAATGCAATTTTTTTTACAGATTAATCGCTGCATATAGTTAACACAAGAGCATCAGGAAACCGATTATACGTTTTGGGAGGGGTTTTTTTCAACTAATTAAAATCAAAATTGGGCATAAAACTACAATTATAACCACAAAATTGTATATCATATTTCACATATGAAAATCATTGTCAACCACAAAGTCAACCACATTTAGCTGCTTGTGAAAATACAAACCGACTGGTGGTCAACTCCTGGTCGGAATTTTCAGAATTTGTTATATATCTAAGATGTTTTTTAGATATTAAATCTGCATAACAAATTTTATCCGGTTAGGTCACTTCCTTTTGTGTAGTCATGCTGTTAAGCAATATCCGGAAAACTTGATAAACCAATTGCAGGCTGATGAGTTGAAACCAATTGCAGGGAGACAGAATTCAAATAATGCATTTTTTGGACTCGTGGAGATCTGAAACATTGAGCTTTTTCCAGTATATACTTTATTTTTACAATTTCTAGCGTAGATATTTTGAAGTCTATCTCAATTCAATTTCAACTTTAAGTTCTTTTCAAATATATCTGGAGAGAAAGGAATCTCTCTAGTATACAATGAATTATTCACTATCCAGTTATTTAAATTGAATATAAGACTCGTTTTATTAACGACTAGCTGCCTTTGGCGACCAGCCGGTTCGCCAGTATTACCGCTCGCTACAATTTTCAATTAAATATTTCAAATAACTTGTATCTTAATATCTTCTCAAACAAAACATTTTTAATCTTCAAATTTTGATAGTCATACCAAACTTATACTGTTGTTTAGATCGTTTCGTTCAATTTACTATATATATATATATATTCCTAATTTGTTGTCATTTCCGGTAAAACTTCAAGTTTAATTTAAAGTGGAAATGCTGAAATTGCAATTAATGTAAAAATATTTTTAATGAAACCAAGCGTTTTATTTTATTTATCATTTTTATCGTTATTTATTTATTATTATTATTGAATATGAGTACTGCAAACAGAATCGCTCGGTATTTAAGTCTTATGAGAAATACAAAATATTTTTCATAATTTATGTAATATCTCAAAGAATAATTCAACAAAAATTTCTCAGATTCTGCATAAAATTAAGTTTTTAGTTTTGCTTTCAAAAGGATTGAAATGAAATTAATAATAATATTTTGTTCCGACCTATAAATATATTTCAAAAATTATGAAGTCTAAATTTCATGCAGTAAGATATCATATTCTGAGAAATATTCTGGACACACCAAATTTTAAATAAATGAATGAATGATTCTATTTTCCACGATCAACTAAGACTGATTTATAAAACTTTGAATGTTAAAAATTTAGAAAAATTCAACATTTTCACAATCTTAGGCCAATTAATCTTGAGAAACCTGTGCACTGATTGGCGTATTTTCTTTGAAACGATCGATGGAAAATCTAAAATTATCTTTTTTTATTGAAGAGTGATATTCAAATTTTCATAAAGCAGTCAGTTTAAGTGATTGATTTAGTTGATTGGAAATTAACTCTTTTTATTTAAAATATTAGTGTTTCCAGAACATTTTGTTAAACGTGATTTCCACAGCAGAAGCTTTATGTAAAATAAAAAACTCGTTATTTATTAGAGCATTTATTGAATCAAGTTGCATAAAATATAATCATTTTCCATTTAGACCATTTTAGCAGATCTGTGTCTAACTAAATGTTTACAAATTAGCTGTGTGGCCCTGATTTGAATGGATATCCTGTACATATTAAACAAAACTTGTCTTAAAATAAAACTGATTTATTGGATTAATAATATAGAGAGTGTAAAAGATCATGAAATAATTTTTCTTGAATTTATTTTTTAGAAAAAAATATTCAATATTTGTTTCATTTCCTACAAACACGTGCCGAAAATTATATTTTTGTCGATTTCATTTCCAAAAAGATTTAATTTATTTTTAATTGGAGCTTTAATCAATGTGATGGCAACACTTTGAAAAAAGCTAATTTTTTCCCATGAATGCGAAACGTGCTCGTGCAGCTTAAATTTTATTTTTATTTTGTGCGAAAAAAATTGTTGAAAATTATAGTTAAAATATTTATTTAAAAATTCATTAAAAATAGAAATTTAATTTTAAGATTAAAACATTGGTATCATTTAAAAGATAAATTTTTGATCTTTAATTTTATGTAAAAATCTTTTTTGTGCGGTAATATTTTCGGAAGTTATAGCAGAAACACGCCAAAATCTCGCTTAGTTTTTAAATAAATAAAATTCTAATTAAAAATTCGAAAAAATAACCCCCAGGTGCACATTCCCGGCCTCCAAGGTATACAAGTGCCACATTTGGTAGCTGTAGGTTGAATGGTCTGGCCTGTTGAGCGCCAACACACACACACACATTGAGCTTTATTATAAGTATAGATATCTAAATTACCTGGATTAACAGTTGCTAGTTGCAACTAGTGTGTTTTAAACCCCGTTTAAAATATTCATGTAAGAATCTATATTTTTGATTGCAAGTATGCAATTTTTCTTGACACTTAATACTTGAGGATAAATATTTATAATATGCGAATCAAGTTGAAGCTATAAATAGTTTAATTGGATTTCAATGACAAGTTTATAATGATTAAGAATATAACAATCAACTACAATTTAGAAGATAACGATCAATGGTTTTGCATACATCTTTCATCATGCCCCTAATTGAATTGCAAAATCAACGAAATTTTAAACTTTTCAGCCGTAGAAAATTATTTGATATATTTTAAAGATTAAATTACTTATTCAAATTAAAATTTTTAAATGAATGTTTTCCTAATTACTAGACGTCACCTTTAATTGAAAGTTAACTTCTGAAAATGAGCAGGTCATCCAATTTTCTAGAAAATTCGAAACTATCACAATAAAATGGTTGGAAATGTAAAAAATATATTTTCATTGATCCATAATTAGTAAATAATAAAGAAAATTAATAAAGTTTCTTTGAATTTTTTTTTAAATTATGAAACAAATTTAGCATAAACAATGCGTGAGGGCAGTAAAAATTGTAGTAAAATACTTTTGAAATTTTTAACTCTTCCTTAAAGAATTGAAATTCTTCCATGAACAAAACATTCCCACTTTCCTCATTTATCAGGAGATAATTTTCGAGTTACTTATTGTTTTATTCAACTAGATTATTTAACTAGATTAACAGCTTATTCGGAAAGAGTATGAAGATCATTTTGCGACTGGCTTTGAAATATTCTTTATTGTTAAGATGATAAGAAAAGCATTTCGGGGTGTCGGCATCACACTCTTCGATCTTCAAAGTCACACAAGCGTGTTCTAGAAACAATCCAAGTAATTATTTACGTATTTGACTTTGATATTTTTGAATCGGTATTTAAATGTATTTTCAGAATTCATAACATTATATTAAAAAGAAATTCCTTATTCTTTATTTTATTATATATAAATTTAATCACGATTACTTTTAGATTTTATCATTATAAATTCTTTATAAATATTTCATTCCAAGATCTTGATCTAATTGTCTTATCACTGGATTCAATCTTACAAATGATTGATAAATCAAGAGTTGTATTCACAGTTAGTTTTTTCTTGTTCTGAAATATAATTGTATTGAAGGAATAGGATCACTTTTTAAAAGATTATTACTAAATTAAATTATTCTTTATATAAACAAACTTACAAATCATTCATTTGTAAGAACTAAAACTTCATACTAAAGATATCGACATTTTTTTATATACATTTGAACTGCAAATGGGAAACGGCCGATTGTGGCACAATAAAAGTACAAGTAGATTTTTTAGCAATGTAAACTTCAATAAGTCAGAAAAAATTTCAAAAAGGAATAAAGGGGAAAATCTTTCTTTTTAAGAATGAAGATAAGTTAAATCATAGTCTTTAATGAGAAACATTTTATTAGATTTCGCTAAATTTTCATTTCAAAAGAATGGGTTAAAAATATTTTTAAGTGTGCAGCTTTTCTTTTCTATTGCAGAAAGGTTGACCAGGTAAATAGCAAGTATGTTTCTCTTACAAAAATTTCAAGAAACCTAAAAAAAGGAGACAAGTTTTTCTTTATAGATTTGTAGATAAAATTTTAATAATACAAATCATCATAAATCTGAGACACGAAGCACATCAGGATTTAAAAACTGAGAACATTCTTATTATGAATTCTGAAACTCAATATGAACCTCACAGTTAAAAAACATCATTTTCAGTGGATAGATTATTCAAAAGTATATTCCAATGGGTTTTTTTAAATTTAGATTTCATCATTAATAAAGCATACTATTTGTCATGATTCGTTTTGTAAAATTTATTTATTTTATATGTGCAAAAGAATCGGAAAAGTACAAAATATTTCGTCATAAAACCATAGTATATTTCAATCTAACACTGGGAAATTAGGGCACGAAATGCTTCCGTATCAGTTAAGGATCGACGAAAAGGATACAGGAGACGAGATCCTTTACTTTCACTATTCCCATGGTGAGGAGCGAGCTAATGAATCATACGGACTGTACTTCCTTTTAATCGTGCTGAAAGAATAGCACAGCAAGAAATGAGAAAATATTTCTTATGCAAAATGCTTTGTTTGTCCCTTTCAGATTTTTATTTAAATTTTAGCAGCTTTATCACAAAAGATGCCAATGTTGTGTAACTGAAAAGTATATGAAAGAGCATTTTTATATGAATATTAATACTCACAAAAAATGAATAAATGACATTTAGGGAGAAATACGAGGAAACGTTTAAAAGCAAAATAAAAGATCAATTCTTTCTGTAATCGCATTATGAAGGGAACGCACAAAATGTCTGGTTAAAAATGAATACTACATTAAATAATTGTCATCACGGGTAAATAAAACTGACATCTCAGAGACGTGACTAGGTTTTCTGAAATTTAGACTGAGTTTTGCTTCATATTAAAGATCTTGCCCTCCTGTACAGCTGGAGGAAATTCCTCATCTAATGATGGGGAGATAGGAATAGATGCTAAAGTTATTGTTTTTTATGCATAAAATGCACTGTTAATGTTTTTTATGCATAATAAAAATTCAGAAACCAATTTTCAAAAATTATCCGATGAATTTTTATTTTGTAATTAATTATTTACGAAAAAGGTGAAAAAGGCAGGACAATTTATTCAAAACTGAAATAAATTGGCCTTCATTTTTTAAATATGTGATAACCTACAATTTGGCCCATTCAGGGCAATGTGTGAAATTCCGTTTCCTTATTTCAAAGTATAATTGAGGTTTCCTCAAATGAAAGGCAGAAAATTTAATTTAGAAGAGACCAAATTTATTAGGGAGTCATGTTATGATTTCGACTGTTTATGGTAATGAAATGGAATTTTATTAAGTGTTTATGGATAAATTTAGTCATTAATCGTGCTATTTATAAGGAAATATTTTCCGTGATTGATTTCATTTCTCAGCTAAAAGAAACATTTTAAGAAAAATCGCAACTGGCTTTATTTAATCTAAACTAAATCCATTATAGATGACAGATATATACTACTAAGATGTTGCGGTTCTCTCAAGAAAGCGAATGACATTCTTACACTGAACCTCCACTGACAAAAAAAAAAACACAGTGTAGAAAAATACTTCTCAATTAAGCTTGTTTAAAACACTTTCGAAAGGGCTTTGAAAAACCTAAGTCTTTTAAATTTCGGAATTAACTGGAATTCTCTTCTCAACCACCTCATAATAAAAGCTTTTTACATGTCCAAAATTCAAAAAGGAAAAAAGTGCAGGAAAGAAAAGAACATTTTCAACGAGAGTATAAAAAAAAATCTCTGGCCACGCTTTAATCTGTTAACAATAAAATAAGGAAGGATGTTCTCTTTTTCGAAACACTGTATATTTATTTGGCAGAAATTAATCTTCCTGAAATAGCGGTCTTCATTAATTGTGACTAAGTAGATACTAGGTCGAAATAACCAGCTTGAAGCTTGTGATCCTCTTGTCTGGTTGGTACCAACTCATAATGATTCTCATTACAGATTTAATGAGGGTAGGGCCGGTGGGAAATACCAGCCACCTGCTAAATAAATGCAAGGCTTTCGCCTTCTTTTGTTTACTTTTTGTCCTTCTCAGGGAAGATCATTAGCACTCAGGTTCCCCCTTTTTCCAGACATTTCTTGGCGCCATTCATCCAATGGACTTCTAAAGAATAAAATTTGATCCTACTCTTTAGTGAAACCCACAGTTTATTGCTCTTGTTTATTATTCTATAAAAATTAGCCTATAAAAATATATACAAATAGTAATGTTCTTTTCCCGAAATATAAATAAACGGAAATATTTAAACTATTTATTCTTCCAAAATTTTCCAGTACGGCTGTTTTCACTACTGAAAGAATTAATCAATATTCGCTCCTCTTATGTTTGATATTTGCCATACAGAAACTGGGAATTAATATGTTGATGGCGTTGCAACATATCCTTATTTTTTCTGTTTCCAGTCACATTTACATTTTTAAAATTTCATTTTAGACAGATTCAAATGAAAACTTCCTTTTTGAAAAGAACTAATTATTAACCTTACACAATCGATTTAGACTCGATTCAACAAGTATTATTGCATTAAGTAAAGTGACTAGATTTTTTTAAACTTCCACTTAAGACATTGGAAGGGGAGGACATAAATTCACCGAGCAAGAAAAAATAATAAAATGTTTCAAAATATTAAAAAAATAAACTGTTATGTGATAGACGATAAAAGTCAGGAAGAAATTGATAAAACATCAGCGTATTGTTTTACTAGTACTTTCATAAATTTCCCTTCAGAATGATTATTCCATACTGAATACATTGAAATAAAAATATTCTATTAATAAAAAAAGATGATTCCCTCAGAATATAGTATTTTTAAACTTGCTCTTCTTGTTTTGTTAGATTCTTAATATGAAATATTTACTTGAAAATGAACACTACGCCATTTTATTCAAATTCACGACGATTTTTAACACTTTTTTCCAAGCCAGGGCAAGCAATCAGAAATGGCCGGATTAATCCAGAATATCTAAACGTTAAGATTAATCACACGATATATTATGAATACTATTAATTTCCTTCGTAATGCTTTCCGTATAAGAAAACGTTCATGAAAAAGTAAGTAAGGGAAACACTAAAATAAACAAATTTCTTTTCAGTTAAATTAAAAGAAAATGATATAAATGTTCTTTACTTAGAATTAACCAAGATTCTAAGAAATGTTAATATATCGCCTTTTCATTAGGCTACTTAATTAAAGTTAATAATCGTTACACATTTTTAGAAATATTAGAAACGAATTGTTAATTAAATTAAGTATAAATTTGATGTATTAGGGTGATATAAATAACATACTTTTTTCCTAGGAATATGGATTTTAATTCAGTGTCAGATGTGAAAGCTTTAACGATAAAACTCAAATTTAAGAAGCTTTTACGGAAGTCAACGTAAGATCTCTACCAAGATTTTATCCAATTAATTAAACTTAAGGCCTTTAAGCTTATAAATTTCAGTATCTTGATTTTCATTAGCTCTTTTCATGACAAAATAGGCCACCTATATTAAATTAAGAGGAAACTTGCTTGGGCTGTTATTTCAGAAGGAAAGAAATGTTACGAGTTTGATTTCAAAGAATTTCATTTTTAAATCCAGTCCAGTAATTGGTTTATACATTACTCAAAAATTTGAGTGTGAATTTTTCAGTAAGTATTCTGAAATATGCTTATGGCTCATTTGCACCAGTCAACTACTAAACTGTTAGCAGTCGGTCATTACTTACGCCTGTAATTTCTTTCGGGTTTTATATAATCTGATTTTCATTTGATGTCTAGTTTAGTTTAATTTAGTTTAGTTCTTACGTTCCCTTTTGAAGCAACACTAGGGTAATATTGAGATGGGACTGAAAAACAAGAGACGTAAAACTTTCGGCTTAAATTCTCTAACTTAGCAAAAGCGGGCTTGTTTATGCCATCAGAAACAACAACATTGAGATGGATTTCGCAATTTCTGTCGCCATCAGATGATAAGGATGGCACTTAAATTGGTATTTTCTCTCCAAGCAGGCCAGTGAGGGGACATTTAGCCCCTACGGCCAGAGCCGCATCGACAGCTATTCGTCAATAAAACTGGGTTTTGAATCTGGAAACCTTCAACTCCAAAGTTTAGACTTTACCCTCCAGCCATCCAGGCTCTAGTTTGACAGTGAGGCAGATTCTAATCCTTTAAAGGATAGCCGAAAAATCTTGATCAATATTATCAAGATAAATTTAAATACCACGCACTTAAGATCATAATCTAAAAATACATACCGCATAAAATTTATGGAACTCTGTCTATTAAGAAAAAAGGAAATCGTGAAGTAATGAAGAAAATTTTAATAAATCCCATCAAGTCTGCTCGTCTTATTTTAAGACAGCCAATTCACAACCCAAATACTACGACATGTTGTGCGATATTGCACAATATTATACAGTATTTTGTACAATATGATATATTATTATACAAGATTATATATTTCAAACGTTGTGTGAGGTCAAGATATATTTCACATCAACTATATGCTTCTGAAGATCTCAATATATGCTATAGAATTAGATAGAGCGCTAATGACTTAAATAAAACCGAGATAATTGTACCAAATAAATGATTGTGCCTTAAGAATAAAGTCAAAATGTTACTACAAATAAGTGCAGCGTATTTTCTATTTTTAAAAAATGCCGCTTTGAAAAGATAAGAAATAAAACTTCGTTGTTTAATTTTTTATTTATTTTTTATATGATTAAATAGAAAATAATGAGGTATTATTCCTTAGGATTCGCCAAAAAAGTCTTTAAAATATTTGATGATCGATTCCCATTCAATGATCCACGTATCCCAAAATGCTGTATAATATTGTTATGTTTATTATGTTACAATATTTTGGGAATATCGAATAATATCTTTATGAATTTTTCTTTGATTCTTCAAAATTAAAAAAAAATTAAAATGTTGCGATTGTGAAATAAATGCATGTACGAAATTGTCATTCTGAATTGGAAATATTTCCCCAATAGATATTTTTTTTTCGAATATTCTTTGTATACTGAAACTATTTTTAACTGTGCATGTTTTCACTTTTTTATAATTCTCTGTATTTTTAAAGGTTGTTTATAAATTAATTCTCATAGTTTAGCTGTTTTCCTCATATTTGCTGTATATTTCAAGGTAATATATTTCTCGGGCCATTTTAACATTCAAAAAAGTTTAGCTATACAAAATCTTAAAATTAAATAATTTATAAATCTCGGAGGAGAATAACACATAACAAAATTATAAATAAAAAGCAATAAATTCTAAGCTGTTTATTTCTTTTATTGTAATTTCCTGGATTCAAAATTTATTTATTTAAAAGGCTGTAGTCCAAGACAACATAATAATCTATATTAATCAGTTAATATCTTAAATGCAATACACTAAAGAAATAATTGCGGATTTATCCTGTTGGCAAACTTCAACTACTCAGCTCAATTTCAAACAAATTTCGTTAGTAATTTTATAAAGTTTTGACATAATAAATAAGTTATCTGTAAATTATGTATATCAGACTAAGTCTAAAACTTTTTTAATATAACATTTTATTATAATAAAATTTCATTACGTAATTGTTGATATATTATACATTTTTTTTTCTGAAATTGCTGAATTGTTTAAGTGTTTAAATTCAACATTATGTTCAAATATTGACACTCAGTATCTCTGAGAATGCCTTTAATGTTATTTTGAAAGTAAAACATCTTTATTGTATTACTACTGATTTTTTTTTCTAAATAAGAATATTCTTTTTACAGATTACCGTTACGATCATTACAATTCTCATTCATCGCTAAAGTTTGACTCTGAAAGAAAGAAAACTCAAACTGAAGACAAGAGTATATTACAAGTATTATTTCTGGTGAAAGAGAACTCAAAATATACTTTTAGTATACTTCACAACAAAAACGCATTGTGCCAAAAACAAAGAAACAAAAATTTCCTAATACCTATCTCAAGAATAAAACAAAACTCCAGAAGATGTGTTACTTTAATAATGCTTTTGGGTGGCTCTTAGGCCGATAAATCGCATATTGTGTGGAATTCTAATACTCCCAATTCTGGCAATTCCAGTATGATTAACTTTCTATTGCCATAGAGACGCTGTGTGGCAGATCTATCTCATAACTTGTGCTTAACTGCCATGCTATCGTTATGACAAAGTATGATTAAAAATAAAAGCGGAACAAGGCAATAAGAATTCACGTCATTCTTTGTTATCTATAAATTTCTTAGGCCTCAGAAGGATATAAAGAAAGCGAAGCTTTCTAAAGAAGTTCTAAGCTCTTTCTGTTATTTTATTGGATTGGTTGCTGAAGATTTACTGCCTTTTGTGGCATACCTACACAATGGAGACTTGGATAACAAGCAATTTTTCTGAAAACTCTTCGGAGTTTATTGAATTCCAAAATATCTCAGAAACAACTGTAAGTACGCATGATGATCACGTGGAAACGTTTAATAGATCTATGGATACTCGTGAGATGTTTTTAAACATCGGAAATGACACCAACTACACAGAAATGTATTGGTTGGATGATAATTTCACAAATATTTCATTTCCATTGGATAATGCCACCGGCAAAGTTTTTGCCAACTCTACAGCGTATCAGCCACCCGAATTGCATATGGTTACAATGGTGCTGCTTTCTGCTTTATTAGGTCTGCTTATAATGGCAACTGTAATCGGAAATGTATTCGTTATTGCTGCCATTTTCTTGGAAAGAAATCTTCAGACAGTAGGCAATTATTTGGTATTGTCTCTGGCAGTCGCAGACCTAATGGTGGCATGTTTAGTTATGCCAATGGGTGCACTTTATGAAGTCAACCAGGAATGGATATTAGGTCCTGAGCTATGTGAAGTTTGGACCTCCGGGGATGTCCTTTGTTGCACTGCCTCTATTCTTCATCTGTTAGCTATAGCGTTAGACAGATACTGGGCTGTAACAAACGTCGATTACGTAAGACAGAGAAGCAGCAACAGAGTTGGATTCATGATCTTTATGGTATGGGCTGTTGGATTCTTAGTTTCCTTTGCACCAATTTTGGGATGGAAGGATGAGAACTTCCTCTACAGGATTGAACAGGAAAAGAGGCAAGTTTCTTTTTTTTTTCACTTTTTAAGTATTTCTCGATAATTTTAAGAATGTAAACATAGCAAAATTTATTTTGTAACTGCAAAAAAATTATTCTTTTTAAATTCACATTTTGGTAACGTGTGACGTTCATTTTAATAAAGTATTGGGAAACTTTCATTTAATTTAATATAACAACTACATGTATCAAATGAATTTCGGATGTTCAAAATTAAAAGGAGTTTACATTCATGGACTTCAATAAATCTGAAGACTTCATATGCAACATATACTCAAGAAAAGAGATAGCAAAACAGACTTTATTTTTAAAATAAATCATGATTTTTTTTATTATTTTCTTCAAATTGTAAAAAAAATTGCAGGAAGACAGGTGAGACATTTGAATCATTTCTGCAGATAAAGGTTTTTATGTTTCAAAATATATCTTTTTTTTTAAATTCTGGACTCCGATAATTCCTTTAATCTGTTAATGCTTAGAAATTTCATAATTAAAATTATTATAAATCATTATTTCTATTCATTATACACTTTCTGTTTAATCTGTTCTTAGAAAACATTTACCTGACTTGCAAGTAGGGATAAAAATTTATCTTATTTGGAATTCCTAAACAATTTTTCAGGAAATGTCGAGTTTAGGACTCATTTAGTCTTTGTTTATATGTATTCATTTAAATTTCTTTTTATTTTATATTTCAGACTGTTAGCATTATATAGGTATATACATTAAAAACGTGTGCAATAGTGCAATCAAAATAAATGCCAAAATAATCTTTTAACGACCTCTGGTTTAAAAAATAGTCTAAATACCTTATTTGGGGCACAAGTCTTTTGGCCTGGTAACTTATTAATGACCCATGTCTATTAAAAGGTTAATGAAAATTCCATGAAGCTTTATTTTTTTTTCCAATAAAGCAAAATTAAATCTTAAACCAAGGAGTTTAGCAAAAATAAGGAGACTATCATTTTCATTTAGTCAAGAAAACAATATTTAAAACAAAATAATTTCGTCAATTGAATTTAAACCTGGTTTAGAAGATATCATGTTTTGTTTTTATGATTTCTGCTGACATTATTAATCAATAAATTTGATTTTACTTTTGCAAACCCTTGTTATATTAAATATTTCTTTTTTATCATTTCAAATTTTCCTAAGTGCGTGTTATAAATTCTGAAATCAGCAGCCGATAAAAAATCTGCTTTCACATCTTTAGCCGCAGATACAGCAAGATCGCTAAACAGCCGTGAAGTCCAGTATAGTTCGAAAACGAATTTATTTCCATCTTTTCATGAAATCCTTGCTAGCATATTCAAAATAAATTATTACTTAAAAAATAATTTCTACTTTAAAAGAACTCTGCACTATGTTCTTTCGATTCTAATTCATTCGCAAGCTCTTTACTGTCTCATGATATACAGTAAGCTTTAGTAACTCTCCATTTTAATTTAGTTTATTAAATTTGTTGTTAAATTCTCAATGAAAAACGGCCAAGGCTTAAAGGACTAGCGTATAGAATATTTTAACTGCTAATTACGATTTGCAATTGGAAGCCCAAGTGGATTAAAACAGAGATATGGCGGATGTGAGCTAGAAGCAGTTACAAACAACAGTGATATAAACTAATGCTGCGACTTTCTAGTTAGAAAGTTTTTGAAGTTCAATAAAACTGTAATAACTTCTCAAGAATTACTAGCGCTGGCTTTTCAGATTATGCGATAATATAGAATGCTTTCTTTTTTAAGTTTAACGTTAAGTGAACCATATATTTTTTTTTAAAGATACTAATTTTGAACTCTCATAATTTATATTTCGCCAAATTAAAAATAGCATATTCTGAAGGTAATCTGAAGTGGAATAGGGTTGTTATTAGGTTTTATGCTTTTCGATTATAATTTGTTTAGGAATTTTGAGATATATTATTTTCTGAGTTTGCCTGTAATTATTAGAGCCACAATCGGATTCATTAATGCAATTGCAAAACTTTAATGGGTAATTTAAAATAAAAATATTTAACAAATACTTGAATAGAATTATTAGAAACTTATTTCAGACTTTTCTTTGTGCTTTTAAATTAATTATGAGTCAATAAACGACGGAAAATAATTAAATATTTACACATTATAATGAAAGGCAAATTTTCATATAATGCAAAACTGGATTTCAATGCCCCTGAGATATATCCACTAAAGAACACAATAGCAATGGTATCCAAGATATTGTTGATATATATCTAGAATTTTAGATACTCATTTAAATTTTTACTTAATGAAACCTCACAACTAATCTTAAGCTTATTTTCATTTTCATTAATTCGGCGATGCTTAAATTGTCTGTTTATAATATAGAGTATATATTTATATTAAATTCCATCAGTTGAAAAATATTTAAAAAAATTTTATGCTATTCAATATGAAAAAAAATTTTCCGGTATGAAATCTTCGAGTTTAAATGAAATTTCAAATCAAAAGGAAAAATGCATTCCCAAAAAACTTTTCCAAAATTTTTCTGTCTTGTTTCTGCATTTAATAGTTTGTTTTTTTCCTTATTCCTTCGGTACTACGAATTTCACTGTGTGAAACTCTCCCAGACGAGTAACATTAAGGTGCTTTTTTTTTTGATGTGGCAAATAAAGTTTAGATGTACCTAATTTTTTATAAACATGTCTGTAGCAAAAATAGAAGAAACACATACGTATGCTTTGAAAAAGTATACTAATCAAAAGGCGTAAGATACCAGAGAGCATGCTTTTATGTATGATATGTAACTAACCAATTTTATTTGGTACATTAAAGTTTTTTTTTTGTTGTTGTTGTTTCCATGCTACACGAAAGCTATTTTAAGATGTTAAGAAAGACACATAACCTTCCACCCTACTCTAGAAACTTCCGCGTGGTATCAGGATGATCATTAGATCTGCCATCGTGTTAATTTTGGTATTAATTAAAAAGTGAATTCATTTAGTTATTTAGATAAAATTAATTTGGTATATTAATATATTTTCTTAATTAACGATTAAATTACAAATGAAGACACCTCTTTGAAGGTGGAAATAAAAAGTTGAAACATAAGGGTTTTGATTCATTACAAAATGTCGCCAAAAAATTAAGGTAAACATTCTTTTTAGAGTTAATTGTTGAAACATCTTATTCCAAAATAATTATAGTAATAATTTGTTTGTTTAAACCACATTATGTTATCAAAATGTTTTTACTATTTTTCATTGTTTAGGAAGTGATAAAGAGAGCAACTATATTCAGAAATGATGAAATAGCAAACTGTATACATTTAAAAATTGGTGCATTTTTTCAGAGCCTGACTAAGGCAGGGGCATACGAGGCAGTTGCCGCGGGCTCCTACATCAGAGGGCGCCCCCAAATCGAATAGAACTTGTCAAGTTCTATGTACTTCTATACACGGTTCTTCATTACTGAAGTAGTGAAGCATGGGGGGCCCCCAAAGAAGTTTTTGCCTTGGGCCTCAATTAAACTGAGTCGGACCCTGCAGTTTATGGCCTTTATACTTCCCACAAATTTAGAAAAGGTTAAATTATCGAATGTCAAGCTTCAGTCTGGTGGTCCGATTAGCGAGCTACGTAATGTAGGATGTGAGGAAGTAACAAAAGTTATTATTTTAATCTTAAATATTTTGAAGGCATAATTAATCATAACCAAATATAATAATGATCAACGTATGTAAGGATAATTTATAATCGGACAGACTTCTTTTAGAGATATTCTACAAGAAAATGCTGCTATCATTTCTTATTACTTTATGTTATACGAAGTTACACAATGTGAAAGTGTCGCTATCATTAAGAAGGTCGAACTACATATTTTGACGGAACTCCATGTTTCAGACCTCCATAAAATAATATTTTTTTAAAGCGATAACACAAAAACGGGTTGAACCAGACAGATTAATTTTATTATATGGACATTACACCAAATAGATAGATTTCTATCAACTTTTGAACAGAATCATTTCACAAGAAATCTATTGGTCCGAATACAAATGAACATGATAACTACAAAACGAAGACTGGTAGATTGATAAAATTCGGTAAGCATATTTAACTCCTGAAGTGTAGATTTGCATCACATTTAGATGCAAGTCTATCGAAGGGCTGACCATGTGTTAGTCAATTCTTTCGCAAACATGAAACGCATTAACTCAAAAACACAATGATTTAAATTAATGAAATTTGTTATGTGATATGGTGACTACAATAATAGTTTTAAATCAAATTTTGGTTTCAGTCAACCTGAAAAAACACATCCAAAAGACATATTCGATTTTCTGGTATTAAACAGTACGGCAACGATTAATCGCCAAAAGACAAAATGCTGAAGGTCTCAAGCCGAAAATCGATATATCCTAATAAGTATAACCGGGTTTCTTTGTTATACTCAGAAGCCCTCACCTCTCATGGGTGGAACTCTGGAAATAAAAATCTGAGTTTTTGTGGCATTAATGGCCTTCTCCAATGCCCACAATTTTATGTGAGGGATAACACCCCTATTGCAGAGTATGTGAGAAAGCGTTTTTATTGTGAGGGGGGAGCTTCATTCTCTTTGGTTACGATATAATTTTTTTCAACTGTTTTAAAGTATATAGATTACTTATATGAAGTAAAAATATTAGCCCCTTAATATTATTAAAGAGATAACAGATTGTCAAATATGAATGACGTAAATGGATTTTTTCAGTGATTGTAAAAACATCGGAACTCATAAATATGATTTGAACAAAATTGTTAACATGTCAGTCGAATTTTGATTTTTGGTTGGCTTTTTTTACAGATGTCTAAAAGGAAAAAAAAATGTTGTCATAATCAAACCGATTCCATTAGTCATTCAAAGATTTTCAACAGAGGAAATCAAATAAAAAAATAGCAAATATTTCCCAAAATAGCTTCAATTTTTCTTCCTTTCTCGTGAAGGTCATTACCGGAAACTGGGAATAGCATTTGGTTTCAACATGTCACTTCTTCATTGATTTTGCTTCCACTTTCCGGTCATTTTCACTATGAAGATGAAAATCCCATAACATTTATTACTTGGTATCGCTGACGGAATGGGCTCAGAAAGGCGAATGTGACAACTGTTCTGGCGTGGAGCTTAGTAGAGCTGTCGCGCAGGTGGTAGTTAATGGGCGAGAAGTCAGGCAGATACAAATTACTTGCTGCTCTGCCTCCAACCATTGTGGCGGGTAGCCAACTCATTTTAATAAGCAGTTATCAATATTGATTTCTTTTCATGCCAGTGACATGTAGATAAATATTTCCTACTTTCCCTATTTATGCCTGAGAAACTTTGGGAGCCCAAATGCTGATATGAGAGAATAAATAAAGGCTAATAAAATGTTAATTGGTGAACGATCAAAAGGAAAATTAACAAACGAGACTGAATGTTTTGTAAGGAATGTTTCAAATTGCTAGAGTTTTCTTAATCATTTTTATTAGCTAGAATTTAAAAATCTAGCTTTTCAATGTTGACTTGACGTTGGCAATTGTTTAAGCTACCGTCAATTATAAGCAGAGAAAGCTTACTAAAGCAATGAGTTTTGTTTGAAACCCACAGAAGTGATCAGAAAACCCCTCATAAAATTATGAACCTTCAGCAAGACCATGAATGTCAAGAGTAATCAGATTTTTATTTTCAAAGTCACACACATGAAAGTTATATACTTTTCAGAGTAGTAGAGAAAGCCGTGTTTGCACGATAACTGCTTATTATTGGCTAACAATAGTTACGAAATATTGATCTTTAGCTTAAATATAGGATTTTTACTGAATCTAGAGTGCGATTCTTGGGCAATTAATCATTAGCATACTTTTAATACACAAATACCAGAAAATCGAATCTGTATTGGGAACGAATTTTTCAGATTAAAACCAAAATTTGGCATTTAACTACAACTATTGTCTCAAGGTCGCAGACCAAATTTTATTTTTGTCTTTTTTTTCATGCATGCAAATGAATAGTCCTATAGATGGCCATTCCCTCTATCATTCATTTCCAACTTTGATACGAATTTACATTTTAGGTGCTTAACCTGTGAACCAAATTTTATTTATCTAATTCTTTACATTTTCTAATTATCGTGCTCACTTGCTTGTATTCGAACAGCTTATTCGATAGACTTCCTCTGTATAAAATTTAATTCTGTACAAAATTTAATAGAGTTCTACAAATTTTGTGTTAAATCCATATACCAACTTTCATTCATCTAGCACAGGGAACTCTGAAGTGTGGAGAATCTTCAAAATCCGAAATTCAAATTTTTTGGCGATTATAATACTTTCTCTATATTTAGTAAATGAGAAAGAAGAAAACGAATTAAAAATATATGAAGAATATCGAATGAAAAGCATAAAATTCGGCAAACTTAAAATGGATTCCAACTCTGAATTTCAACGACTTATAATTTATATTAGACTTGATTAATTTCCATCATTTAACATAGCTATTATAAGCATCTTATTAGAGGCAGTTTAACATTATATATTGTTATTAAAATTGTACGATAGGCCTACGAGACGCTTTATTCCATGTCCAGTAAGCTAAACAATGGAAAACGAGGGTTCATTCCATGAGTTTACCATGAAATACAGAGAGCAGATAAAAAAAACACATCCAGGTTGTATGCACAGAAGAGCACTTGCAGAAATCAACAGCACAGTTATTAGCGCTTAATGTCAGCAGGTAGTAAATCGATGAACACCCCAAAGATATAATGAAAGCATAAATCACTTCAACCTCTCGATTTTACATAGATTTTCTGATAGAGCGTGGCATCTCATGAAATTCTCTATATGATTCTTCTAATCATATTTCCTAATAGATATATCACCGTAATTCTTGTATTTTTTAGAACCTTCATTTTATCTGTAAATTCGCTTCCAAGTCATCAAATGTTTGCCAATCTTGTCGGGGAATCATTCGTTTAGCATCCATAAAGAATTATGAACCTTTCTTCCCAATCATAAGACTGAGATTACAGAAAAACTTTGTTACAAATTCGTAACTATACTTATATATGTGACGCAAAAAGCCATAAAATAGAATACAAAAATGAAGAAGAAAAAAAGAGAAATTATGGAAAAATTACTAAAGAATATTTCTCATCAGAAGGGAAATACTCTGTTGATATTCAAAATGGAGTTTGAATTGACGTTAAAAATCAGGCCATTATTTATGAAATCTCGTTTTATTTCAGATAGTTTCTTTCAAATATACAAACTATTCAATACAATACAAACTATTTCAATGCTTCTCATATATAATGTTACGCATTTTTTATTCTATTTAAATCATAAAGAGTAGTTTTAGAACTATTATAAATAAATTTGTGTTCCAGATTTTAATTTTCTATTCAGAAACTCCCCAATTTTGGTTCATTAATATAAAGCACTTTATATCCCGAATTAGTCTGAGTAATCCCAGTTTCTTTCTCATGTTTTTGGTTTTTAAATATTGAAATTGTAAAAAATATGAATGCTTAAATGTCCGCTTTTACTTCAAAGAATACCGTTCAATTAAATATTTAAATAAAAAGAATGCTTTAACTATTGTTAATAACAGGAAAAGTATGCAATATTTCACTAAATTGTCGTAAATATCCCTAAATATGCATTAATTGGATTCTAGAATTTCTTTCCCCTTCTCTATATGGCAGCACAAATAACCAATCTAACTGTTGCATTACAACTCTTCGTCTTGTTGGTACATATAATGACTAGTGTTTTCGCTGTTGAATTACACTTCTACGACACAAATTTTAATAAATCTTAAATATGAACATTTATTTAAAGCATAAAACTTATTTTAATTAAGAGAATTTCCCAAAATAAAGAAAATTCCACCCGAGTGAGATTTTTAAAGGGACTTTCTATTTATTTATCTCAGTTTTCTCTCTCGTTTCAATTGACCATTCTTTAATTTCGATTTCTAATAAAAATCTTGTACTAGAGATTTTTGAAGTCATTTGATTTTATTTAGCCGTTTTGATTATGTTTTTTTTTTTTGTCTGATTAGTAGAGCTTTCTTAATTTTTGGAGGAGTGGATGAAAGGCGAAAAAAACTTTATTTCCGAATTGAGTAAGTTAAGGCAGAAAGTCAGCAGTAGCGAAACTACTACGATTACGTGATGTTTCTTTTTTTTTTCCTTCGGTAATTTGCGTGATCTCTTCTAATCTCCTCAAAATCCTTACTTTCAAAGTAATGAAAGTTTTTTAATGCAGCACTAAATGTCCATATTAAATGCCATAGGCAGCGAGGCCATTGTTGAAAAAACCTGTTATGAAGACTGCCATTGTTGGTTTCTAATGTTTTTTAATTGATGACTTTAAATGAAAACAGTAATCAAGACCTATAAAGGCATAAAAATAAAAGAAATAATCACAATCCATAAAGGTGCAAAATTTTAAAATATATATATATTATCTTCTAAAAGTAGTAATTGGTTTAAATTTTGATTTATTAATTTTTAAATGTGTCCACTTCACCGCACTGTCCACAATAACACCCATCTTGCTTTTTTGCACTGGTTGTTTGGCATTAATTATATGGCAAACTTTATGGAGCATCAACTTTTGGATCCTAGTCTATATACTCAAAAAATATTTTAAACGAATTCAGTTTCAAACTTAAACAACCATTATTTTGTGTAAGAAGATTCTACATATTTCTGGACTCAGAGTTCTTTCTGTAGATTTAAGTCACAAAACAATATTTAATATGTCAATCATATAGCCATTCATAACTTTATTTTTTTTTGTCATCTTGAATTATTAATAACTATCTTATATTTTAAAATGAAGAACTGCTGAAGAATTATTCTTCATATTTACTCTTCAAAAAAATACAGTTTAATGTGAAATAGGTAAATGCATAATGGCTAAATTATCATTCTAATTGCTTTGACTACTAATACGATCTATTTGAAAATCAGATACTAGAAATATGTTCGTATTATCTTCATTGTAAAGAAATCAACTTTGGCTCTTTAGAAATCATATTACCGAAGTTATTCTCGAGTTAGGTTATTAAGATACTTAAGTTATAAGAAGACTATTTGTACAGGAACATTCTTTCTGAGAACTCATCTACTTCAGTAAAGCCTAAATCTCATGACTTTTCTTTTGGTACTTCACACAACTGAGAGAAAGGCTAAATATCTCAAATGACCAACTGTGTCAGGATTAATGGCTCAGAGTCTTGTAGACTGTATGAATGATTTATCGATCACTCCTACAAATGACCTTATCATGACATTTAACAATCGGAATTCTGGCTTAGTGCTGATCTTAAGGAGAGTGGACATCAGTTTTCCTCGAGAAGAAAAAGAAGTTTGTCACAAAGAGCAATACCGCATGAGTATACAGTTTCTTCTTCCAAAGCAAATTTTGTAATTGATTACATTTTCCTTTTTTAATTGAAAAAAAAAAGGGTACAGAATTCTATATGTAACCAAAATATTTCTATACAACATCAATTGTATATTAACAAAAGATAATTATATGTACCGGTAAAGCATTATTTAATAGAAAACAGAAATAGGTAAATTTAATTGTTTGAAAAATTTTAACAACCTTACTGATATAAATAATAATAATAGGTTTTTTCACGAATATATTTTCTACTACAAAGCAGCGATTACTCTTATTTATTTTTACATTCTCTTTAAAATATCAAGAAAGTATAGGTTCAGATTACAACTCCATTGCATGCAACGACATTCGGTTTGTCCTCTTTAAAACTGCTTTGAATGAAATTCATCACGTTCAATGTATTGAATTAATCAACCACTAAATAAGAGTATTTTTTTTAAAATTTCATTTTTTGCGTTACCATTTGAGGTCTTGCTCTATCGTTTAGAAAATTGTAATGTAATACATCAATCATTATTTTTTTAGAAAATAATTTTTTTCAAATAAACAATAGAAAATAACTAACATTACACAATCTTTTAAATGATTTGAAATGTGATTTTAAATACATAATTTTGATATCGCATCTTTAGGGAAGAATTAATTTAAAAATATTTTTATATTTCTCTTCCATTAGTTTAGAATACATTTTATACTTTTTGATGTCAGCTACAGCGATATCTATATAAATGATTTTTTTAAGGAAATGATGAAATACATTTCGCAGAATAAAATATTTTGTAAGCAATAGCATAGGTTGGCTGAGCGTAAATACATGTTACATGAATGAAAGAATTTATTTTCTTAAGGGTATGAATTTTCAAAACAAGATATGTCCTTTGCGACTGTCAAATATTTCTTTAAAATGAAGTGCAAGTCCATATACTGAAGAATGCTTTTGGACTGAACTTTGAGAAGGGAATTAATTTGTTACCTTCATATTAAATATAGAAAACAGTCTTAAATCCATTCAGGATTTTAATCTATAAAGGCAAAAAGATTTAATATTTCTCTTGTGAATAATACAGACAAACAATTTCCTCTACTAATGGGTTGGCACAGAAGCTATACTATTAAACCATTAAAATTTCCTTAATACTAAGAAATTAATGTGTTCTAAATCACCCTGTAGATAGTTTACCTTATTTTTAGTACCATAACTAAAGACCTAATCTATAGTTTACTCAAGAAGATTGGAATGGATAGTCACATGATTCGGAAAGGGAAAAAAAATTGTCTACTAAATTAAAAAGAGGAAAACTGCCTTGTTAAAAAAAAAAAAAAAAAAAAAAAAGGTTTTATGGTTTCATTTTCCCTTAATCTAAAAGTAAAGGGTGATTCGGATATTTCTCAAGCGTAAAAGTAGAATTTTTTTTATGTAGTAAGAAAAAGTAGAAGAATTTTTCTATGCAGCAAGAAATGAGCTTCAAGCTGAGCAGTATGTCACATTTAACACAAAATATAATTTCAGTTTTTAAAAAATTCAAATTTAATTAAATAAATTTTAAAATGTGTGATGATAGCATAATGACAGTCGATAGCTTTTTATGACAGTCGATATAGGAAACACAATACAACAAGTAACTTAAAACATTTTAAAGCTAAAAAATAACTTTAAAATGTTATTGTTTGGCTTTAAAATAGAAGAAGTGATATTAATTCGTAAATCATTGATACATTTTTGGAAAGGCATAAAAACGTTAATAGCACATCTAACATGGCTGCCGTTCAAAATCATCCAATCTATTTATAAGTTTTATTCAATTTATCTGTAGAAAACGACAGTAAAACTAACAAAGTGATGTCACAGTCGAATGCCAAATATGATTATTCCAATGGAACGTTTTATTGAGTAGACATCCTTTATTGCCTTGTAAAATTTGCAATATATTTCAAATTTAAACTGGTATCCATCTCCTGAACATTCAGGTGATTATCATGAAGGACAATCAATAAAAATGAGAGGAGAAAATATTATATTTAAATTAATCGTAAGTAAAATAATTCAATGAAGAATAGACTGCACTTTTTACATGAATTTGCTTACAGGATTTTATTTCATTTTTCCTGTTTCTAAGGAATGAAAGCAACTAATTTTATCTGCCTTAATGCCATAATTAGTTTTCAGCTGCATAAAATTAAGAGCACAAATCAAATCTGGAATCTTTCTTCCCACTACTTAGAGACATGATTAGATGACAGCAAGTATAGTGAAATCATAGTAGTGCAAATTAGAGGAGATTCCAAGGTGGGTAAACGCTTAAAGAGGATATTTTTTATTGAGGAAATAGGAGGAAAACGTACTTCTCACTGCCTTAAAAAGAGTTTAGTAATATTGTGAGAATTCTAAGAAAATGAATCTACTTAAATTTATTTAAGACTTTTCAGTTACCCCAACGATAATTCGATTCAACTAAAAAATACATTTCCTTATGAATTTAGAGTTAGAGTATATTATTTTTTTTTCTTGCAATCATTTAAATGCTTTTTTTTTATAAATATATGTGTCTTATTTGCTGATAAAAGCAAGCAAATAGAGTTAAGAAAAATACAAACATGAATATAAAGTAAAGCAAATAAAAAAGAAAAAAGGCTATTTTTATCATGCCTTAAGTAAAGTTCCTCAACTCAGAAATGCTCTGTCAAATATTAAGAAAAAAGGTTTTCAATAAAGCCTTTCTCTTTTCGTACCAAAGGGGAATAACGGAGACGTTCTTTTTTTTTCCCAGCAATTACGAAAGGGCTTCCACCAAACTGCAATTTGCTCTAAGCGATTCACAACTCTCGTCATCAATTAAAAGAGTTAAACTTTCTCCCGTATCAACTCAATACCCTGAATAAAAAAAGGATTTAAAAAACGCATCTTAATGAACAGGATATTTATCCGCTTGTTCAACACTGATGAAAGGAACAGACCTTTTTAACTCTAGTTCAAATCATTTAAACCTTATCTTTTGACTTTCCTGTTATCGAAGAATTGCTTAAATGTGTTTCAATGGCGGACAATAAATTCCCAGAAAGCAAGTTCGTAAGGGAGAAAGGACAAAAAAAGTCGTACACTATTGTATTGTGTCGTCAGCAGTTGGTGTATGAACATCCCTTTGGCTAATTGCCCAGATGCTGCAGTGGCAGATGATCAATCAACACTTCAAGCCACGGGAAGAAAACAATCTAAAGCAATTTTCGCTTGATTTGTTTTCCCTTGATGTGTTGTAACAACCTTAGCACATTATGTTAGACTATCAAATGCCTTACATTCACTTTTTCACATTTGGGTTCATTTTTCTTTTCATTTACTTTTGGAAGGATTTTCACCGATTTCTTTTTTGTTCATTAAATAAAAGGTATATTATATATATCTCCATGATATTAAATATTTTATATGATAATGTTAATGTAAGGTTCAAAAGGATATATTACGATTTGGAAGACAATGTCTCCTTCTGCGCACCTTTATAATATAAATATTCGACATTCAGCCTCGTATCTTAAATGGATACTAATTGTCGTTACTAGAGGTGTATGAGCCATTGTAATATCTCGAGTCCGATGATGTGTTCTTGGGTTGAAGTAATAGAATTCTCGGCTTATCTGTTAACACAAAAATCTGGTAAACGGTATCACTTCCGCTGCGGTGCTTACCTAATGTGAATGGTGTCGTTGCATGAAGCAAGTACATAATTTTTCCATTTTTTGTAGGGGACACTGTGCCCTTATTTACGATGCAGGACGATCGATCACTCAAATTGCATGAGCGTTCTTGTGTCGGGAAACTATATTTCTCATCGTTACTTCAGATCCATGAAAATAATCATGCTATATACCTATATTTGTTACATCTTGAAACCTTCATTCTTTCTTTCTCTCTCTTTTCCTTCTCTAAATGTTTCATAAGCTGTATTATTAATCAAAACAAATTTTGAAGTAACTTTATAGACTGAGATTTACTGTTTAATACCATTTCAGTTACACTATAATATCAACATCCAACATTTCTACATCAGTACTACTAACTACAGCAATATTTTAAAATAACTGACGAATATCCACTCTCATTCCCTTAATAACCATAAAGCTCCTTATTATTCTCTAAAAGAAAAAGGCTCGAACTAAATAAAACCGTTCCCCAATGTTTCGCTCCAGCCATTCAATTAAAAAAATGTTTGTCGAATAAATAAAAGACCATTAACACCTCTCACAAAACATAAGATCTTTCCTTCATAAAAATGAGGATTTAGAGAAAAAAAATCAAAGATCTAACGGACAATTTTAATAAACTTGTAAGCAAGATTAATTAATTAGTTTTCTGTTATAATTTTTTTTACGTAATAAGAGCTAGTTTCTGGTTTTGAATTTATGCTTGATTCATTTTTTCATGAAAGTTTTTGCATTTGCAGGATATGTAGATGAGTTTGTGTCATACATATTTATGATTATCATGAAACGATTTACAAAAATTCTACGTTTATTTACAAAAACCAATAATGTTGATAAAAAAATTATTTGCAGGAAGAATTATTCAGCACGGCAATTAGAATGCATCATAGCATACAGAATGGAATAATGAAATTACAAAATAAAAATAGAATTCAATAGTTTTTTATTCAACTATATGTCACTCCTGGCGTCTCATCTGCCGTCAAATAATTTTTTAAACTAGTAGAAATATTGGCTTTCCATTAATCACTTTTGTTTTGGGAAACTGTTTTAATTATTTTCTTTCACCTGCGTTTGCTTTAACACGACTTGAAAAGGGGTTAAAGAAGAAACTCTTATGAATCCAGCATTTCTTATGTCATAAAAAATGAAATGAAATGTTATGAAAAAAGCTCTGCATCGATATGGAGACATTCTTTATTCTCTCTAAAAGGATATAGCAGTTATTTTAATTAACAATAATAAATCAATCCTTGGGAAAGACATTTAAATTTCACAGGCATTCTATAATTCAACATTTCCTGTGGGATCACAGTGGCTTGGAGACGAATACAGAGCTTCAAGATTAAAGGTCACAGGTTTGAGGCTTGCTTTAATTATAGAGTGTAGCGGTTACAATTACTACCTTCTCCTTTCTTCATAGGTGGCGCTACTAGAGCCACCTATCAAGAGCCATGTTTTCCCATGATTCCTCATTCTTGTCTCTTGTGTGGTCCTTGCTTGCCATGTATTTTTGTTCTATGCCTTGTTCTTCAATATGCTTGAGTTAAATGTTTGTGCCGTGGAACTTAACCCGCTAATAAAAAGTAGTTCCTGAAACTGAACTCATTCTTTCATCCATGGCATAACACAGAATAAAGAGTCTCGTCCCTCTACAAGAGTCGATACATTCCTAGTGCGCATTCAATCTGTCATAGATCAATCCTCCTTTTACTGGCATATTGTAGAAGCTTGGAATGGCAGTATTTCTCTGATGCCCTCCTCATCAACTGGCAATGACTCAAAACCACAACTTCCCTCCTGAAATAGCCCTCATATTGCTTCAAAAGAGAGTACTAATATATACTCAAAGATTAAAAATAATTCGCTCGATGGAAAAATTGTGGTGTTAATATTTATACAAGGATTTAGAGTCAGTTGTGAAGTGTCATCGGGATATAATGGCAAGAAGTCACATTTTAATGTGAATATTCAGTGAGGAGAATTAAGTGATGAAACAGAAAAAGATTTGCGCTGTCATCGTTTCACAGAAAGCTGATAAAGATTTGCAACTTTCATCAAGAATTTAATTTTTCCTGAGCAATAATTGCATGCATTTACGTAGAACAGCACTGCATTCTGAAATACATAGAGGTTTCTTAAAAAAATATCACATTTTTTAACATGTATTTTGTTTATAAAACACTATTCTCGACCAAATTATGAGAAACTTAAGAGAATACTTGGCAATACATTAGAGAAGCATTATATTAAAATTCAAAGTAAATATTTTGAATATTCTAATAAATATGAGTACTCGTAGTAAATATATTTTAATTGCGTATGCGCTAATTATAGGTAATTTTTGTTTCATAATTTTGTATCCAAACATATTGGGCAGCGCATGTAAAAATTGCAAATAAATAATGTTTAAATTTAGAAAGATACTGGCATTGATTGAAGCGAGCCGAATTTAAATTTTTCTCCGAGAACGACTCAATGAGGCTTTTTCCACAAATTGATACTTTTAAATTTGAATCTAATTTAAATTCAGCATATTCCTAACCTTTATATAATTCAGTATAACTTTTTGAAGATCCAAGTTTAAAATATAGCTATTTGTGAATACCCTTCATCAAGTTTTTCTTGAAAAGCAAATAAAATTCGGCTATCCTTAATTCCTTTTTTAAACAGTGTTTTCTGAAATTTTTTATATAATCTTTCCAATATATAGAGCTTCTCGAATTATAAAAGAAAAACAATGTTATATTTTGCATTCACAATCAAAACATATTTGTCTCACATATTCATAATTGCGGGAAAATACAAAATATTTACTTTTTATTTTATTATGGGCATATTGCCACATATTCTCTAAGTTCCGTGTAATTACTTTGATAACTGTGAAAGTTATAAGTAAAAAGCACGCGAGAAAATTAAACTTAAAAGATACCTTTACATTTATACCAGAATATATGGGGTTTTTTTTTCCTCTAAAATGCATGTAATCATTGCAAACAGCAAACAAAATCCATGATAAAAGCTGCAAATCATAATCCGTTTACTGAAAAGCGGTGACCTAAATCACATTCTGTTCGCTCCCTTAAATGCTTTCTTTACCGAATCTTTTCTGTAAAAAAAATGAGTTCTCAAAATTGTAAGTTCCACAATTCTCACAACTAATTCAGATATATTATAGCCATATTTACTCCAAATTTTTCGCGTCTTACATATTATGCTTTACTTTTGGACACGAGTGTAAAGAATATTCATCCCATGTTTACCTTAAAATTTAAAAACTCTTCTTATTTTACTTTTTTTTTCCCTTTGCAAACTTAAATTGCAGTGTTTCGAAACAAGCGATTCTATTGGCGATTTTTCTTTCACATCCGGATATGCTTAAGCTCTAATTTTTATACAGTTATTTATCCCCTATGATAATACAATATTTTTATAATTTTTTAATTAATAATCGGTTAATATATTAACTAATATCAGTTTTACATGTAGCGCCATCTAGTAGTCAATTTAAAAATTGCCTTTTTTTTCAGATTCCGAAATTTTAATAATCTAAATAATAAAATGCATTCAAAACAAACAAAAACGTTGAATAAAATAAATATGATTGGTTTTTTAACACTCTTGTATTAGTGTAGTAAAAAATAAGAAATAGTATTTTTCAATTAAAATCGAGCAATATTTTAAAGAAATTGAATATCATAAGAAAAAATTTAGAGATACCCATTTAGCAGCTTTAAAATAGAAAGTGACGTTGTCTAAGGTAATTATTATTTGGTCAATGTATTACGGACTGGCAACTAGAAAATAAAAAGTCACTTCGAAAAAAAGTAGTTTATCTATGTTATTTAAAGGAGGGAAAATTATTGAAAGTTTGGAGATCAAAAGAAAAATCATAAAAGCATCAAGCACAGAAAACATTAAGAGAAGAATATGAAGCTTAAATCAAAAATGAATATCAATGGAAAGAAAATAATCTAAAAATTATACAAAAATTAAAACACATAATAAAATATTACAATTTATTTAAACATTTTTCATAAACAAAATTCTTAAAAACAATCAAGTAAATTATCAAATATCTTTAAAAATTTCGTGTCGTTATTGTCAATGAGAAATAGTGAAAGTTCACTCAGATGCAAATTATTTGACAAAGTAATTTAGAGCGGCTTGAGTGGTATGTACCCAATGGCTTACAAGCTTATATATCCCAAGTCTTCAAAAATTCTCAAACCCCTTTTAGTGTATTTGGTGTACCTTCATAGTGTTCCAAATTTTTCTTCTTCTCATGGGATTCGGTGCCCTTCCATAACTACAAGCACCGACGTGTATCGGTGTTTTTGTGCCATAACCTGGCTTTGTGCATGCATGCATGCAACGTAGACTAATTAGAGGGATCTGTTTATTTCAGAGATCGCCTTTATTCTGTAATAAGTTGCTTTCCAACTTAACAGGCGCAATATTTTTTGCAATTCACTTCTGTTTAATGCTTTTCTTGTAAATAATCATTGTTTATTCATATTCGCATCTGTGCGAATATGAATAAAAACCATTGTGCGGTTGTTCTTCTGTTACTTAGATATGCAACTTATTGCATGCTAGACTTTAATTTCAAAGCTTGTTATATGTAAAAATTCTATTCTTTTATTGAAATTGTAAGAGAAAAGAAATTATTCCTTTATCAATAATGTAGGAAGTCAACCACAAAGCTAAACGAAATGTTAAAAAAAAACTGTCTAAATAGCGCAATCTTTTCATATCAATGCATTGCTTTATTTTCATTTCGATTTTCGTAAAAATGACTCACTAACCAAGAAAATTTCGCCTTTATTTAATGCGTTTTGTATGTTCACAGAAATTGTTTCCCACTTTATTTGTAATAAATCTTATTTACTCTGAACGAGGTAAATGCATTGGTTATGGGCATATAGGTTTTTTAAACATGTTATTTTTGATGAAAAAGAAATATACTACATAAGAAAAAGCTTTTTTTTATTATATTCATGTAAGACAATCATAATATTCGACGGATTCAATTATTGGCATACTAAATCGATCCTGAAAAATTGTATTTTATCTTAAATGTAGAAGAAATGCTGTTTCTTGAACCTTTATTAATAGTAATGTAATATTGTTTAAAAATTTATATAGTTAAGTTACTAATATTGTTTTAAGTACGATTCACTGAAATTTTCTCTTCTGTGACCTTTTAAAAATTGATTAATTCTGAAACATATAATTAAGATGAGTTATGAGAGATATTAAATTTTATAATCGATATTAGAAACTATATCATTAAATATTTCAGAATACAAACAATAACATTTGATTTGAGTCTGGTTATTTTTCCTCATAACATATATTTCTTATTTGTAAATTAGAAAATGTTAATGTATTTAGCTCAATTTCTCTTTACCTTATAAATATAGTGTAATAAAATTATTACAAAAATTTCCTAGAAATAGCTGAAAGGCTGCAAACAATTTGTGACAGCCTAGAAATTTAATTTCGTGTCGATGTGAAAAATAATATTATAAGGTGCCGACTTTTTTAAGTGATTCCTGAAAGAGTAGTTTAATCTATTCTAAGAAAAAGATAGCAACTCGATAATTTCTGAGCAGAAATTGGATGAAGTATTTTTCTTGGAAAAGTTGGACAGTCTTTTTTTGTAGTTCTTGGAAAAGGACGTTCAAAACATTATAGGTGTTGATTTAATTCGATTTACTTTACCATCTTGCTGAAAAAATGAAAAATTACTCGTGATTCAGTTATAAAAAATAATAAGCAAGCATATAAAACATTTAATTAATGACACATAGTAAAGAATGCATACATTATGATTTATAAATCATTCAATCAGTACAGATTAACATTAACAAAAATCTTAAAATTTAATTAAACTATGTAATAATATTAATCATTAGTATAATCAGCCGCAATAGTAAAGATGTAAAGGCATTTAAAAGTTAATTTCCATTAGAAAAGCAAAAAACGGTGGTTTTATTCGTTAGGTTTGAAATACAATTGCCCCGTAGAACCACCTTATTAATGAGCTTGATATACTTTAAATCTGTCAGGGAACAAATGTATTCTGGCTGGTATGGTATGGCATTTTGAGGCGTGTGTATCCATTCAAATGTCGTTTCCGTTAAATGACGAGGATACAAGTTTATTGTCCCAAAATAGCATTTGTATTGCTTCAAAATTGGACTGTATAATATTACTCAACTAAACTGGTAGTAATTTTTTTTTCTTGAATTGTCGTGAAATGAATTTGCGTTTTCCTGATTGATCTTTCATTTCTGCTTGTCTGCTTTAAAAAAAATTAGAATAATTTATAGAAACAAAATTATCGAAACTCAAAAAATAATTTACTTGCGCTTTTTGTTCGTATTAGTTTTTAGGTGTAATATTATACGAAATCATAATATTAAGCATTTATTTCAATAATATTAACATTAATTATTATTATCATTTAAACAAAAATTTCAAGAAATCAAAAAGTTTTAGTAAAAAAAAGAGCTATTACTGGAAATCATAATACTCTTACAGCTTAACTTGATAAAAATATGAGTGGCTAGTTTTGAAAACCGAGCACAATATCTTCATTAAAATAATTAACTTCTTACGAGAAAAAAATATGTTAGAAATAAGTGGAATCAATACACATAATTTATTAGATTTCTGACTAGTTATCAAAATAAATTGGCATTTCTTCTGACTTTTCATTCTTTTATAATTTAATTTTTTAAAGTATTTAAGCTTTTTTTTGCCCGTTAGGCACACTTAAATCTGAAAATTCTAATTACATTAAATAAAAAGAAAACATATTTTAGAATCTTCTACATAAACGATTTTTTAATAACGTAAAATTAAATGGATACGAAATCGGGAAGATAATATTTATGAGAATTTAAATGGTATTAACACGCATTCATCAAAAAAATACTTTCTTTTTTCAAACAAGTGTTAATTTTTTAAAATAATTTTTTGTTAGAATATAAAAGTTGACCCTTACTCACAACTAGTATTCAACGATAAACTATAAAATTTATATACCTTTCCTATCGTGACCTAATAGCTAATTTCTAAACCATTAGAGATTGGCATATACTTCCAAATGAAAAATGTTCTAAATGATACAAAGAATTTTGTTTTCTTTGAGTTAATAGACTGTTGAAAAAATAATAAATTCTAAATTTTTAAATGATCTTCTAGCTCTATTAATCTTATTTAGTCAAACATTCTTGACTCAATAAAATGTTACACCAGAATATTACCAAATTCCCACTCTAATGCAACTAAAACTGACTGTAATCAAGCTCAGAATATAGCTATTCTAAGCGATTAAGACCATTTCAATCTCCCCAATGCATAGTGTTTCCTCTTGGTGGTCATTGTTTGGTCTAAAATAATAAATTCAGAGCTTTAAAACAATGACTCGATTTACTCTCATAATTGTAGATTTCTTTTTGTTTAAAATACCTATGTCTCACGAATATTTTATTAGAAATGCTTAATAGGGATGACGGATTGTATAAAATCTATATTAAAATATTTTTTTCAGCAGTGCGTTTATTAACTCAAACAATATAAAATATAACTCTTAATTAATGAGCATTTTTCCATTTGGAAGTATATGATGGAAGTATATCTTTAACAGTTTATAAATTTCCATATTCTGAAGAAGTTTTGGATACATTTGTAATTCCCAAAGTATTAGTACCATACATTATATTTGATTTATTTTCACTCGTTTATAAATCTAATTATAATTTCATTTAACATTCTTTTCGAAATTCTCAATTCTATTGTATCTGTTCCCTGAATTAAGCATTTTACTTTTCCGCGATTTTGAGATCTTCTATTTTAAATCTAAAACAATACCAACTCGTTTGAGGAAATATGTTGCTTTCACTTTTAACATTTTCTTTTAATTTTCATCTTTTCCATTATGAAAACAAAGAAGGAATTAAGTTAAAATTGCATTCATTTAATCATCATTTTCTATTTCATTTGTTCGATTCTGAATAATCTTGTTTTGATGACGATGAATAATGGCTTCTAAATAAATTGGGTGATAATGTTTTCAATTACCATGCAGACTAACTCAACAACTAAGAATTCCAAACCTGCTTAAGGGTATAAAATAAAATAAATTGTTGCCTGAAATCAACATATTATGTAAATATTTGACTGAAGTCCATTTTCCCAGAGATTTTTGTTTGCATTAAACATTTTATGGTTATGAAACCTGAAACCCTAGAAAAGTCAAGGTTGAATTAATAACATTCTATGATGAACTTTCTTCCTGATTCTTTATTGATAATAAATTTTGTCTCTAAGATTTAATGGCAAATTTATTCCTTTATCTATTTGTAGTAAAGAAGTATGTTATGAAAGTATATATGTAAAGAAGTATTTTTAAAAATAATTATTAATTATAATTTCTATGGCAAATTGTACTTTATGTTTAAAGCAAATTTAAACAGCCTTAATTTAAAATTTTGCAAAAATCATACGATTATGATATTGTCAAACTTATAAAGATTAAACTACAATAGTGAAATATTTGTTAATTTCCAAGTTTTTTTTTTATCATTCCAAAGAATGTAATTATAATTTAAGCAAAAAAAAATCATTTTTATTTAGAAAATGAATTTGAACTACTGTTTATTTTCTTAAATGAAAATTTTCCGTTGATTTCATGCATAAATGTTATCAAAAAAATTTTAATTTAGATTGTTTTACTTTTGTATTTTGATTGAATGCTTTGTAATACATTTTGTAAAAAATCTGACGATTTTTTTCGAAATTTTATTTTAAAAAATATTAATTTCTTCATTAAAGCAAATATTTTTCTTAAAATCTTTATTTTTGGTTTATACAATAACTGACTCTTTTTTAAAGAAATCTTCTCCTATATGAATATGATGCATAGTAGTTAAATAATTTAAAACATTCATTACGGTTAAGAAATCGGAGGGAAAAACTTTTCGATAAGCATAAGCATGATGAATTCAGAATGTCAACATTGCCAGTTGCTATAAACAAGAGAAAAATAATTACTTTAATAAATAGACATTTATTTTTGTCTGCGTAATTTTATTGCATATATTCTTGTTAGGAATTTCGATGAGTTTTGAAAACGAACAGGTTATTAGGAATAAATAATAACTCAAAATAATTAAGAAAAAAGCCTTTGATTCAAATAGCTGTAACAATTATTCTCAAATATTTTGAAACTGTAATCGCAGTGAGGTTCATTTTTTTTACAAATCTCTATTGCTTGATTTTTTTTTCTATTTTGTTATTCACATTCTTGAAGAAATTGTCTACGAAGTCGTGTAACAAATATTCGTTAATGGCATTACTACTTATTTAATTAAACTATGTTTATTTTAAAAGTTTGGCAGCTGATAATAAAACGATTCGGTGTTTTGTGTGTGTGTGTGTGTGTGTGTGTGTGTGTGTGTGTGTGCGTGCGTGCGTGCGTGTGTGTGTGCGTGCGTGCGTGCGTGCGTGCGTGCGTGCGTGCGTGCGTGCGTGTCCTTTTTCTGGAGAGCTATTTTTCCCCCGGTGAAGCATTTTTCCACTAAACTTTACCACAGATCGTTTTTGGACACCATAATACATTTATACAGATAAGATGTCCTCCAAAATTCCTCTTCCCATACCCGTGTCCAGGGACCACTGTGTATACTGCTTACATTATCACTCATGAGCGATTGTAATCAATGGTGTTAGCGAAGCATTAAGGCTTACTATTTCAATTCCTTGCGGAAATTTTCGGAACTTCAATTAAAGCACTACTTCACATTTGTGTAAGGCCACAGAAAGTATTGAACAAATAATTTGCTCTTCGTACATTCTCGGGAACTCATAAATACGATTTGAACACAATATTTATCATTCTGCGTCTCTTTCTCTAAGGATTTACGATAACAGCGGTTTGTTCGACATCTATAATTTATTTAATTAAACAAGATGAGTTCGGGATCAGGTAACAGCTTTGATTTGTTTTGAAGTGGATAAATAGATTTTCTTATTGGTTTTTTCACCTCTGTAATAAGTTCATGCATCATCATAGTGTTATAATCTAACATTTCTATATGAAAGCACCAAATGGTTACTAGCGCTTATTTTTGTATCTATAATATGGGGGGAATTACGGTTTATTTAATTCTAGAAAAAAAAATTTCACATGTTAGTTTTATTTTCTGGGAGATATTTTCATTTTGCCATTATTCTGACCAAACTCTACGTGTTGAAGCTACTCTTGGGTATTTTAGAGATGGTCTTCAAAGTTTTGATATGTATATAGAAAACAATGGCCAGAGGGCGATAGCACAGCCATTAAATATCCTCACTCTCGAAACTTCAATTCCTCACCTTTGGAAGAATGGTGGATTTCTTGAGAAAATGGCTCTGGAGTACAGGTGTTCCGCATTCCGGCATGCGAAATATTCTGTCAAGCCATCGCAGAACCAAGGTAGCTGGGTCTTAATATTTAATCTTAATGTGTTTTGTCGTTTTGCACTTTTAAATTTTGTCTTGTGTGATGAATCTGGTTGGTTGAATGTATAATGTCCTATTAATGCTAAAAGTTTCACTACTCAAGTTTAAAAATTTTTAAAAATTATTATTTTGAACAGGATAATTAAAAAACTTTCTCGGAATATCTAACGGAACTTCTGCATCAGTAAGTTTGAAATAAGATTCGCTGCATAGCATAAATATTTAGATTTCATTTCTATACATATTTTCATGCGTAGAATAAATATAAGTTTTATTTGATTTGACTTATCGTACAAAAGTAGATAATATAATTGAATTAGTATAGACATACATCATGAAAATGAATGTTATTGTATGCTTCAATTAGGTTGTTTATCATAGACGTCGAATAGGTTTAGCACTAAGTTTTGTACATTCACTACTACACTAAGTCCTTTACTTTCATAAACTGTATAAGCAGTTGAGTTATAAGAACTTATTTTTTAAAAAAATCCAATCATAAATAAGGATGAATAAATTTCTATATTTTCTTTAAAAAATTGAAACCGTTTTCAATTAAGAATCCAGATTTTTTTTAGCAGGGTAATAATAATATATAATGTAATTACCTTATTAACAGAACTCTTTTAGTGAAATTGTTGAATGCCTCGCGATTTTTTGCATTTGTTTTTTAAAGGTTACGACTTATTTTATATAAGATTTAATACCAAAACAGATTTGAACCACAATTATTATTGTTGCGTTACATGCAGTCGAAATAATAACTAGAAGTAAGATAAATTTTTTCTTAAATTAGGAATATTTTTTTTATAAATTGTATGTTGTCTAATTAACAGAACTGTTAATTAATGGCGACAAATTCATTCATTTCAAATTCATCAAATCAGAAATGAAAATTTTAAAATATGATTATCTATGTAACAAAGAGATAATTTTGAACAATTAAAATGCAATGCACTTGAAATGCTTAAAATGATTGAAATAAAAGTTAAGAGTTCAGAATCCATTTCAAGAATAAAAGTGAGAAGAATGTTATAAGGGAGGAGAATTCCCCATTTTAAGAAATATATTTCTTTCTTCTGGATATCTCGGAAGGTTTAAGCCAATTCCCAATATCACTTTAGAACAGCCCTAAATTGTTTGCCAACCTTTGAAATAAGATATTTTCTAAAATTTGGTGCTTACGTAAATTTTTCTGACTGTTTACCATCAGCATTGGTTTAATTGTGTTTGTTTGGTATCAATGTAAACATGGCGAACGAAAAAAGTTCTATTTCGTTATTTAATGCTTTATTTTTTCTATGGTAAAGGAAAGAATGTTTTTCAATTCGCGAAAAAGATGTGTTTTGTTAACGAAGACAATGTTGTAAGTGAACAAATATAACCGATAAAAGCTTTTGAGACTCAGACGAGGCGAATTTCAAGTTGAAGAACAGTAAAACCCTTACCAGCTATCTGGAGTTGATGATCATCAAATTAAGGCGTTGACCTTCTTGACTCAATTCGATTGCTATGAGTATAGTAATATTTCACATATTTTTTTATTATTTAAATCCTAAATGCTTTAAAATATTTTCATATAAAATTATGCAACAATAAATTCTAACTGATGTTAGAAGTTTTAGCTGTCGAAGAAATAACATGTAAATCCGATAAAAAATCAGCATCTCATGTCATTTAATGTACATGTTTTAAATAATTTATAAATCATTTTTTATGAAATGAGAAAGAAATTTTCATAGTCACCTGTATTAGCAAAACCATATAATTTCAAATTTAGAGTTTCTTTTCAAATCTTATGGCGTCGATACGAACGAAGATTTTGTTTAATGGTTAATTAACTTATAATAGCTTAGATAACTTGTGAACTAAAATCAAATCTTCTAATCTGTAAAATTACCAATAACATAATTATGAATTTTTTCTAGATGATAGTGAGAATTTACTAATATTTTAAAAAAACTTCAGGGTCAAGTAATTGAATCTTAATTCCATACTAATATACAGTGACACAATTGTGAGATGTTCTAATGTTCAAATACAAACGATTTTTACTATTACGCTGTTATTAATAAGCTAAAAAGTAGATTCCCTTTTAATTACTTTCTAATTTGAACCTTAATTTATAGTTCATTCTTAAAAGTTACGGACATTATAGAATGTTGAAATTTAATTTTTCTGAAATTCACCACCAGTTGGCGCCATTAGAGCAGAACAAAAATTTATATACATTAGTAGATTAACTAATAATTAAGTTCTTAATATGTTAAAATAGTGTACAGTCTCCAAGCATATATAGACTCACAAGACTTTAAGATTTTAAGTCGATTAAGACTAATCAATTGTAAAATCGATCAATCTCCACAAACATGAAACGTGCCAATTTAAATGACAATGCATAAATCTGGATAAAAATATGTATATGTATGTGGTAATTATAGTCATGAAATATTTGCTATTAAAAATCTGAAAAGAAAATATTTCAATTAAAAGATTTTTTTAATTCTTGTAGTCTACATGAAAAAGTCGTTTATTTAACTACAAAGTATTATATATAAAAAATAACAGAGAATGTTAATCTTTTAATGGAGGAACTTCTTATTCTCATAAAAACAGTACGAGTTAAACTAAGTGTGATGAGACAAATAATTAAAAACAACAATTAAGTTGCAGAAGAACTTTCTAGAAAAACAGCATAGCGAACACAATATCACAGCATACAAGAAATCCGAAAATTTTCAAACTTAGCGGGAGTTGGACAGAACAGGCCATTTTGTTAATCACAAAGCTAATTCTTCTTTTTCTCGTTCCCAACTTTTGTTCTTTGCTTTTTGGTTAATTTCAGTAATTGCTAAAGTGTTCCGATGCGACGAAAATGTGGCTGGTTTTTCTTCTTTGACAAAAAGAGTCAGGCCTAATAGCTGTAAATCCTTCAACCACAAAACAATCTCTTCAGGATTCACTGCAAGGATATATAAAGAGTGAAAGGACTTTGTTAGTAATGCCATATGCTACTTTTAATAATGATGAAAGGAAACTTTAATGTGATGTATGATTCAAAAAAATTAACTCGTTTCTTTTTAAATCTTAAATTTGATGCCTAAATTCAAAATGAGGCATTTATATGAGTTTTTAATTAATTTCTTTCGTGTTTGTAATAAGCCACACGCTTTTCAATTTAACCCATTCATGTAAGTAAACATGGATTTTCTCGATGAGAATAAAATATTTTCAAATTTTCAACTCATAGTTTATACTCGGTAATAAAGAAAGAATAATAAACCTACTCGCAATAAAAAGATGAATATTTTCTTCAATGAAATAAAAAAAAGGAGGAAAAAATATTTTTTCCAAAGATATTTAAGATTTCTATAGGAGGAAAGAAATAAGTCTCTATGTTAATAAAATTCATTAGAAAAATTATGCAATGAAGTTTTAAAGGTATTAGTATTCTAATAATACTTGTATATGGATAATGCTCATTTCTAAAAAGTACAAACACCTTAAATTTTCTGAGTGTCATTTCTTTTGCAAGTTAATTGTTCTTTCTATAACCAAAAACCTTTCTAATATAAATATTGACAAAAGAGAATAAAAATATCAACCCTAATTTTATGCAATGGCAAACATTTTAATTTACTTGAATAAGTTAAAGATAAAACTAGAACTCTCTGGGATCATTACAGATATCTAGGTTGAATCATTAAAAAATATTAAATTAAAAATTTTCATAAAAGCAAGTAGTAAATATGGTAAATAATCTATACTTATAATAAAGCTCAATGTGTGTGTGTGTGTGTGTGTGTGTGTGTGTGTGTGTGTGTGTGTGTGTGTGTGTGTGTGCGTGTGCGTGTGTGTGTTGGCGCTCTACAGACCAGACCATTCAACCTACAGCTACCAAATTTGGCACGTGTATACCTTGGAGGCAGGGAATGTGCACCTGGGGGTTATTTTTTCGAATTTTTAACTAGAATTTTATTTATTTAAAAATTAAGCGAAATTTTGACGTGTTTCTGCTATAACTGCCGAAAATATTACCGCACAAAAAAGATTTTTACATGAAGTTAAAGATAAAAAATTTATCTTTTAAATGATACTACTGTTTTAATCTTAAAATTAAATTTCTATTTTTAATGAATTTTTAAATAAATATTTTAACTATGTTTTTCAATAATTTTTTTCGTCAAAAATAAAAATGAGGATTAAGCACGTTTCGCATTCATGAGAAAAAAATAGCTTTTTTCAAAGTGTTGAAATCACATTGATTAAAGCTCTAACTGAAAATAAATTAAATCTTTTTGGAAATGAAATCTGCTTAATTATAATTTTCGGCAAGTGTCTGTAAGAAATGAAACAAATATGAAATATTATTTTTTCTAAAAAATAAATTCAAGAAAAATTATTTTATGATCTATGAAGACATAAACAAACTTATGGCATTTATTGATGGAATAACTCATATGTTTTCCTTTTCAGGTTTGAATATTTTTACTTTTGTAAATATCGTCTGCGCGTGTTTTTAATTTCAGATAATTTCATTTTCCAGTCTAAATATCTGTACTTTTCTAAATATCGTCTGCTTATTAATTGCATTTTTCTCTCTTTTGTTTTTGGCAACTATTGAAATGTTATGTTTACTTTTGATGTGTTTCTTCTATGTAGTACTTTTGTATGTGATGTTTTATTCGATCGGATATTATGGAGAATGCATACACCACAAGAGAAAGCACAGATTTTATATCCAATCAACTAAATCACTGACTTTTAAGAGTTAATTTCAAATCACTTAAACTGACTGATTTATGAAGATTTGAATATCACTATTCAATAAAAAAAGGATAATTTTAGATTTTTCATCGATCGTTTCAAAGAAAATACGCCAATCAGCGCGCAGGTTTTTGAAGATTAATTGGCCTAAGATTATGAAAATGGTGAGTTTTTCTCAATTTTTAACATTTAAAACTTCATAAATAAGTCTTAGTTGATCGTGGAAAATAGAAACATTCATTCATTTATTTAAAATTTGGTGTGTCCAGAATATTTATCAGAATATGATACCTTACTGCATTAAATTTAGACTTCATAATTTTTGAAATATATTTATAAGCAGGAACAAAATATTATTATTGATTTCATTTCAATCCTTTTGAAAGCAAAACTAAAAACTGAATTTTATACTGAATCTCAGAAATTTTTGTTCAATTATTGTTTGAGATATTACATAAACTATGAAAAATATTTTGTAGTTAACATAAGACTTAAATACCGAGCGATTCTGTTTGCAATACTCATATTCAATAATAATAATAATTAATAAATAACAATAAAGATGATTAATAAAATAAAACGCTTGGTTTTATTAAAAAATATCTTAATATTAATTGCAATTTCGTCATTTACATTTTTAATTAAAGTTGAAGTTTTACCGGAAATGGCAACAAATTAGCAAAATATATATAGTAAATTGAACGAAACGATCTAAACAATATAAGTTTGGTATGACTATCAAAATTTGAAGATTAAAAATGTTTTGTTTGAGAATCCTTTAAGAGACCAGTTACTTAAAATATTTAATTGAAAATTGTAGCGAGCGGTAATACTGGCGAACCGGCTGGTCGCCAAAGGCGGCTAGTTTCTTAATATTTGTAATTTTTGAAATACAGACATGTTGCTGCTTGCTCTCTTTCAGTTATAAAATTCGGTTGTTTTTTTTTTCTATACATGATTAAACATGCATCAACAATTAAAAATACAAGAAGTAATTAAATTGTATTCTCTATTCAATTCAACCAGTCAGTTTCTCATATTATAGAAACGATAATCATTCCTACTATCAGATAAAGAATTAATAAATCGATTGAAAAAAATATTTTCAATTGATGAATTAAGCGCTTTTTCTTAATTAAAAATTGGCCAGAATAAAATCACCATCTCGCTTTTCGATTCAAATTTATTCAATTTAATTCAATATATTATAAAAGAAAAAGTATACTTTTTAAAGTAGCTCTATTCGTAAAATCGGAACTATTTGAGAACTTTTACACCTATCAAACAGAAGTTAAATACAAATTTTAAAACAATAAAACTCGGTAGATAAAGCATGTTGTGACTAGAAACTAATTTCTGAAAACCTGATGATTGAAAAAAATTAATTTACTTAGTATCAAGCAATATTTATTAAAACTCATAAATCACAATTTTTAGAATTAAAAAAAGTAATTACCTTTATTTGGAAAAACTTCTTATCATTTCTGTTTGATAATGTGATTACAAGAAATATTTAAGTTATCATTTCGTAAATATTTCTGTTTACAAGTATTAAGAAATTAAAAATTTATATAATTCCTTCAGTACAAGAAAATGTCTTTATCTATCAGTTAATTCCATAATTACCAAATGGAAAATGGAAACTGATAACTTCTTTCTAATAAGAACTTCGCTGATTTTATTCTGTTAACGAAAAATATCCTACTACACTACTATTAATTAACTTAAACGAGTTCGAGAGTTTCATGATTATAAAAAAAAATACAAATATAGCATATTTCAACTTTCATGTAGAATTGCAAAATTCTAAGTTCAGATGTTAACTTTCATCAGGATTTTCCCATTTCTTACATCCAAGTTTATTTTTCCGGTTCGTCTCACATTTATTCCGTCTACCTTTTTGTCTACTTCATTTCCAGCCATCACAATTCTTATTGCTATCTATGCTCAGGCCTATAGATAGATATGAAAGAAGAGTTATGGAGCTCTATGAGAGAGGCATGTTATTCTGTAGACCATAAGAAGCTCATTCGCCCTATAAATTTCTTTTCATCTTATATTGCGGGAAATTTCGATTTAAGTTTAAATTTATCTTTTGTTTGTGTTACAGAAGCCAAGACATTTTTTTTTTTTTTTGCTTTTCTCTTTGATCCACTCAAAAGAGAAATTGAGAAGTATTGAAAGAAGTCTGTACTCTGTCCCCTAGGTGGTATTTCAATTTCTGCGATTATTTTTTAGTGGAATGTGTGAAAAGGAAAATGATTTCGATTCTCTAAGCTGAAACAAAAACGTCTAAACTAGATTTTGAGCATAGTTCTCTTCATATTTATGACTGAGACGGTCGACTTCGAAATCGAATTTTCTCCTGTCATTTGTTTAGTTTCAAGCGAAAGCGGCATAAATCTTAAAGCTTCCTTGCCCAAGGAGAAAGAAAAATCGAAGAGATGAGTTTCTCATAGCAACTACGAAAAACCTGCCATTAACAATTTATCAAATAGAAATTGCACAAAGAAGTAAAATGGCGTGCACTTTAAAGGCCACGTAAAGTAAACAATAATATAATAATGGATCGCTGCAAGTGTTTTCCCCTTCTGGCACTTTTATGTGCGAAAAATACTTTCACGTCACGCCTTCGTTATCTGACCACACTTGAAAATTTAAATTCATTCCAAAAGAGCTTCCGAACCAAAGGGTTTCAGGTTCAAAATCTGATTCCACTGAAGATTTGTCGTGTAAACGGGCAGGGGGAGCTTAAATCCTACGTTGATATTCAACAGTTCTTTTGGTGATGTGGGGCGGAAAACTGACGAGGCGGGGGTGTTGGCAAGACTGTCATTCTCATTACCCAGAGTTGGAAAATCGGTAAAAAAGGAATCAGTAATTACTAATTTTAACTAATTAGTAATTCTTCAATGATTATTTAGAGAATTTTGATGAAATCGTAACTTTTTCCATGACTATTTTTTATGAAAGTTGAAAAGTTTAAAGAAAGGCAATCTTTAAGACTATCATTTTTCTAAGCTACTTCATGTGAGATTGCTATTTGCTTTAAGAAGCCATTATCTAATATATAAATTCGTTAATATAATTGGTATGAAAATTTCCGTGGCGTCAAATATACGTAAGATAAAATGAACTAGTGATACATTAATTCACCATTTTAAAAAAGTTGTATAAAATATATGTGTTGATAAACTGTTAAGGAATTCTATTTCAAATATAAACTATGAATAATATTTTGATAGATGTTATTCTGTCAATGTCTTCGAGCCTCCACGTTATGTTGGAATCAGAAGTTTAAAATGTCCATTAACGAAACAATGGTAAATTACTACAATAGTACCATGAAACAAATTATAAATTCTTTTTTCGTAATTTTATCGAGTATTTCAGGAAAATATGTAGTAATTTTTATGTACTATGTACTATTTTTATGTAATATGTAAAATATTTTCGTAAACTATTTAAAACTAAATTGATATATTCTTCCAAAACATGCCTGGTACTAAATATGTTTATTATTTTTTTATTTGTTTTAACTTTTATAAGAGACAAGCATTTTAAATAACTGAACATCTTGGGGCATTTATCTCATTTAAAGAGAGAAAATTAGGCGTCTTCTTTCCAAAAATGTAGAATTGTTTTAAGTATCATTTGAATATTAACGATGCATTGATTTCTTATGTAGCAGAAATTCATTTTATTTTATAATATATACAAATTAGAAAAATTAAGGAAACAAAGATAATTTCCTGTACTTCATTCTTTCCTTTTTCTTTCTTACGTTACAAAACATTTTCATGTTAATAATTCTACCACGTATCAAAGTATTAATACTATAAGTCCAGGCGGAAAATTTAGTCAAATAAAGTCTCGGCGCAGAAGTTTAATTAAAAGCTAAATTTAACTTCGGAAAAATTCAGTTCTAGTTTTTTTAAAAAAGTGTATTTAGAAAAAAATCTCAGCTATAAATGGCTAACCAGCAAAACAAAAATTCTTATAAACTAAGGCTCAGAAATCTTCTATAGATAAAGATTCCCATATAATACTTTCACCTGCTTATACTTTTATCCAAGAATTCAAATATAAGAAAAATAAAATGAAGAGCGTTCACCAACAGGCAACTAATTAGTGAAACTTAAAAAACGGTTATAAGATTTTTCCCTTCATTAAACATTTCATAGTTTTTAAAGCTCTACAACCAAAAAAAAATCTGCTGACAAAACTTTTTCTCTCATAAATTGTAATTCCTGTTTGAAGAAATGATTTTTTTTATTTTTACGCTTTCATTAACTTAGTGTAAAAAAAAGACTTTTATTAGATGGGCTAAATTAAACATAAGATATGCGAAATTATTATATTAAAGCGACAAAAAATGTTCAGAAAGTTATATAGGAATTATTTCAAAAAATAAAAATACTTTATCTGAGTGATAATTTTATATCTAGACTTAACAAATATAAATTCCACTAAAAGGGATTTAACAATGAATTATAGTCATTATAAATTATAATCATATGAAAATAACTATGAGTATACATGTAAAAATTATTCGAATTAAATTTAAACATCTAAATAAACTTAGTTTACCTAATTATTAATAATAAGTTATGGATTATATATTAATTATATATGCATATAACAATGATAAGTTGGGTGGAATCTGAGCTGACACGAGTAGGCTGTTTACGTATTGCGCTTTTTTGTATTTGATACTGCTGTAATGTGAATACTGCTATCACGAAATTTTAAGCCCACGTCACAATTTGGCAATAGGGAAACATATATATACATACTTTCAAGATTTTGTGACAAAAGACCCACCAAAGACTGAATCGCGTCGCACCAGAGGGTTGCTATTTGCAAGTTTCTGTTACGGGAAAATAGGATTATTCAAAGTTGTGTGCGTCAAGAGACTAATTATTTTTTTTATTCTTCTTATTTAGACAAATTACTCATGAGATTGACAGAAATAAGTGTATAAGTTCATTCAAGTTTTTGAAATTATACTTTCATTCTTCTATTAGATTCATAAAGTATAAATTAGTAAAATTATACTTT
>JAPMOR010083708.1:197070-207205 GCA_026543865.1 Argiope aurantia | reverse complement strand
ATTCTTCTATTAGATTCATAAAGTATAAATTAGTAAAATTATACTTTGATAGTTCTATTAGATTCATAAAGTATAAATTAGTGCTAAACACGTGACAAGATTTAAATGTAAAAAGTCAGTCATTTTATGTTCACGTGTTTCACTTCATATGAGCAGCGTTGATTAAATTTTGGAATGTATAGCTCATTTTGCAACTTAATAAAAAAGGTCAAAGCTCTATGTAAGACAATTTGGTATTGCATGACATGCGTATTCCCATTTGTCAAGTGACAATGACATTTCGAACGCTGACTCCATTTGCAGTTGCTAATATATTTCGTAGAAATATTCGTCTGTATTCACGGTTTCCAAATTGAATATCATAGCAAAAACAGATGCGAAATGAATGTAGATGTAGTGGCCAAAGCATACCAGATTTCATCAGATTTTATTCCCGAGATTAGCACAATCACTTAAAAGACGGTGAAATAATAAAAACAGCGATTCATTCATGCATTCTTATTGAAAACCGGTAGAAATTTTCTTTTAAAAAATGTTATTTGTTGATTTACGTTTATAGTGCCATATTCATTAAGAAAAATATAAATTTCCATTGGCCTCAACTGTGATTCTACTTTTCTTAGGAAACATTTTTTTTAACTTTGTCCAATAATTTTAGACTCGCCTTTCTGAAGAATAAAATCACACGAATAAAAGAATAGTTATACATAGCATCATTTACTGGTTCTATTAATGTCATTTTGATATGCGTGAATATTTTGAAAGCAGAAAGACTCGCAATTGAATCTAAGTCATAACTTTGAAAATTACGAGCCCCGAGCTAAAGCGTGGCAATCAAGTAATTAAATTTCATCTCCTCCTTTAAACCTTCAATGTTGAGTAGCAAAACAGAGTCATAAAGCCCTCTTAATTTGAATTATTTTATTGAAATTTTCAAAATGCAGTATATATATAATTTAATTATCTGCTCATTAAAGAGCGCGAAAAATATTTCCTGCATAAATGAGGCCGTGAAATATTTTAGCAGTCGAAACGGTGTCAAGAATGTATAAAATTTAAAATTGATTTAAATGAAAAAATAAAAGAGAAAACTGAAAAATGCCAGAAAATCCACTATCATTATGAAACGACAAATATAGAGCAATCCTTGAAATCTTTATATTGTATGTGATTCTTTTAATGACATACATAAGTTAGGTGACAAATACTACAAGCTGGTCTAACTATATTTCGAGAAGAAAAAATATTCTAAATGTCATTCTCATTGCTACTTATGTTCTGAGCATGGTTTTAATAATTAAAATTCTGTATTTACAAAAGTTATTCGTTTATTATTGTAATTTAGATTTGAAGAAGGAAAAGACAGTTTTTCTGTGTTATTTCAAGGGAGTTTTTTTTTTTTTATCCCTTTCTCAATTCTAATTGATACTGTAATGAATCGAAATTCCGGAGGAAGAAGCAGTTAAAAATTCAGTTTTCATCATCATTATGCAATGCTTCTCTTCTTAGAAGATAGTTTCGTTGAAATGGTTCAACTAAATTAAAAATTAACTTCAGAAAACGAATTCCTCAGTGTATACGAAAAGAAAAGATTTGACTGTGAAAAGAATGAGATAGATTAAAAGACACACAATAAATGTCTCTTCAAAATAACGAATTCTTGGAGATTAAATAAAGAATAATCGAACTCTAGATCTCACAAACAATGAAAAGATTATTTTAGCTCTAGAGCTAAATTTTCTACACTACAAGGACACAGACAGTTTTTCTAATACTCTTTATTCGTAATTCAAACAGATCGCACTTGTCTATCCGAGTTTAAAAAGATTAAACAATTTATATTCATACTGAAACATAGGCGCCAGTATAATGAAATTCAGCCGGGAAAGTAGCTATTTTGCTTATTTCACTGCAAGAAGAAAAGCAGAAAAAAATGTCTAATATTATTTAAAGATTGAGGTAGAGATATAAAGACATATTTCGGCTCCAAGTAGATTATGCAAACTTAGATTCATTTCCTTTCCTTGTATATTTACATCGCAGTTTCTTCTCGATAAAAAAAACTTTTCGCTATCTGAATTTTAGTGGAAAAATTATTTTGTTACAACTACAGACATGTCAAAAGAAAATAAAACGGACAAATGTATAGTGACTGCAATTTAATAAACAAAAATTCAATACAAATCGCAAATTTTGTTGAAATATCTGGATCAAACAGATTTCCTTCTTTTACTTTGATTATTTATAAAGGAAAATATTCAAATACATTTGTTATTAAAATATTCGAGTTATTATATAATTCTAAAGTATTGCTACAATCAAATTTAAAATGCTTTAGCTAAATTTTCCGTACTTTCTGAAGGTTCCTTTTTAAAAATGAAGGAAAAAGCATTATCATTGGTACTCAAACAAAATCGAAGCCAAGCACATTTGTTTTTAGAATTGCGTAATTAATCGTTATATCATCATTTGGAGTCAGGATACATGATTTATAGAATCTTGATATACATCAGTACTTCTTTACGTAAATTTTTCTTGGACCATTTATATTCAAAAAACTTTTCTCAATTTAAAATTGGGAATATGAAACTGAAATGCTAATTTATAATTCTTAAAAGAAATCATATTTAAAATATTTTATTGGTGAATTTAAAGGAAATACTTTAAGTTTAAATGATTTTTAAAACTATTTTGGGTTTTGAAAATTGAAGAATCTTGAAGTATCAAATGGCATGAAAGTTTTCTTTATCCTTTTAAAGCCTTGCAACTCGTTAATTTTAAGCGTTCATCCTTAGGCTCGTGCCCCGCTACAGCTATATGCTAAGTCTTGTATTATATGATATTTAAAATGTAAAAGGAGACAAAAAAATTTTAAAGAGTTATTTATTTGTAACGAATTAAAATGTAAAAACTTCTTATCAAAAGTATAAAAGCACATTCATATTAAATTATAATTTTCAATATTCGTTTATAAATTTTCTTTATTTTTAATATTCAGGAAACGTGGAACGAGTTTTAACCCCGGAAATAGCATGTAAAGACATTGTTTCCCCTCCCGGGCGGGTCTGGGCAAATATCATGCTGGATGTTCACATAGATAGTCAAATTTTTGACATGAAGTCTGTTACCGCTCTGAAACACAGAAACGATGTCCTTGAGTCCAGTAATCACTTATTTCGAAATGCTTCCGATCCCAGTATTTTATTCATGTATGATAACACCTTCTCCACATGTGTTTCTGGTCGACGCCTTCTTTCAACAGAAAGATATCTTTCGTATTCAAATGGTTTGCCAACTCTTCTGATCTGATTTTTTTGAGCATGTATGGGATGTTTTCGAGAAACGTCTTGCAACATTCTACTATCCACCAACCTCCTCTCCGGAATCGAAAAACAATGCCGGTGAACTTGGAACTTTTTGAGCGCACAACTGATCGAAATATGAACAAATGTTGTGTAATTTGTGTGATTGCTCGAAGTTCGTACATACCGTATTAAACTGCAGCATCACATTGTTTTAAGTAGTCTTTTTTTTTTCACTGAATCTGGCACTCGTATGGCAATCGCGTAACTTTATATACGATTGTATGTATTAACAAAACTGTTCCGAAACTATCTTCAGTAAAAAACAAAACCATGAACCCCCCTTCTCACCACACACACATATCAAACTCTGATACATTGGAAATATCTATTTTTGAGCATTTTTCGATCGAAAACAATTTCTGTATATCGAATAAAATATCAGTATATGGAAGAAATATTGTAGGTTTATTGCAGTCAAAAAGCAATTGTCTATTTTGTTAATAAGAAAGGATATAAATTATTTGAGAAAAGTTTGCTTCGCCTATTCTTACATCAACTTCAATAGAAATTTTCAGAAGACCGGAAGTCGTTTACGAAGAAGCAATAAACAGTGAGTCATACGTTATATTAAGTTAATGTTCTATGAATCTAATTCCTAAATTTGAGTGATATTATACTTAAAATCCGGTTTATTTTTACATTTCTTATAGGGAATATGCCCTTAAATGGAAATATTAAAATTTGAAAGAGAAGTTCGGCTTAATAATAAGCTTAGAAAGAGAGAAGAAAAGACCCTGGCAAAAATTATTAAATTTTTATGAGTATGGAACAACAATTTTGAGAAATCTTTGTTTATTTTATGATTCTTATTTAAGCCTAAAAAATTAACCATGCATAATTTTTTTAATAAGAAGATTATTTAAAGTGTGTATTGCCGATTTCTATAAATTAAAATTTCTCTTCAACAAATTTTTTCAGGAATCTTCAAATTCGTTATATATAGTAAATATATTTAAACATATTTATTCAGAAAAATATTTCCGAAACATTTTAAAAAGTAAATGCTTAATTCATGTTTTTATGTACCATTTATTTTGTTTTAAATTTGCAGTGTAAACTTTGAGCAAATTCTTGTTACTAAAAATAGTTAAAAACGAAATTAAAATCGTTGGGACTCGTAAAGTAACATATTTGTTACTGTCCTTTGCTTGCTGTTAGAAACTTAACTTTTCAAATAACATGGAACCCAGAAAAAAGTTTCATGCTGTAAGGAGGAAAAGAAGAAAATTAAGGCGTAAATTGAAACAAATGCGTAGAAACCGTAAGTTAATAAAAGTAATGGACGAACAATTAAGTAACACGCAGAAAAAAATAAGATAATTCAATATACATATAGTTCGATTAATATCTTTCAAGACAAGAGCTATATTAATTCTATTAAGTTGAGGTGAAAGCGCCCTTTCAATTTTCAATAATTCTTTAAATTCTTTATTAAATAGTAGTGATATTTTAATTTTGCTTAATTTTATTATTTATTAGTTTGGCATTAAATTTATTTCAATTTAATTTTGTTAACTGCTTAATAATCACTGCCATTAAAAATGACCTTTTCTTCTGATGTCAAAATAATTCTTTTTGGAACAACGTTAAAATTTTTAAAAAAATGCTTGAATATTTTAAATTTTCATGAAATATATAAATTTTAAATTTGTATTTTTAATATTTGTATTTTTAAAACTTGTATTTGTAAATTTGTATAACAGTTTATACAAAATTGGATTATCTCTTTTCTAATGTCTTAAAATGGTCATTAATTCTAGCTCTTCCAATCTCAGGCACTTTTTCACCTTTTCTGTATAGAGATTTTTTTTATTACTATTTATATACAATACTCGCAAATAAGGCCAAATAGTTTTATGATAAAGTAAATTAGTATTGAAACGAATGAGTGTTGTAAAATCGTCTTCCGTCAAATTGTTTGGCAAGTTTGTCATATCTGAAAATGAGAAAAAAATAGTGATATTCATTTTCCCGCTTCAAGAACTAGTGATTTAAAAAAAAAACAATGTTTCTTAGCGTTAAGAATGTCGATTCTCTATAAGGTAGATCTATTTTGTCGGATTCACAGAGCTTGTACTGCTGTACTTATCAATCGGATCATTCACATAAATTCATACAACATTCTCGAAAGAGGGCTCGGCTGTGATTACCAGTTGAATTCAACTAGTAATATTTGTAGACGAGATTAAGCTTTAAAATTGACGTTATAGTCAATACGGTAGTCGTTTGGCCAATTCTTATTGATAAATTAGTGTTAAATACAGTAATTTTTCAGTTTTATTTTTCTGAATGAGCTCCTTTTAAAAGGCTACATAGTGTTTAAATGCATCCGTGCTGTCTTCATTGCTATTTATTCAAAAAAGGGCTTAAAAAGAGTTATATTTAATTATTATTATTTAATAAGTTGTTATTATTTAAATAAGAACTTCGTAAATTGTTAGAATATCAGTGGAGACACTTCACGTAACATTTCATTTACATGAAAAACATTTGTGATTTTGTGTTGTTTGATGCTATTAATATTATTTTTTCCTGAAAGATTCACAGTAGATTCCAAAATTAAATTAGTGCGGCGCATCTAACTTGTAACATGACAGCATGAATCCAATTTTGAGCTTTGTTAGCATGAAATGAGAAATGTTGTATTCAAATGGAATAATCTACATAAAAGAATATTTTATCCAGACTTAAAAGCAATAAAAATTAATATTTGTTATTCCTGCATCCAAAAGAAAGATAAAAGAAGCGTACTCTTAGAATTGAAGCTGGAAGTTAATTTTTACTACCTAAACACAACAATTACTTATTTTCAGGCACTAGTATACGATGTCGGAACTTTAAAAAAAAATTTCCTTTAAAGTGCTAGCATGTCGAGAAAATTTGAAGTCAATTCTACACAATTTTATTTGATGTGTTATCATTTCTTCTCTAATTTTTCAAGTTCTTATTTATAAAATAATTTATATTCTAGTTTTCCAGATATTTACAAATTTGTATAAATAGCTCACTATAATTTTCAGTGAAATCAAAAAAGAAAATATGTCTCTTCTCCTAAAAATCCTTTAAACGAAGTATAATTTATTTTAATTTGCATATTGACTAAAATTTTGGTAATACAAAACTGCATATGAATATTTTAATAAATAATCAATAAAAAATATTCTTTGCAAAGATCAGATAAATTGCAATATATTAATACAACTACTATTCACCAGAATCTGAGAATGTATTAATGAAAGTATATTAAAAAATAATAGTTATTTACATGTAAAAACGCCACTGAAAAGGGAATCTTTATATTTTATTTCCAGATATTTTTACATATTAGGTCTACCGGAAAGTTCTGTCCGTTTTAGAATGAAACAAAGGAATACATTTTTTCATACTTTGGATAAACTTTATTGAATAATATAATAGCCATCATTATTTATGACTTCTTGCCAGCGTGATGGCAATTTGTATATCCCATTTTTAAAAAATGTCTTATCTCTAGAGGCCAAAAATTGAACCAGTGCTTGTCTGATATCTTCTTCGTTCTTGAATTGTTTGCCCTGCAAGAAATTTTGTAAGGACAAAAACAAGTGATAATCAGATGGTGCTAGGTCCGGGGAGTATGGTGGATGCGACAGAATTTCCCAGCCTAGCTCTGCGACTTTCCGACGAGTCCCCAAAGCAGCATGTGGCCTGGCATTGTCATGAAGCAGTATGATGTCCTTCCTATTGAACATCGCCGGAATCTTTTCTTGGAGTGCTGTTTTTAATTTATCCAATTGCTGACAGTACCTCTCCGAATTTAGCCTTTCGTTTGGTTTCAACAGCTCAAAATGTATTGGTCCTCGAATGTCCCACCATATACACAACATTCTCTTGTTCAGGCTCAACTTCGGTTTAGAGGTAGAGGGGACGAGTTTTCCGGGTTCACAATATGCACTTTTTCTTATGATGTTTTCATAGGTAATCCACTTTTCATCCCCAGTTATGATTGTAACCGGAGCGGACAGAACTTTCCGGTAGACCTAATATTTTAGGAGAGATTATTTTTAAAATCATTTTTAAGCTTAAATTTGAAGCTGAAAAGATTTTAAATTACTTTTGATGAATGGTACACTTATAAAATTTACATTCTATTAAATATCCCTTCAAATTTGGAAAGTAAAAATTATCATATTTCTTTCCGTTTTGACGGGAAAAGTATAAGTGTTAAAAATCAGCATACTCCATACTTTTTAAACCAACAAAATTGCATATTTTATCTTGATTTTAAATTATTAATTTTGTATTAATAAACATGAGACGCATATTTTTACTAAAGACCTAAATAAAATTACATGATTTATGAATAAAAGCAAATTAGTAACATAAAAGCGAATGTTTACTTTCTTAATTATAAGAAAAAAAGTTTTTTTGTCAAGCTTTCTTAATGTTACAGTAATGGTTTTTCGTGCAATAACGTAAACCTTTATTTCTTTCAATAAAAGAACCAATGATCTAAATTCAATTGCTCTACTTGAAGTCTCGTATTGATCTCCATTTGACTTCTTTCAAACCCATGGACTCGTAACATAGACTATCAGATTTTTTTACCAAAGCGAGATCTCTGTAACATGAAAGTAACTTCGACAAAAGAATTTGTAAGTACCCATCCTCCAGGAATCAATGGGCACATAGAAACGTGCCCGGGGTTCAGAACATATAAAATATAAAATTAATAAAACGGATAGCTCTGCATCTAGAATAAGAGAGCTTATTTATCAGCAGACCAAGCAGACAATAATTTAAATAGTTCTAAGAAAAAAATGATTAGAAAACTATTTTGAAGGCTGGAAATAGTGCATTGCATTTGAAAAATGAAAAAGCCAATAATTAGCTTTTACGTAAGTTCATCAGGACTAAGTTAGGAAATTCTATCAAAAGTGCACTTTGAAAATTCATTTTTAATACCTCGTTATAGATTATATTTATAAATAGTTATTTAATAAACATTTAATTCAAGTAAGGCATTTACTATGTACGTTATAACATAGTTCAAATTTTTGTTGTATTTTTAGTCATTTTTGTTATTTATTTAATAATGTGTCTAATGAGAATGAAACTTCAATTTGGCTTACATTTGACAGATTTTCATTGTAGAAAATGATAGATTAGATGAAATGTTTATATATTTTTAGGCCATTAGACTCTTATTCAACATAATATTCATTAGAATTTTCATTTTGTACTGTGAATCATACTTATGGATAGTCAAAATGGAAAATTATATACTAATCATTCTAGACTAAAATTATATGCTAATCATTTTATATATTTCTAGGCCAACATACTAATAATTTTAGCCTATGTAAGTAAGAAAAAAATAATAAAAAAGGAATCCATAAAGAAAAATGGTTAGGTTTACATTTATTATCGTAATTTGCTACTCTGTAGATTGATGTTTTGAAGCCAACATACACGGCTTCTCTTGAAATTTCATTAGCAACTATTTCATTCTCGTTAGCTTTTCCAAGTGACCGTATAATAAAATACCATGCTCTTTTGTATTTGGACATGCTGTATTAAATAAATTAAATAAAAAGTTCAGCTAATATATGAGTTCATTGAATAGCAATGTATCAGTAATAAAATACAATGGGAAAATTATCCGAATTTTATTTTCATTAAAAATTCTTGGCAAATTTCGCCAAATCTCCCGAATGCAGATAATGTTTAAATATTGCAATATTTTCTAATGCTTGTTTTAATCATTCACACAACTAGTTGTGAGAAGACCACTAATCAATAGTTATATGAGATGTACGCATAAAAGTCGCACGATTCTATTAAGTAAGCCATTTCATACATCTGCAAATGTCACTCACTCAGCCAAACGAAAAAAACTTTCAAATTTTTTTATAAATTCTAATATTATTCAAGTATTTACTAAATTTTATTTCAAAGTAACCTAATAGAGTGATTAGGAAATTAAACTTGAAAATATACTGAATTTATTTTTTAAAAACTACTTTTTTGGTGCATTTTGCTTTTATGTAATGTTTCAAAAAAAATCATTTTACATATTAATGTAGTTTTTTTTATTTCTAAAAATTACCAATTTTTTTTATCTAGCTAGATCGAAGCTATTCACCTTGCTTCAAAGTATAAAATCAAATTTCAAGTATACATTCATATAATGTAAGCTACAGCCCAATACTTTTTGTCCACATCGAGGTGAGAGCTCGAGAAAGGAGCAATTTATTACCTGAAAACCGTACAATAGCCATCTGGAAGTCAGAGTCATTTTATGTTACTAAATTCGAAAATCGATAGAAACTTTTACCAGGACGGAAAAGAAATGGCTCGACCAAAAATAGTTGCTTTTTCTGTGTCCATTGTTCTATCATTCTTTGTGAATAGTCTGTAGATTTGAAAGCGGGGAAAACGAATATTTCAAATTCTGCCGAATTTTCTGAGTAGCATATTTATGCCGTGCATGCATCTAGAATTGTGAAAAGTGTGGCATAGAATAATAAATGCTATTGCATCACTTTTGTTCTGGCTTATAAATGCTACAATTATGCTTCTGTAAAATTTATCACAACAAAACATCAATTCTTTTGGTTAAAAAAAATATGCTTTTGTGGTATTGGAGTTATGTTTTCTAACCAAAATGTTTGTGTAGTGACTGGGTATTCAGTACACCATTTTAAGACAATGATGTGAAGGAAATAGGAGATAAAACTAATTATACTCTACCTAATAAAAAACATAAAACTAGCTACACTCTACCTAATAAA
>JAPMOR010083708.1:153784-197060 GCA_026543865.1 Argiope aurantia | reverse complement strand
TATATATATATATATATATATACACTCTCAAAAATAATTTTCTAATCGCTCAAACTCCGACTTCCCTATAATTTTAACTTCTGAATTATGCAGATTATTAATTTTCCCCACGGAATCAAAATGCTGGTCAACAAATTTCTTTCTGAAGCTATATAAGATTCCAATGCCTTCCCATACTCTGTCTTTCCTGTTTTTTGCCTTCGTATTCAGTTCGATACACTTCTCTTGCCATGGTTTGAACAAAGTATTTGAAAGAATCATGCAATTAACCTGATTCGGTTTAGAAAGTAATTCATCCAAACAACGAAACATCTCTCTTCAAAAACTTTTAAACCATATTTTACGCTTCTGAAAATAATATTCAACCCAATATCTGAAATAATTCAAAAGAAAGATACCATAAAAAATTGGCAGGAGAAGATAATGAATAAAATCATGGAAGATAAAATTTAAAAAAATGAATTTCGAAGAATTAGAATTTTTTTCCTCCTTTTTTGAGCGAATTTTTTGAAATCTTTTTCTTGACAACCTAAAAAAGGCCTTGATGCTTGTATCCTAATCCAATTGAGTATCAGACAACGATCAAAAATAAAAACTCTTGACTTCTAGGTTATTTAGATCACGCACATAGGAAACTAACTTGCATAAAAAATTTCAACTTTTACATTTAAAAAAAATCTGAAAATAATTTAATTTCTAGGAACTTCTGGATAACAAAATGCCTGTATTTCCTCTGACGAATGAAAAAAATATTGAATGACGAAATAAAAAAAAGGAGTATTTTATCATCTCAGTTTAATCATTCAGATAAGCTTAGATATTTATTTTATTCTTAAGTTTATTTTATCTAGAAAGTCGGTCATTTTTATTTGGTATGGAAAACAAATTATGGTCTCAGAAACGTTAGTCAATTTATATTAAAGAAGAACAGAATATTTAAATCTTGCTAAGCAATTTATTTGAATTTTTTAATTTTTTTTTAATTTCACAAAATATTGATAATTTTGCAACATTTTACTTAAGAGAAGTGAATTAATGCTTTAAGATAAACAAATCAACATAAACACACAGTTACATATATGTTTCATTAAGTTGCGCGCACACATGAATAAATAGATTATCTACATCTTTTACATTTAATATTTTTTAAAAAATGATGTTTTTAATACATAAATGTACTTTCCTGAAATTAGAATGTCATTAAGAGTTTGAGTCTTTTAGCTCAAAAGAATACTAAAATCTATACATTCTAATGTATGATGAAGAAATGTCATTGCAAATACCTTAACAGCAAAAAGTGTCATATCCTTCTTGAATAATAGTTAACAATAATAAATAAATGATGAGTAGCATTTTTTTCAGATTACAATAAATAAAACCGAAATGGACAAAATTCAAAGACTACTAAATAAATCCTTTTTTAAAATGAATTCATACAGAGTTAATATTAAAATAATTTAAATGACAAATATTTTAATTAAGTGTTTTTAAGAAAATTGTCCAGATTTTTTTTTATTTTATTGTTGATGGGTCTTTTTATTCGCGTTTATAAACTGCGTTTTGGATTAAATATTGCAAACAAACATTTTTAGCTCAAAATTGATAATTTGCCTTGAAAAGTTATCTTTCTTTCTTCTCTGATATTTTTATCGTTCTTGAAGTCATTGTCTCAGACATTTTTAGAAGGAATTTGTTGTGAATAATTTTGACCCGACCAGAATGACTTATTTTACCATATATATTTGAGGCCTTTTTCCCAGTTCTTTAGCAAAGCTACAAAATTTTCCTCTTTAAGTTTCGCTAATCTGAAAGCCTCTTAAATTTTCCAAGGATTCACTACTTCTATCAGATTAGTAGAGTATTTAAACTTGTATGGGTTCAAAACCATCCGTTTTGGAAGCTGAAAAGTGATCGGCTCGGTCGCCTTGAATAAATAAATAAATAGCTACCAAGTCTTAAAAACAAGATCTTCAGGCAACAGATCTTCTGCAAAAGAGCTTCGATGTTCATGCAAATATTTATTAAAACAATTTATGCAGGGTTTTTTTAAGCAACAAAATTTCCTAAGTTCATGATTCTACGACCATTGAATTGTCAATCATAAAAATGATTTTCTTTTGAAAGATATCGTTCTTTCATTTAAAAAAAACCATAGTATTCGTCTAAATTCAATTTGTTTAATAGTAAAAAATAATGCCCATCCATTTGTCACCAAAAATAGTTCCCTGTTTCTTATGAATTCTAAAGGCTGCATTTTATGGTATTCGATGTGGTGTTTCAAGACACATGCCATCATTTTAGAGGTGATGTTAATTTAAATCCCTAGTTTCTGCATATTATTATTCATTAATTCAATACATTGAATTATTTTTTGTTTCATTTTAAATAATAAATGCTGATATTTCTTGTGATTTGCAGATAAAACATTTTTAACTAAAGAGAGCATTAAATAATCTTGACGTAAAACATAAATGGCTTTTATTAATAATTAAAAATTGCATTAAACCAAATCCACAAGCTAAACGGTGTGAAGCCAGTAACATAACATATAAATAACATGCTAGTTATATTCATTTACTATCGTTATATTTCTTTATTATATACTCGCTTTTTTTTAACAAAGCAACACAACATCATTAATATAGATTCACCTACGGGTCTTGTAAAAAATGCAGGTTTTTACAAAAAGTTTGTTCTGACTTTCTATCAACCTTATGTACACTGGTGTGCAAAACTTAAGCAACAGGTATGTTTTTTGCCATAACTTCACGAGAAATCATCTGAGAGACATGAAATTCAGAAATGATATATAGCATTTTGTTCTGAAAGAATGACGAAAGTATAGTTGCGCAGAAATGAATACAATGCATACAGTATGGAATCAAACAAAAAAAGGCTTTATTGAACTCATAGTATCGTTACACATGATTGGCTGTCCAAGAGGAAGAACAGCAAGCAGATGTTCCTTAGTATGGGATATGCCCTCCCCTTACTGCAATGGTTGCTTCGCACCGTCTCCCCATACTCAGCACCAGATTGTCCAACAGTTATTGAGGTAAGAGTGCCCATTCCTCAATCAGTATCTGTTTAAGTTGTCGGGTGTTCCCAGGAGGATGTAATCGTGCCGCAAGGCGTCTCCCCAAAGCATCCCACACATGTTCTATGGGATTTAAATCAGGGGAGCACGCCGGCCAATCCATTCGAGTGATATCTTCACTTTCCAGGAGCTCCTCAACAGCATGAGTCCTGTGTGGCCGTGCATTGTCATCCATAAAAACGAAGTCTGATCCAATGGCACCTAGGAACAGACGCACATGAGGAAGGATCACCTCCTGACAATAGCGATCTCCAGTTACAGAACCTCTGTCGAAAACGTGAAGCTCAGTCCGCCCGTTCATCATAATGCCTCCCCAGACGAGAACTCCAGGACCACCGAAACGGCCTCTTTCCGTGATGTTACTGGGATGAAACCGTGTCCCGACATCTCTCCAAATCAACTAGCGTTGGGAATAGCTTGTAACTGTTCAAAGAATTTAAAAAGGCTATGTAAAGGCTTCTTGTCTTATTTTTACCAGCTTAGCTAAGCAAAATCAATAATTCCATATGTTTTAATAGTGCCTATAAGCTCTTCAAAGGTTAATCAACTTATGAAACGGAAGAACACAGTTTGCTGAGATCGCTCTATCGAATGTACTTTAATACTGCAGAGGGATATTTTTTTTAATATCAAGCATGAAAAGATAATCACACTGGATACTTCTTAGCCTGTTTCTTATATACGGAACGGTTTTAAACTAACGGTTTTAACTTTCCTTCTGTATCGTGCAAGCACAATCCACAATTTTTATAACATGCATCTTACCTTGCATGGTACATGTCTACACTTTTCTCATTTTCAAAGTAATAAATTTTACAATGCCATAAATTCAACAATTTATCTATACAAAATGACTACGAAATAAGATTCACATGCAAATTAAATCTGAGATGAAAAAAGAGTATGATCTTAGTATTTTGTCCGACATCCAATAATTTTGTTAGGAATACAATTTTTTAAAAGTAATTTATCTAATGCTTTTTACATATAATATTAATTCACCGATGAATAAGTTTTAATTTCAAAACATTTGCTCGAATTTCCTTCTCTCTATTTTTGACTGCTTTTCTATTGGACTTAACGTTTCATGCATGTTTTATATTTGATTAATAAAAACTTAAAAATGAAAAAAAATTGTTGGGGCATTGCATTGCTTGGAAATATTCAAATTTTCTCTATTCTAGAATATTTAAATAAAACGTTTGGAAGATTTAAAAAGTTTTTTACTTTAGGTATATGAATAATTATATTGCATACAATATGAAATTTTATGTATACATGGTTGCCAGAAATTTGGCGGCAGCCTCGGATGGTTATTAATAGGCATGAAATCACCAGAATATGTATGCAATACGTTATCCATAAATTCATATTTGTTTTGCATATTATTTAAGGATATATCATAAAGATATATAAAGAAGTTTCCAATCATATTTCCTTACGTCATGACACACGTGATAAAATTTAATATGTTCCTCCATTCGATGTGCTAAGAGAAACTTTCTTCTCCCATGGATTAGAATCTATAAATAGCCTTTAAGTATCCTTTGACCTTAGCATCCTTTGATTTTTCTTGCATATTTATTTGTATAACATAAATTTTGAATAAGAAAATGAAGAAAGTTTATAATTATACGTTAAGATTTTTTCAAATTCCTAACAATATTTTTACTCGTGCCTTTCATTATTGCATATTCATTATCAATAAAAAAGGCATGCATTACCATAATAAATTATCAAATTAATATTATCAAATAAATAGAGTAACCTAAACATGCAATATTTGAAGAGAAACCTCTCCAGAAATCAAACTAATATTACTAAAACTTTGATTGCCAGTCTTATCTCTGTGCTGGATCATGTTACTTTTCTTCAATCTGAAGTTACATATACTCTTCTCTTAAATAAAACCTCTGGGTAAATGCATATATACGTTTATCACAACAGAATAAGAACAGAGAATTCTTTTACGTGAAATATAAAAACACTACATTTTCAAAAATAATCTTCAGACCTTTCTGTCTTACCTCTTTACAAACTTTTCAATTTTTGTTGTTTCGATAATAAATGATTTAAAGCTTGAAACGAGTCAGTTTCACCACAGGGATAATGTATGAATCGAATCATAAAATGTCTGAAATTTATGGTAAGCAGTTTTATTCATCAGTGGTTTTATTGCCGATCGCCTCTCCGAGACACGCAGAATATTACTATTCTTGGATATCCTCACCGGTAAATTACGATTTTGAATGCATTGAATTTTAATGCTTCGTTCACGTGATATATTATTTCAGAAGACGCATTCAAATGATATTATTCAATCTTCCATAAAAAGTAGAAGGTTTTTATATTGTTGGAAATGCTTTTTAACATGTTCTTCAATAGTTCTAAATTATTTAGCTGTTGCTTTGAGACAGGTTTTGAAATTATGTCTTCAAAAAAATTCATCTTTTTGTCAGTAGTAATTCCAGATAGAGATATTGTTTCTGAGAACTATTGAAGATTTTATGGAGACATTTTTATGACTACAATAAGTTGATTCATTAACTCAAATCACGCGATCACAAAATACAAAATTCTAGATACGTTTCATGTACTTTTTCTAAGAAGTCTTCTCAATTATCAAAGTCATTGATCACCAGAAATAGCAAATTAGTTGAATTATATTTATTCTATTTTCCATTACCAAGGCTTTTTCCCTTTTGCTCTTAATATTAGATTAAGAGTACATTTATACTCAAATACCATGAATTCAATGAAGAACAGCTCGGTTTACGGAAAGTCATATCACTGATTCTCAAGCCCGCCTCGAAGGCACACGGGGGAAAAGCCTGAATGACCGGCCCTCCGCTACAGCAACACAGGCGGGAACTGTGGTTGAATCTTAAGGGCCAACGCATCCCTAAGGAAGTACGTCCCGTCATCGATGGGAGAAGCCAGACCACCACCTTCTCGTGTACCATCCAGGGGAGAGAGAACCAACCATCATACCGAAACTTTCTCTTCCTCATTTCGAGGTGTCCATCGGGGGGGCGGGGTCGGTTTACGGTAAAATGTATCAAAATTTGAACTTTAAAGGTTTGTTAACTAGATCCAACACTAACTATTGAGCCTAAATAAAAGTTGCTATTCTATCGCAACGCGAGTTTTATCTTCCATGTGTGTCTTCTGAATCTTAACTTATCTGAAAAATACGGAGCTAAAAGAATTGACACGGACCTCCAACAGAATAGTAATTTACATTAAATTCAAGACTTGAATAAAAAGCATCAGCTCTGCTATGCTTTTAAAATGTATGTTCTAAAGAGTTTAGATTTTTTTTTTAATTCTTAATATTATTTTTTAAATTTTTTCTTAATATTAATTTTTAAATTCTTTTAATTCTGTGACTTATGTGTCATTCTAATAGCTCACGGTTCTTTTAAATGAATTTTTAGCTTTCAGATTTTTTTTAGTATCTTTAGAGTAATGAAAGGACACTCATTGACTTTCTAAATGAAACTTGGTTTTTATTTTTGAGATTAATTACACTTTTCAGTTCCTCAATTATATATCTTATTATACACCTTATAAAATACATATTTTAAGTATTCTTTGCAGCTTTAGTTCTGAGCAAAAAAGAAAGAAACATAATAAATGAAGGCAGATTAAATAATATTAAAATTTATTTAGGCAGGTTTTTATTTATTCAGAAGCTTAAAATATTTGCCCTCGTTCCCGCATCCAAATTTTGAACTTCTGCCTTTCAAAAGTGTTGTGTCTATTCGAAGCGAAACATTTTCAAACCATAATTTGTATTAATGACTGCATAATTTTCTAATTTCTTTAAAGTTTCAAAGTGGCAGTCTTTTTTAACGTAATCAAAAATGAAGCCTACTGTGCTATTTGTCTTCCTCATTGTAGAACTGGGTATCCCATAAAATATAGAAAGCAACAAATCAAAACAAAATAAGTTGCCTACTTTTTAAAATTTAAAATTAATATGTATACATCTCTCTAATTACTTAAGAACTCATGCAATATCTCATCAAAGAATTAAATGTTTGCTGAAGTTTTTTAAACAGAAAGTAAGCAATATGCATTGTAAATATTTTTTGCCTTTATAAGACTTCATTGACGTATGAAAATAAGCACTAGCAAGCTTAGAATCTATAATGTATTTTTAAGCATTAATGTAACCCTTTTTTCAATATCAGAAAATGCTGATTATAGCAAACGGGTTCTTGATACATTTGTATGCTTTTGTTTGTTTTAATTAGAAAAGAACAAACACAAAAACTGCATGATGTCACATTCGTATGGCTATTTACAAATAAAAAAACAGTTATGCATAATAAAATGCCAAGTACTTTTCCACATATTGCCAGTTTCAGCTATCACTGATTATAGCATTTGTTTGTACATAAACTGATTTATTTATAAAACTGATGATCAACATATGAGATAAACATACAGATTTCATAATAAATAGTGTATGATTACTCTCTTATGGCAAAAATATCTACTCAAGTTATCAAAAATCAAAATTTATTACTCTGAATACAATATGACAAGCAGTAAATGTAAAAATCAAGCAATGCATTGCAATGCGGTACTTTAAAATGTATCACGTGAACAAGTATTGGCTGCATTTTGAGATAATGACAGGTCAATAACTTTCAGCCTACGATGGCTTCAATATACATTTCTGGAGCTTTGAAATTCAAACATTTAGTACCCTTCATTCATTATATGATTTCAGTCAACAGGCGTCTTTAAGATCAGAATAATTTCACTAAAAAACACTGCTCATTTCAATCGAATTTAAGAAGATATTCATACTGTATATTTCAAATAAAACCTATTTGAATATTACATGACAAGTCCAAGAAGTAAAAACAGGAAAATTGTAAGATTTATGTAGTTGTAATCATTTGCGCATTTATAAAAAGTATCACTTCTTTATTGCAAGCATACTTTTGCACATTGTTTATTCTTGTTTGTTTGTTTGTTTGTAATTATGGCACTTGCCACGGACAAGCCCTGCCGTCAGAGACAGCCGAATTTAAGCCTGAGGGGGTGCGTCTCTTGTTTCTATAGTAGCGCCATCTAGGGCCAAGAGAACGACTTAGCTACATGCACACACGTCACGACCCTTTTTACGGGGCGGACTTCATTCACGCATTTCATTCCTTATAAGAAAGGAGCTAGAAGATGTTTCTAGTTGTTTAAAATCGGAGTAAAATATGCTTAAAACTATTTTCCTGGTCTGCTTCAGATAACATAAATGCTTGTTTTCGGTAGTCAATTTATAACAAACATGCATTTTCACTTGCAACAACATTTTCCCATAAAGCTATTCAGTAGCCCCATCAGGACCTTACACCACCATTCCCCTAAGAACTCTATATCGCTGCCTAGGCACCTTGCAGTGTAAAAGGGAATAGCGAAGAGATTTTTGTTCGCTCTGCCCGATAAATAATTCACTGGCTGCTGTTCTTTGCTTCCCGATCAGTGTTTCCAACTGCAAGATGAAACAGATCTCTAGGTGTGGAATACTCCTCCTTTGGTAGAGTAGCATTCTTCTTCGATTTTTTTTTTCCTTGTGGGTCGAAACTCTTTTTTCTTTCTTTCTACTTCCTCTGAGGATTGTCTGAACCATGTTTAAAATAAATCAATTGATCGAAAATCATCCACTTTCCCAACATTTCGTGAGAAAAATCTTTAGAAAGCGTGGAAAACCCTATGATTGATGAAACGTGGACGTGACACCCCCAATCTTCGATGTCAAATAGGATATATCTAGTTTGTTCTCTCTCTTTAGAGACTATGAAAAGTTTTAATATAAACGTTCAAATATGTGGGCAATTACTCTTGCATTAGGAATAGTTATGTTACGAGAGCGATTGTCAATCTGAAAGACTATTTATCTATAACAGAATAAATGGTTAATAATACTACAAAGAAAAAAATTCCCAATTTTTATTGATTGGCTCTTATCTGGGAGACAGAGAAAATATATTTCAATGATTTCAGTCATGTAAATTAACGTTCCGATGGAAGAAAAGAAAGCACTTGAGTTCTTTTAAACACATGAAATGAAGCGTTTATTTGTAATAGAAGTTACTGATGTAGTATAATTTCCGTTGCTGGCATATTTAGCAGATTTTCCCACCGCACTCTACAAATTTCGAGAGAAAAAATATTCTTTGTTTGTTTTATTTTCCCATTTTTGGGACTTCTTGCTTAATAAAAGATTGAATGGCATCTTATATACAAAACAAAATGCGTTACTTATTATCATTGTCATAAAGTCAATTATATTTGGCCTTTCTGAGTTTAAAGAAGTTTTTCCTTTGAACTCCTTAATTATCTTGCAATGATGATATTTCTTAAGCCTTTATGCTCTCACACAATTTTATTCAAATCTTTAAATTTTGATAAAAATTTAAAGAAATAAGAAGTACTTTCGATGCAGTGACTTGCCGAATAGCCGGTAACAGTCAAAGCACAAAAATATTTTTTTTACAAAAACTTTATGAATGGGAATTGATATTAGAAATACGAATATTTGAAATTGTTGTAATACAAGAAAGAAGAAATAGCACAAAAGTAAATAATTAAATTAATACAAACTTACATAAAATTGACCAATATAAGTTTCGAAGTAAATTGAAATATGTCATTTTAATTCAATGTTCTATTTACTTGCCCGTATTATCCTCAGATTGAAATTACGTCATCTTAACATTTGTGCTGTTTGGCTTTTGTATTTTTTTCAGCATTGCATTCTTCGTTTTTAACTGAATTTTTTTTTCGAATGCAAATCAAAACATGTTCTGCAAAAAAAATAGATCTTATTCTCTTTTTTTTTTTTTTTTGCGTAAATCAAGGATTTTGAACAAGTAGCTCGCGTCCCCGAAGGAGAACCTGCGAACTAATTTTCAAATTCTTCAGAATCTTGTAACTAAAAATATCAAGATCAGATTTATTGGAAATAAAATCTAGAATAGATTTCATTTCAGAATCTTTTTATTCAACTTTGCCGTTCATGCCGTGTTTATGGCTTATATATATGATACTTCATAATTACTTTAAATAATTTGGAGTCAAAAATGATACAGTCTATTGGAATGCTCATATTGCTGGACTTGATGTCTCAAATTCTGTTTTCCATATCTGGGGGCCTTAATTTATATTTTCACTGCTTATTAACATTTTAAACACAGATAAATAAGTTCTAAATTACTTGCATTTTATTCAGAAAATAGAATAAAATTTGTAATAAAAGGCTAAATACAGTTTTTCATAAACAAAAAATTTTAATTGACATTTTCTTCAAACGTGGATCATACAACATATCAAACTATCTAATAAATAATACATCCTCAGAAGAATTATACACGTTTGAAAAATCTTATATTTCGTTCGATTTTATCACTTTCTGGGAACATCCTAATGTCAATATATAATAGATGAGGACTCACAAAAAATGGATAAGACGGAGAAAAAGCTAAAACCACATGGCTCACAACTTCCATCGAAACGTGAAAAAAAGACGGAACATTTAGAAACAAACAATCCTAACATTAAATGAATGTTAGGATTGACTTTCTGAATCTAGTTAAGATGAAGTATTCTTTCCACACACAATCCACTATATATTTTCAAAAGGAAAAACTACTGCAATTTTTGAAAAATATTTTTAAACGCATAAAAACATTAATGAGAAAAAAAAATGTTCATTTTCATTGAAATTTTTATATTTTTTGAGCCTATATGGTATTTTAACCGGAAATGATATAAGCAATGGGTAAATAAACCTGATAGTACGAAGGCATCCCAAAATTTCAGGTAAAGTTTGCTGTTAACCGTCAAAGTAGCTTCTCGGTTGTCAAACTACACGGTGACATGGATTTCATAATTTTAAGCAGAGCTCGACAATTCAACTGACCCCCAATTTTTTGTATCTTCTTCATACAATTGCATTATCCAAACTTCAAGACCAAGCAAACGTAAGAAACTCTCATCCACATCGTCAAATTTTCCAACCACCAAACTTTATAGGCTTTGGTAACCTTGGTCAACTTTATAAATAAATATCTTCAAATTAAATGTAGCCATATTGAATCGAATACAATAATAATAGCTGCAATTAATTTTTTATCATAAAGGTAACAAAACGAATATAAAATAAACTTTTTATGGTAAGCGTATAAAGAAAGATTGAAAAGTTTGAATGTTCAACGAAAAAAATCAATAAAAACAAGTCGTAAGACGAAAAGTCGATTAAGGAATGAAAAAAAAAAACTTTGTTTAACAATAGAAAAGATAATTTTCCGTGAAAATGTCAATAAAAGCCTAAAAACAAAAAGCAAAAAATTGCATTATACAGCGTTCATGCAAGTAATGTTCGACGAAAAAGTAAACAATAAAAATTTGGAAACTAAAAGTCAATAATTATGGAAAACGAAGTGTATAGAAATAACCGAAAAACTACATTATACAAAAAAAACATGCTGCCTGATGGAAAAGTAGATAGAAAAGTTAATAAATGTTGATAAAATGATAATCAGCAATAATAAATAATAACCAGAACAATAAAAGTCAACTCAAGTAAGAAGCTCCAACAAGGAAAAATGCAAAAATTTGTAAAATCAAGCAACTAAACACATTTATTGGCTTTTAAAATCCTCAAAAGCATAAAAAATAAATCTATGAAAACCGATTCAAAATTAAAAAAACAAATTAAAATCTAGCCTTATGTACCCGCTTATCGAAACACGATGTAATTTTGATTAACTCTGTTTATCCCTTCAACGAAGATCTTAATTTCATCCCAATTGTCTCGTTTAAGCATTTAATCTGAATTCCAATTACTCATTAACTGATTAAACGACAACATTAGGTAACGAATAAATTCCGAGAAATACAGCGGCAAATCTCGAATTTAATAGCTTTTAATTCCATTTATTTGAAATAGAAGCAACTACTTTTAACTCTTGGATGCGTATAAATTTCAATTAAAACTAAATCGCTCGTATTCATTAAAACTGGTTTCACCGGTTATGATAATTGCATTTTCCACAAAAGGAAGAAATGAATTGATCAAAAATGTGGAATTTTTATATATTTATATTTAGGCGGAACAATTTTCTACTTTAAAATGCAGTAATTTCATTCAATATTACATTAATGAGTAGCGTGGAAGGACAAAAAAATTCTTGTGAATAATTAATGAGTTAATTTCTCACAAAAATTTTATCTTCCCTTAAAATTTTTCAAATAACCAAGGAATTTAATATCTTTGCACACCTAAATACTCTACTGGAGTTTAAAAGCATACAAATTTAATTTGAAAATAATAATTACCTTAATAACATCTAAATTGTAGACTTATTCATGTGCAATATTCGATTTAAGAAAGACACATTCAGGAAATTATACATTTTCCGACCATTCCTTTCTGTCATTTTTTATATGAAATGTCTGTATCAATAGTTGTGCATATCAGCTATTTCACACTTTTCATTTCAATATGAAGTTCATTTTTTTAATCTGATTTAACTGCATCTAATTAAATAATCTAACCTTTTTAAAAGAATGCTTTTCTTATTTAAAGCAAACTGCTCTTCAGTATTTTTAGCATGTAAAAGAAAATTTATCTAGATTACTACAATGTATTATATCTTTTAGAGGTAAAGAAATTGTTATATCTATTTCTAAATCGTTTGACACTCTTCTTGATTTTTGATGCATTTCATTGGTAGAGGATTATACATTGTCTATCCAAAAAGAAACCAAATTTTTTCATGTAGAATTTTAATTAGTCACCCTGTCAGTACTGGTATAATGAAAGTACCTTGTGTTAACTTTGATTTTACATTGCTTTAAAAGTGATAGATTGAACCAATACATTTTTTGTTTGGGGATTTCTTTCATTTTTAATATGCAAAAGAAAAGAGTTTGTCAGAAATGTTGCATAAAATTTGTAAAATGCTTTACTGAAACATTGCAACAAGTTTATGGAGGGGAACGTTTTAGCCAGTCACATTGCTATAAATGATACAGCCATTTTGAACCAGGAAGAATATCCACCAAGGTTAGGTTATGTTAGGTTATTTGGGTTTAAAAGCGGAAAAGTCATGTTTGGCTAAGTTATGCCGAATATAAGGTGGCAAAAGTGTCGCCTATTTTAACAAAAGAATAGGAAATGAAAACCTTTTAATATATATGAATATGAATAATGACAATTATAATCGCAGAAATTCATTATAAATCAGTAACTACATATCCAAAAAGAAATAAATTTATGTCAAATGTTAAATCGAAATAAAAGCGATTTTATAAATTCGTCCGAATAGGAAAAAAGATGGATAGAAATCCCAAATATCATAAATATGGTACGAAACAAAAAAACACCAACAATAAAAGTAATTTCCAAATTATTTTATGTGAGAAAATAAAATCATTTTAATCTCTTAGTAGTCTTTTTATGTACTTCCCATGAGCACTAGTACTTAAAAGTAGTGTTGTGAAAAGTTTTAAAATCTTCTCATAGAAAGAGGCTTTTTATTTCAGTCTTTGTATCCGAGTTATCTAAGCCGAAAGAGTAGCGCTGGTAAGTGGTTGTTGTTGATGGTCTAGAACAGGTGGTATTTCTTCAATAGTCTCATTAATTCTTTCTTTCTCTCATTTACTTTTCTAACTCTTGTTCAGTTCTTTTAAAAGACGCAGAACGAATTCCAACACCTCGATTCTTTAATAGTTTTCTATTAGATAATAAAACAATGGTTTTACTAAAAATTAAGCAATTTTAAAATGGATTATTCAAATAATTAGCCGTCGACTGTTTTTAAAGAGCTGCTATGGTGACTTTTTCTCTGAATTATTATTTATCCTTCACATCGTGCTTGCTTTTTCCCTTGGATCAAGAACTGTATTTTCTCAGCTATTTTTTTATTAATAGCTTTTACTTATCTTTGTAAATTAGATGTTTATAGAAATAGAATTTTGTAATTTTTCATTTACTTCCTTAGGTCGTGAAAATTTGTACAGAAAGTAATTCCAGATGAAACTAAATATTTTATTAATTTTAGGGATCTCAGTTATCAATTTACATTTTAATTTACAAAAAAGTGATTTTACAAAGATGGCACCATCCAGAAATTAATTTGAGAAAAATCGAATTTAGATTCTATAATATTTGTAACTATGAGAAATGAAATTTATTAAGGACTAAAAAGTAAAAAATAATAAAAATAAAAAGGTTTCAAAAGCCGTTTTACTAAACATGCTACAAATGTGAATAAGATTCCAATTTATTTGGAATTTTCAATCATAATGTCAGTGTTTCACGGAGAGGTAAAATTTATATTTCAGATTAAAATATTAGAGTAAAATTTTTAAAAAATTATTCTTAAAATAGGAATGTTAGTAATATGAACTCGTATTTATTATTCTAGTAGAATATTAATTGATAGAATATGTGCAAATAAGCATATTTATTCTTAGAAATTTTAAAAATTAATAGAAATTAATTTCCTGCACATTGAAGATTTTATACCATTTTTTTGAATATGCGTAATTATTTTTAAAAGGCCAGCCGACTTGGTGTTGTGGTTTGAGCGTGGAATTCTAGCATCAGAATTCTCGCTTTGCGTTCTGTATTTTGCGTCATTTTTTAAGTTTCAATAATTATCATAAAAAATAATATCTAAGGAATGACAAAAGTAAAAGCATTTTAGAAATACCTATAACAGTGTATTAAAATAGAAAAATAATTTTTATCAAAAATCTGGTGGTCAAAGGAATATTCTTAAAGTGTGAGGCGCAAGAAATAATAGAAGGATATAAACTCACAATGAATATCATGGGATACAAAAAAATTAAAATGCAAAACATTCATTATATAAAAATCAGGAAGCTTAGTAAATATAATTACAATTTTTCGAGATTATTTCTCTTCATGTTTTCTTGTGTAGCAAATATATGCCCTTCATATTTATTTTATCATAATACCAATTCATAAACGCTTGGCACATTTAACGAGCGGCACGTGAGCATAAATTGTCTCAATTCAACAGTTACATTTTTAAAATATATTTATCTCATTGGTTTTCTCGTTATGAAAATCACAAAATTTAAACTTTGTTGAAATCACAAAAAATATAGAAACCTACTACCATCACTGGCCATGCGCAACCACTTTTGTTGGATGTACATCCCGTTATCGGGAATGGAAGTATCTCAACTTCAAAGCTATTACGATGCTTCTCTAAGACAAACTGGTCCTACGGTTCCTCATTCACATGCTCATCGTGTCTCCCTTCCCCAGCTACCCGAACTATCTTCAGGAACTGACTTAATGACCACCATCGTCGCCTTATTAAGTTCTAATAGCCATCACCGATCACAGTACCATCTCTTTCATAGAAAGTATGTCCTGCCATTGGTATGGCGGTTGCCAAATACACATTATTACTTTATATACCAGGAAAGCTAGAACCAACCACCTTACCGGAAGCTTCTCATACTCTTTTTTGGGATGGTCCCGATGGGGATTAAAGAATCAAGATGATTCTGCTCCTTCACTGAGACATCCAAATAATCGGAATCACTTGATCACCTCAAATAACGATACGAATATTGCAAATCTTCCAATAGACCCCATTTCGAGCGTCTCATGCGTCAATTTCACAAGCTGGTACGTCCCGTCATCGGTGATGACACTTAACCAGCCAACAAGATCATTATTGTGCGACAAGGGAAAGCAGAATCTACTGTTTGGACAATTTCTTGTTTTCGATCATTAAGATACCTTGTGGCTGTTTCTTTTCTGTAAAATTGGTCTTTGGACCCGTGACCCTCCGACTTCAAAGACCGACACCCTGAACCAAACTACAACAATTTTTTTATGTAGCGAAGAATAACATATAGCATTACGGTAAACAAGGCAATTCGAACGTTTTTTGTTGTTGTCGTTGTTGTTAAAAGCTTTAAACACAATGAAATATTTTCATTATTTTTCATTACATAAAAGTTTGTATTTTATTTTTTTAAATAAAGATTGGAATTTAACTCCTCCCCCCCCCCCAACCCTTTACTTTCTGTAATTTCAGCCTTTTACATTGAATGCTATCATTATTTCCTACCATATCCTTTTTAAAATCATTTCTCGTCCCTTGAAGATTTATTTTCTTTCGTGGAATTTAAATTTTTTTTAATTACCCGTTTTTATTTTGCGATTTGTTTTTTTATAGTGAATGCTTTCACTATTTCCAATCATATCTCTTTTGAAACCATTTCTCTTTCTTAGAAGACTTGTTTTCATGGAATTTAAGTGAACAAAGGAATCATACCTGTTTTTGCTTGTTTTTCCTTCTTCGCTTCTTAGAATTTTCTCCGAATTTCTCCAATTTTAGAACTCTCTTCGAGAATGTCAATATGTGATAGAGGTATTCACATTTTGATTTTACAATATTTAGCTTGCAATAAATTTAAAGCATGTAATCTAAAATTGAGAAAGTTTTATATTTAAAACTTTTATCGTCTTCTCAATAGATGAGTGAAAATATAAACCTTTTATTAGTAGTTCCCAGAACTATTGTTCCCAGACGGTTCCTTATAACTTTTGTGGAATGTTAAATCCGAGAATCATATTTCAAAATCAAACCCAGAAATAATGAATTTTTCTCAGAATAAACTTTTGAAGTTAGAAAATTGAATCTTTTTTATCACTAATGATTAACTCCTGGAAAAAGATTTTTTTAATCATAGTTATCATTAGGTTAGTTTTCAAGCCATCTCAAATTTATTCTAAATCCTATATTTATATATAAAACATGTATTGCTATTCTAAATTTATAAAATTTATACAAGGGAGTAATGATTACTTATATAAAGTTCCACTAACTTAAAATATTTCATCTTGCTGCCATTGTTTAAATATTTTTCTGGTTGAAAATTTATATTTAGACTTTTTGTTGGCATGTATTTTATGATTCTTTTCTAAACAATCAAGTAATGAATTTATCACAAATTTATTCAAGTGATCAAATAGAAAATAAAATGAAAATGATTAGAAATCCCGGATTATCACCAACTATTTTAAATAAAATGTTCAGTACTTTTTACTTAAAGGTAAACAGTGAATCGGAAGAAAAATTATAACAAATTATTTGGATCTAATTTTTTAATTTGTTTCGGAAGAATCCTAATATTTAAATTTTACACATTATCTTGTTTGACACATCAAGACTAAATAATGGTTGTTGTTCCATAAACTCCTGATCAACGCAGCTCAAAATATAATATCCCTTAGGATAAGACACTGTCACTATTCACTAATTTCTTTAAATATTATTAAATTGCGTGAATATACTGTCGCTATCATTAGCAGAAACTAGAAGTCCCAGATTATTTAGAATAATTCTGGCTTAATCAGTTGACTATGTCTAAGGCGTGGATTTTTTCCACTCGCGACTCCATTTCAATCAGAATAAATTTTCTGCCATTTTAAATTTAAACAATAAAAAGAAAAGGGAAATAATCTTATTAAAATCTATTAAGCTATTCAATTAGAAGTGATTATCTAGCAAATCTTAAGGAAATATTTCAAGTCGAAATGTTTTTTTTTTTGTTGTTGTTGTTATTGTTGTGTGCAAATGAAAGAAATTGAATGAAAAAATTCTTTGAGAACTTTAATAACTTCAGATGTTTGCACTCTGTTTACAGTTTAAAAATTCTAGATGCAGAACATTTCGAGTTGATGTTCAGAAAATTGTGTAACATTAGACTATGTTCAGCTGAGAAATTCCCGTATCAATTTTACTGTTCATCATGAAGTTAGATTTGCATTTCCTTATTCATTGACTTTTTTTTAGAAATTTTTTATTACTTAAAAATGTTTTAACTTCTTTTGTAACATAAATTTCAATACTTTCCCTTATAACATTATTAGATTTACAGTTGTATTAATTAAAATTTTTACTTTCTCTAACAAGTAATAAAGTAAGTTACTATATAAATCCATTTCTTCTTTGCGCATGTGCGAGTGTTTACGAGTTACATTATGAATTTTAAAAGAAGTATCTACAACAAAAAAGTTCTGACGTAGAAACACAAAATATCACAAACAAAACATTTCATATATATATATATATTTCCTTATGAACAAGATATAAAATAATCGAAGTCTAGTGCAAATATCTATGGGATTTATTCACATTTATTGTTAATTTATTAATAAAGTATTTTAATAAAATACAGAATATTTTTATTGAAAATATAGAAGTCAAAATAAAATCTAAGAATGACAGGCGCCGAAAGGGGTTTTTTAAGTAATCTGGTATCTTAATCACGTTTATAATAATTTTTAGCCTTTTAATGAATGTTTTTTTTAATTTATTATATTCAATTTTGTATATTGTCTTAATAATATTGTGTTCCACGCCTCACACTTTTAGGATTTTGTTTTGATCTCTATATTTTGAATTAAAAATAAGAAGCTTGTGTTTTCTAGTGAACTAACAAAGTATATTTAATGAAATAGTAAGAGACTATTATTTATAGTTTTTTTTTTTTGCTTTTTATTATTTTTAATTTTTATTCCTTAAAAAACGAATTGTGGAATTATATTGTCATTTCACTGAAAGAAGAAGAAATGTTAATTCTGAGTTAATTTTTTACTCCCAATTAGTCGCATATAAGGTAGTAATTATCAAATTAATTAAAGCATCTCATTGTAAAGAAAATACCGTATTAATTTTTATTACTCTTTCGTGCTAAATCTAAATCAGAAAAGAGGAGGTATGATAAGAAAGATTAAATGCACTTGTACAGCCTCTGACGGGAGTAATGTCGTTTTGCAAGAAACGCTATGTACATTCGTTGAGATGTAAGAGGATGTGGTGTTTCCAATTTTAACGAAATTGCCATGGGTTTACTAGTTGATATATTAGTTATTTATCTCTTAAGTAGATTATATATTCTGTTAAAAATTTAATTTCATTTACTTTAGTTCTCTGCAAGAGCTTTGAGGATATTTGAAGAGTTTTATGAGTCTTTATAAGTAATATTTTGTTGCTGCTCATTTATTCTTGAATATTCGACAGTTTGTACGTATTAGAAATGTCATTAATAGCGAACGAGTGAAATATTTATTTAATTTATAAAAATATTTCACTTTATTTTCCTTAATTTTTCACTCGCATAATCATGAATCTTAAAATGTCGGCTTGGGCAATCGGCTATAAAAATTAAGCAATCTTTGTTCAGAAATGGATGTATATAAAATGAAAATGAGCATCTTATGCAATGATATTTTTATAAGTTTGACTATTTCCAGATTAATATGTCCATTCAACTCTTTTGACGTGTTATTTTAAATTGGAACACCTTTCTCAATTTATTTGCATATTAATAGAAAATATTGCACTTGACTTTCAGAACAGTACATATTTTTTAAAACGTTATAAGTCACAAGATGAAAAATTCTAGTATTTTCATAACAAGGATTGAATTATTTTAAAATTACTGTTCTATTACCATTTAGCAACTTTTTGAATCATTAAGAAATAGATTTTATAGAACATCCTTTGAACAATGCAATTTTGACATATTTTATTACAAAATTTAAGTTTGAAATGTTTCTAATGAATTGGTGCAATATATAATTTGTTAAAAACCACAAATTTCTCTTTAGAAATGAAATCAACTCTGTTTGGAGATAGTTTGACAACTATCCATAAATAACAAAAAAAGTAAATAAAAAAGATGCAACAAAAAGCTTCCATTTTAGATTCAATTTTGATTTCCCTTTGAAAGAAAAAACCTCATAATTCTCTTCTTTTTACAAAACAATAAATTGTTGGCTCTTGAAAAATCCTGAAAGATGAGAGTTTTTCATCTATTTCGAAATGAAATTTAAGTTACCGAGGCATAAAATTCCAAATTCTTTGATAAAATTTACTGTCAGAGATAAATCCGTAGTTGATATCCGAAGAATCTCATTTCATATAAGCCATCTTTTCAAATAAACAACTAGGTTTGAAACTCTTTTATCAAAATACCTCTATACAAACAATTCTATCCAGAACAAAACAAAGTTTAATACTTTCTTACGGCATGCATGCAAACAATGAAAACCACATACACTTTCTGAAAAAGAATGGAGTATTCGGGGCCTGTATTCATTCAATATATCTTCATCAGCAACTTTGATGAATTGCATTTCCCTTTTTTTATTATCTATATAAATCACTAAAACAATCTATCCTTTGTAATTGTGTCTTAAATAGACATCGCATTCCATTTTCACAATGTATTTTATATTCTTATTGCTATTTTGAATTTTAATTTTTTTAAGTTATCTGAAAGTTTAAAAAAAAGATTAGGATGCAATTATGTTAGGTTCAAGTTCGGAATCTTCCCTGTTCATTTATTTTTTCTTTTAAAAATTGTATTTCACAATTTAATATTTTCAAGTATTTTATTGTAATTTAAAGCAATTTTCGCTTATTTGAGGATTTCTAACAGAATTTAATTGTCTTTTTGTTTTAGAAAACAAATTATAAGAATTTCTATTTTGCCAAGTGTTAAATTCTAAAATAATTTTCAAAATCAATAAATTTATTCTAGATATTTCCAATCTAATCAAATGTTACTTTGGAAATATGTCTTGTTTTAATCAATTATCGTGTATTTCTAAAACATTTCGACAAATTTTAAGGCTAGGATAAATAAAACAAAAATTTTTTTATGGAAAACCTCATACGAAAGAATCATCTACGACGATGCCTGTCCTTACATTTTTATGATGAAACGTTCATGGTAAATACCGATTCTCGAAATCTTAAATACGCCAGTTTCGAACATTGAACAGCTACTTGCGAAAATATATCTTCATCAATGACTATAAAACATGCTCGATACCTGCTTAATACTGCCTTACAAACACCAATATTCAAATTCATTTAGTAACAGAAATCTCCTGTAGTCAGAGAGTGGTCTTTTTAAACCGAAGGATATAAGGTCTCATAATATTCGTCACGCACTGGCTTACGGTATGCTAATATCATGTATGATAGCTGCAGGATATTTATGATAATTGCTTTGACGACATTCCATTACAGATGTGCCAATATTTGATTTGAGAGCGAGACTCGAACTAGTATCAGGAAAGCCACTACCTGAATCGCTAACCCCAATACCACATCGAGCACCGAGATGCTCGATATCGCATGCAAACGCTCTAAGAGCTAATGGTGAGGCATGTGTCTGTTTTAGAATTATTTTCGAATCAAACACAACATTGTTCCTTCTTTTACATCAACTCCTCCATACTTTAAACGTAAATCTGCACTTTCAGCATTGGTCTATAATTTCATCCTATTATTACAATATTTTTGATCAGAAAATAATGACTCCTATTGCACTGTAGGTTAAATAATGCATAATTAAATTTATCAGTGAAAATAGCGATCTTTTCTTGCCTCCTTAGCTTTCAATATCAAGTGTCATACTCACAAGGTCTAAGAGGGGAGGGAAGCACCACAGTTTCTTCACGTTCATTTGCATACATAAATATCTTTCAAACAGAAATTTTATTTATTATCATTAACCAAATTATTTTTATTTGTTTTTTATAATTGCATCCTCATCTACTTGGTCATGATAACAAGAGAACACTGTTTTTTTTTCTCAACCATATTATTTTTGTCATATTATTCCAAAGAATTTTTCAAAGTAGAAAATCTTTATAAACAGTTTCATTTTATTATCATTTCTTATATGTATGTAAATTCTATACATCGTTATTTTATTTTTCTGCTGTAAATATTTTGATATTTAATAAAATTCCCTTGAAATGCCCATCGAACCGTTCAGTGACCAGAATAGTTACGGAAACGGGGGTATGAGACAGCGTTCTGTTCTCTGGTGCTCACACGTTACATATCTGCCTATTATTTTTCTACACAATACTGACTTATCTTTACGTATCAAATCTTTTCTTAAATTTTTGAAATATTTTCAGATTTTGATTTATAAGTGAAAATAGTCACAATATTTAGAAAATTGTGTTAGTCAGGAAAGTCTTGGTGAGGAGTAAATGTGAAACCTGCTTAACATAATGCGTCAGTGGCGTTTTATCCAGCTAAGAAACGTGTGCTTTGTTTATGGCATTCTAGAGGAAGATGAAAAATACTTTCCAAATTCCTTCAGAGTTTTTTTTTTCTCTAACGTTCGTTTACTACATTTGCAACCACGTTAAAAAAAAAAAGTGAAACTAAAACTTTCCTACAAGTCATTATTCGCTCCTTATATGTCCATTATAAGCATAGTTAGTTGCTTGTTCATCTCTTTTTTTTTAATCTCTAAGATATAAAGGTTGCGAATATAATTAAATTTTCGTTTTTGGATCTTCTCCTGAAAAACAAGTTAGTGTTCCTTATTAACCTTAACAGTTTTCATTGCGGAGTTATTGAGAACGAAATTTATTGTAATAAAAACCTATATTTTTAATATGTTTGGAATAATTTGACAGGAAATTGTATTAAATCAATGAAAGTTGCAGCATTCCACCCCGCCAATACATTATTTTATGTCAAATTACCAATTAGATTTCAAAATAATATAACAGTAAACTTTTTGCTCAGTTCAGATAAGTTTTCAATAGGAGTAAGATATCAATAGCCAACATCATCTGCTTTTTATGCTTAATTTTCCAATAAAATCTACAACATTAAAAATTTTAAGTTTTTTTTAAACAAAATGTTGAGTAATTTATATCACTTAGACAGGTTGCATCTGTTAGTGACAGAAATAAACTGTTTTCTGAATGACGAAATCATTCGTTAGTAATGAATTTATAATTCTAAGAGAATATCAATAAAAAAATCAATAAATCTCATCAATAAAAAAATTTCAATATCGTTTATTTAATTGCCTGTTAAAGCACAACTCTTACAAAATTAAGGAACTAGAAATGATTCTTAAATATGAAATTCTATAGTTCACTAGACTCTTCAAAAGTATCTTTTCATTGCTATAAAAAGCAACTTGAAGCTATTATTTGGACATACAGAACATATCTCATGTCAATTTATCATAAAAACAAATTAAATGCTTCTATTAATCGAAAAGTTACCTTCATTCTGAAATATTACCTTTTTTTTTTTTTAGATGTCTGGTGAGTCAAGATACTGGTTATCAGATTTTTGCTACTTGTTCCACCTTCTATGTCCCGTTGGTTATCATACTGATTTTATACTGGAGAATTTTCCAAGTGGCCCGAAAAAGGATTCGCCATAAGCCTGGAGCAAAGGCATGTGTCCAGCCAACGGAGAAACCGATGGTGACCATGGTGTCTCATGATAATAAGAGCTCACCTTCGACTCAAATGACTGAGCTGACTTCTGCAACCAATGGCGCTCCGTCGACTTCTGATGCGGTAAGTTTCATTCTACTTGTTTTTATTTAAAATGTTTTTTTTTCATTTTAATACAAAGATGGCCATATTCAATTTGATAGATTCAACAATTTTTTATCATTGTATTAAACAATATATATGAGTTTGTGATCTAAGAATGTAATATCAGTATACTGTCTACATACAATTACTTATGTATTTAACCTACTTGATTTTGAAAGATAAAGTTTAAACTTAAAATGTAAAATTCTGTTAAGTTTTTAGAAACTTTTACATTCTTAGAAAAGAGTTTTGCAAGAATTCAAGGCATATTCGTTGACTGAAGTTCTTCAAGATTCTTTGAGCATCTTATGATTACAGTCGGCTATTCTCATCCTTTCTTGCTTTGAATTTTAGTTAACTTTCTAATTATATTACACCTTAATAAAAATCAATTAGAATGTCTCCAAATTTTTTTTCATTTTTGGAAGTAAGATAAAAAACACAAAACCTTTTAATACTTCCTTGAATATTCCATGTCTGTGGTCATAAATTGTAAATAGAAGAAAATGGGCCAGTACTTACTATATTTTTATATCATACACACGATTCACATCAAAATATGTATATGGAAAAAAATTTAAGTTATCTAAATAAATAAATAATTTTGATCAAGTAAATCAATATCTTCATTAAGACGTGTGAGACATTTTTAGCGAATTTAATTTTAGGCACTACATTTATGTATAAATGCATAATAAAATAACTTGTAAAAAATGAGTTTCTGATTTATTTCATTCCACTCATTAAAATAAAGCAGGCAATTTTTGAAATTTCCATAGCTAGATCGCATTAGAACAGGACATTTTCGCAAAGAAATTTGATATTCTTATACCATTTAATTTCGTTTACGCTTGAAATTGGAAAATCGATAATATTTTAATCTGAGTACAAAAATTTAGTAATATCTCATTCACCTTTTATCAACTATTTCAATTAAGAATTTAAGTATCACCCAGCAGAGATATAAAATTTTGAAATATTTTACTCTAATATCTGCTAAGCTTAAAATACCCTGTAGCTTTATTCTGAATAACTATAATTTTGTACTGCAACACATGAATAAATCAATGAATGAAAAAAATGAATTAATACCGTCAAGTTATTGGAACATATCATTTATGTTACAGAAAAAAATTCACACATACCAGTATCTGTGCGGTAACAACATTTTGTCTATGCTTCCAATAGTGACCAAGTTATAAGGAGCATGATATTTATAGTTAAGTGTCTGAATTAACTAAATCTTTCTCATTTGATAGTAGCAAACAAGTGAAAGATTGTTTAAAAATACGACTACCTAAATGATGTTATTGTTGGTAACTAACTGTTTACATAACATTGATTAATAAGTATTTTTAGTTCATTACTATTGATGAAGAATATTTATTTCATTAATTGGCGCCTTTTATCTACTGTTGATAATAAAAGTGACCAGTCTACTTAACATTTAGTGTACATTAGCGACCAAATCAAAATTTAGAATATTCTTCTTTTCAAATACCTTAACCATTCAAAAAAATATTAAACATCAAAAGTAAAAATTAAGATGAAACGGAAACTTTTCATAAAACATGAAGAAACAGACAAACCTGATTTTTCTAATCGCCAAAAACTTTAAATTGCATTTTCTTACAGCGTGCATTATTCGATTTGATTACTATTAGAAGTATATCAAGAAAGACATCTCTTTTTTTAGCCTAAAAAATGAATCAATTTTAGTTGCAAAAGGATTTATAACATTTTCTAAATTCAGTATAAGAAATACGTTTTTATACTGCAAATTAATTTTTATATCTTGGTATATCTATAAAAGTTTTGACTAATTATTGTGTATAGAAGTTAAAATTGAAAATTATTTTTGTTTTTATCGCCCAAACATAATATATTCCTTAAACGATTTAATGTTTTTTCTATAAGCTATGTGTTTCCTAATCAAATCATTAGACGATAATCGACTTAAAACTGAATTACTATCTCTGCAGGTACTTAATATTTAAATATAAAGACACTATTAAGTGAAGAAGTACATTTCAATTTTGGAATTTATTATTTAAAATTTGAATCAAAAATTAATTTTTGAAAAATATTATTTTATTTGAAGTAACAATTTAAAATTAGTAATTAACATCTGGGATTTAACTGTCAGGTTGGATTTATACCCCAGTTTTGAACGATTTCCCTATCAAAGTCTATTTCCAAAATTACAAAAAGCACCGATAAATATTTTATTTTTCCTTTTATTTTCAGGCCCCTCCAGTCAAGAACAAAAAGAAACCAACACGAGAAAACATGGAAGCCAAACGTGAAAGAAAAGCTGCTAAAACTTTGGCTATCATTACTGGAGTGTTTGTCATCTGCTGGTTACCATTCTTCGTGACTGCTCTTTTGATGGCCGTATGCCGAATGCCCTCGTGTGAACCTAATCCATATTTGTTCTCTTTCTTCTTATGGTTAGGCTATGCCAACTCTATGCTCAACCCTATCATATACACTATCTTCAGCCCTGATTTCAGAAGTGCGTTCAAACGTGTCCTCTGCGGGAAAAAAAGGGGACGCATGCATTAAAAGGTCATTTCATGCAACTCTAACACAGGATGAATTGCTTTGAACCAAAAAGTTAATTCTTTTATTCATCCATGCACTTTCAGTACAACATTGCGCAATCGTTTTTAAATGATTTTTTTATTAAAAATTCCTAGAAAGTAAAATGAGAGCAAACATGGTTGAAAAATGAACAGTAAACTGTTTGCCCAACAGAAAAAATATGTATATGCGCACTTTTATGAATCTGAAATATCTTTTTACACATCATATACGTATACATTAAATTTGCTTGCATTATTCAAATATCTTTATAATCACAAAAGTAAAAGAAAATATCAATCCATGCAATAATATCCAATAAGATTATCAGCATGGCAGCTCATGATGTATAGTTCAAGAAATTTCCTTAAATTATACATCATGTACTGTTCATTTTTAAAAAATGTAACATTATAATTTATTTTTTGAGAGCTGCAACTGAAATTTAATAAGGATGTTATTAATTATGCACATAAGGCATGAATTATATTAACTGCATGACCTAATTAAATGTTTTCTTAAATTAGTGATCGTTTTTTCCTAGCAACACCTAGTTTGCATGGTCGAATAAAACTTAAACTCTCGGCCATTTAAAAATTATCTTAAACGTAAGCTTGTATGACGATTAAATTCCATTGACAATAGATTCTTCCGATAAAATTTCCAAACCCCCTTTATAGAACCACATCTTTAATTGCAACCATATATGCTCTCTTAAAACGTCTAAAATTTAGAAGAAAATTAGGTCATTTCACCGTATTATTATTATTTTTTTAATATTTCTATTCGTTTCATTCAAAATAAGGTTAAAAACAAATACTTTAAACTTTTTTAAAAATTGCCACAATGGACTTTTAAATGAAAACTAGATAATTGTCAATATTCGATAACTTTCTTCTTTCTTCATCAAAACAATATTTATTTAATCATTCATCAGATCAATTTTTTTAGCAGTGCATACATATGATCCTCATGAACTGAGCTTTGACAGGAGAGCTTTAGAAAAGTAATGAGCTCAAATAAGTAAATCATTTAACGGTAATAGAAATATTCACGAAATCAAAGTCATTTAACCAACGCGTAACCATACGACACGTCAGTAATTATTACATTTACGCTTCAGTTGTAAATTAGGGCATAGAAATTAGCTGTCGAAAGATCTAAAATTTCTTCTGGTTCCGAATTTCCTTTTTCTTCCTATAATTAAAGAAGCATTTAAGTTAAACTAGCTCTGAATAATAATGTAGCTGTGGATTTATGTTCTGTGTTACTTGATATAAGAAAATTTTCGTTTATTGAATATTTATTAGAATTAAATTCGATATTTGATCGAGTTTCTATAGTATCTGAAGGGAAGTGAATCATGTCTATGTATTGAATTTCTCATAATTACTTGATTGTTGTATTACACTATAAAAGTAGATCGATGATATTAATATTTAGATTTAATGTCTTATCTGAAAACTGTGTGACCTGACCTTCTCTCTTTCTAGTGAAGATCTCTACATATAATGTACTACTTGCATATTTACCTCCTAAAGGGCTGTTTGTAGTAATAACCATATTTAATGTGAATGTAGAATCATGTAATCGATGTCTGACGTCGGCTTTTGAACACATCATCTTTAACAATATCTTGATATTTTCCTGATGAATTCCAAAAGTGATTCTCATTTCTAGTAGAAAGTAGAACAAATATCATGAAAACAAGTATACTCTTTTATAAATATTCATTTGTTTAAATTATCATCTATAAACTATAATTCTCTTGAGATTAAAAAATTCTTTTTTTTAATATTACTGCTGAATGTTCTTGTTTTGTAAGAATTAAACATCACTATTGTAAAAAAAATCAGTGCAGCTGATTCAAATGTAGAATTTCATTTAAGATGTGTGTGGTGTAATTTTGTGAAGAGTGGCGAGGACAAGATAGTATAGTATTTATATTATTATTTATGAAATTTTGAGACTTAAATGCTTCTGTTGTAAGAAATTGATGTATTTGATTCGTAGATATAATATCTCATTTAATAAAATGCCTGTGGTGTAATTTTGTGAAAAATCTTGTGCACAGGATGGTTAAATAAGATATTTGCATTATTATTTATGAATATTTCATATTTAAATATTTATGTTATATGTAACTGATGTAGTTGCTCGTATAATGGATATTTCATTTTAAAAAATCAATGTGGTGGAATTTTGTGAAAAGTCTCGTGCACAAGATGATTAAATAATGTATTTACATTATTATTTACGAAGATCTGTGACTTAATTGTTTCTGTTATAAGAAATAGATGTAGTTGACTCGTAGATAGGATATTTCATTTAATAAAATATATGTGGTGTAATTTTAAGAAACGTCTCGTGCACAGGATGGTTAAATAAGGTATTTATGTTATTATTTATGGATATTTGTGAATTAAATACTTCTACTATAAGAAATCGATGTAGTGAATCGCGTATAGAATATTTCATTTAAAAAATATATGTGGTGTAATTTTATGAAAACTGTCATGCACAAGATGGCTGTATAAGGTGTATGATGTTATAATATTATTTATAAATATTTACTATATAATTACTTCTGTTATAAAGAAATCAATGCAATTGATTCGTAGGTAGAATATTTCATTAAGTAAATATATATGTGGTGTAATTTTGTGAAAAGTCACGAGCACGGATGGTAAATGAAGTATTTATATTATTATTTATGAAGATTTGCGACTTAAATACTTCTGTCATAAGAAATAGATGTAGTTGATTCGTAGATAGGATATTTCATTTAAGAAAATACATGTGGTGTAATTTTGTGAAAAGTCTGGTGCATAGAATGGTTAAATAAGGTATTTATATTATTAGTTTTGAAGATTTGAGACTTACATGCTTCTGTTATAAGAAATAGATGTAGTTGATTCGTAGATAGAATATTTCATTTAATAAAATACATGTGGTGTAATTTTGTGAAACGTCTCGAGCACAGGATGGTTAAATTAAGTATTTACATTATTATTTATGAAGATTTTTGATTTAAACACTGTGTTATAAAGAAATCGATGTAGTTGATTCGTAGATAGGATATTTCATTTAATAAAATACGTGTGGTGTAGTTTTGTGATACGTCTTGCACAGGATGGTTCAATTAAGTATTTACATTATTATTTATGAAAATTTTTGATTTAAACACTCTGTTATAAAGAAATCTATGTAGTTTATTCGCATGTATAATATTTCATTTAAGAAAATCTGTGTGGTGTAATTTTATGAAAACTGTGATGAGCAAAATGGTTGTATAATGTTTATGAATGTACGTTATCATTTATAATGATTTTTTGCTTAAATGCTTCTGTTATAAGATATCAATGTAGTTGATTCTTAGGTAGGTAGAATATTGTAGTGTATTTTTTAAAATACATGACATGTATTTTAAAAAATAATTAATTTTGCGTGTAATTTTGCGAACGTTTCGTTAACAAAATGGTTGAATAATGTATTTATATAAATCCTTCCGCTCGAAAATATGGTATAGATTTTAAAGTTATTTTTTATCCGGATATAAGTTATGTATTTAGAAAATACTGCGATTTCTGTTAAATTTGTTGAGTTTATTGATTGTATATATTCATAAAATACAAAATTATTTTAACTTAAGTGGGAAGAACATGCTGGCAACACATGATATTTGTTGATAACAAGTCCCTCAAGAAGGAGAAATGAGACACCATTAATTTTATCCTAGTTTTTTGGAGTAATCGTTACGTTTTCTCCATAAACTCTAGAAAAAGTCAAACAACTCACTTCAATTGTAACCTTATTAATGCTATGTTCCTGTCCACTTGTAATGCAAATTATTCCTTTGCGCTCACCAGTTAACTTCTTTGATTTGATATTTTCTTCTTTGTAATCCACTCAATACTAATTTCATTCAAATTTTCCATTTCCTTATAATAGCGGGTGTTATTTATTTTACACAAAGTAAAATATTGTATTTATTGCAATGAAAGCATTTCACTTTATGTAGGTATAAACTAAAATGTATTGTTTTTCAAAAATTTTCAGTACTTCCAGGTTACCAAATTGATTGTCTGTTTCAATAATTTTAAAATGAAGACCATATTTTCGGACAAAAGTAGTATTAATTAGGAATATTTTTACTTAAAAGCTTCTGTTACGTGAAATTCATATAGTTGTCTCTTATGTATTTTTTCATTTAAGAAGATACATGATGTATAATTTCGTGAAAAATGCCATGCACAAGGTGGTTATGAAATTATATTATTATGTATTAATATTTTTGATTTAATGCTTATGTTATAAGAAATTCAAGTAGTTGATTCATATGTAGAAAATTTCATTTATACGTGTGATGTAATTTTTGTGAAAAATGTAATGCGCAAAATGGTTAAATAAAGTATTTATATTTGTGCGCAAAAATAATTATATTCAATTCGCAAATATATTTTCATGTTTTTGAGTTGCAACAAATGTCATTGTGGATATAAATAAAGATATGAAATCTAAAATGAAAGTTTGAGATTCAGTTGAGACTATTTCGAACAGTAAAAAGTAATCATAAAATTATTAACATTTTCTGCTCACTAAAATTTCTGTCATATTGATGTACTTTTCAAATCCTATGATGTTCTCGCTTTTCCTACATTTCTACTGCTACCATACGTAAATAAGTATGGTAGCAGGGGCATATTCCACTAAGCTGGAAAGATCAATTATTGAAGCCTTTCCTAAGGGATAAGGCTTCTAAATTGATTCTTGAATCAAAATATTCTTCCGATATGGGGAGAAAAAGCGATAGTTACTATTGTAAAAGTATGCTTTTAAATAACGTTTTAAAATGTAAGGAAAAAAATATTATTTTAAATTTATTTCCAGATGTCGCTTCTGATATGGAATCGAAATGTAATTAAAATTAATCGATTAATTGATAATTATATTCGAAAAATATTAAATTGTCGAAATGAATTTTTATTAGGAACACACAACCCTACAAAATTTTAGAATTTTAACATATCAACGAGAAGAAAATTGAAAGATACTTCAAAATCTTGTAAATTTTGCTGAATAATATAAGTAACTTATGACTTTTAATACTGTATTTTCATTTTCTGAAAAATAAAAATAAAAGTGCTGTCACTAAAGACTTATTCTTAAATTTGTGAAAGATCGTCAAAGATATGTTTTCTGTCTCTAGTAACAAGATCGAATCGTTATCAATCGTTTGGAATCGAATCGAATCGAATCAATCGTTTGGGAGCTTTCTTGATCTGGACACTGTCACATTTGCTAGAACCAGCTTTATTGAATGTATTTATTTGGTTTTGATAGCTTTGAAGTATCCCAGTATTAAACTTTTGCAAATAATTATCTAAAATAAAGACGAAACTCTATTAGTATATTATATTGTACGATTTCTCCACGATATTGCTAAATACTCTGAATGCTAGAAAATATTATAAAGGGGGTCGTAATAATATCGTTGGGTATTTTGTGCTGCTAGTGAGTGTCAATGTAGATTCTTTTAGTAGAAAACATAATATAAACAATAATTACTCTGATTTCAACATAAATTTTAGATTTCATGACTTTTATTCAACTAGTGATTTTATTTTATATAAAATCTTGGGTCTATTTAAGCTTCTGATATGATATATATATCCCTATAATCGCTAATGAAATAGCTTTCCTATATCACGTTTTTTGAAAATTAAATCTATTTTACTAATAGAATGAGACAGAAATAGTAAGTACTTGATCTCGCATGTACCAACTTTCTGTCTCGTTCTATAAAATAATATTGTATGTGAATGTAATCCATGACACTATGTTGTTACTCCTTTGAAGTGTTGCACGCACATCCACGCTAAATACCCGTACAGTGAAGATCAACATGGCATGTTAATTTTTATTAATTATTAATTAAAGGGCTATTATACATAATTACTTTTTTAAAAATAGTTAAAAAAATATTCTGAACCAAGAAAAAAAATTTATTATAAAGAATAAATTGACAGTCTGCATTTTCATGCCTGCAAATTAAAGTACGAAGTCCATTTCAAAGAGTCTCTGCTCTTTCACATGATAACAAATAAAAATTTTGAACTAATAGTTTTCCTTCTGATGAAAATAGTATTTTCCCCTCTTGATCCAATTGTTGCTGCTTTACAAAATGAAACTAAGAACTAAGAATTTTTCAAAAAAAAAGTTTAGAACTAAGAATTTTTCTTAAACTTTTTTGTAGAAATATATTTAATTTTTCACTAAAACATAAATATATTAAAATATTGTCTCAATCCATTATACTTTAAATAATGCATTTAAATCGTCGAGAATTATTTTCCGATTTTCTTTGTGCAGGATCGAAGTGAAACAAATTTAAAGCATTTGTTGTCCTCCAAAAAAATCGAATTTTCTTCTTAAGCTTTCCATTCTTTGAAAATTTAAACTAAATTCATTAATTTGTAAACAAAGACTACTTACAGTTTTTTGGGATATGAATATTTTCAAATTTGCGTACAAAATATAACTCATTTTGCTGACCATAGATGGCGATAGAAGCAGTCACTTATTAGAATAATATGTGGGAAAATGACATTCGCTTTAAAGTTTTCATCCTCCTAAAATCGTGAAAAATAAACCAGAAGGAAAGTAATCTATGGCAAGTGAATGGGGGAATAAACAATAAAAAGAAGTATCCTCTATCACCAGCAAGCACATTTATATTATTTTGTCACATAAATACCATATATTGGTGCTGCCATCTATATTCGAAATATCAATTCTTTACTAAACATGATAGTTAGCACTTAGACATTAGATTCGTTATGTATTTTTAAAAATAAAATTTTGTCTTGCATTCTTTTCGAGAATCTGGCAGTAAAGTTTAAACCTCGATGCATCAAGACGTTTAGATATAAAAATATTATGTAAATCAGTGTCCACAACCAACAAACATATCAATCAATTGAAATTCTCATAATTTATTTTATTAAAAACAGTAACAGAAAGTGAATGACCTTATTCATGACATATAATTTATGAAGATCAAAGGCATCTGCTCTTGAACAAATGAGCATGCATTGTAGGTACATGCTTTTTTGCTTGCATTGATAAGTTTAAAGCGTTTTAATACAGTTGAAATATGAAATAAGATAATTATACTTTCAATCTTATTTGTTTTACTCAAGACAAGTTGATATGATCCAACATTCTTAGGCATAGATTAAAATGTACGCCTCTTAATGACATGTGTTTTCAAATATTCATATGCCTTGAGAGAATAAACAAGCAAATATTCTGTCCTAAGCTTTCACTATATCAGACTGGTAAATTAGGATACAACGAATCAGTAATTATGTTTCCCCCGCATCAAGTTGAAAAACATATCTCAGTAACGAAAATTAAATATTTTTGAGGGAGCTTTAATGATGGGCCTGATTAATGAAAGTGATCTGTTACACAATGAAAAGTGTGCAATACTTTGTGAAAAGTGTGAAGTACTTTCGAAGGCTTAATTATTAAATTTATATCGAAAAAGGATCTAGATAGATTCCCATAGAGAAGAGATCACGAATGCTACGGAAAATTATTATGTAAGTCAAAATAATGGAATATAATAGATAAAAAGAGAAAATTATTAATTCGCATTAGGTATCAAAATATTTCTAGTTATTTCACTAGCCATATATATTGTAAATATCTGGTACTAAAAGATAAAAAAATGAAATTTTGATTTTAAGCTTTCGAATCTGTTGGTTTAGATCGCAACAAAAAGATATTCAACATGAGACTCCTTAAAGGAAAACATAAAAAAAAGCTAATTTTAGTCCTTTTTTTTTTTTTCGGGATTTTGAATTTTTACAAATTATTCAACTAAGTACAATTTCCAAAGTTTATCTTAATATTTGAGCTTGAAGTGCATATAGGCACAAAAGATGGATATTTTATTGTTGCAAAGTCAAAATTAAACAAATTTTTAAAACGCTCACAGAAATCTAAACTTGTAAAATACACTTATCCATAACTTAAGCTCATTAAAAACTTAAACTTATGTTATGTTTTCTCTTTCAAAATAAAATATTCTTTGATAATGAATATGAAATTGTATATATCTTTCTATAAGGAACATAAATATGAAATCAGCGCTGAAACACAGAGATCTCGAATAGAAAACATTTTAAAAGCTCAAATATATTTAAGATTTCAATGGCAGAAAGTGGAATTAACTGGAAAAGTTTATCGTTTCTTTCCACGTGAACTCAAGTTTTTGAATGCATAATATTTGTATGTAATACAAATTATTTTGCTGGATATTTCAATTAAATTCGGCAAAAAACGTACGCAAAAGTGCATTATATCCAAATATCAGAATGAAAAAAAGTGCATTATTAATATTAGTTTCCTTTTATATAGCAATCATATTTTTGAAAGAAAAAAGTTTCTAAATAAAAACACGATTTAAATACAAATATATATCATGTCTATCCTAGATCTTTCAAGAAGCAGACTTCCTGCATTTGATAATATTCTCCGAACGTGCTATTAAAAGTTATTATCTATCAGAAAGCTTTCTTCTAGAAAGCTCTGGTTGATGAAGATTTAACTTTTAAAGGCAAAGTATCTAGCTAATTCATTTGGAATATAGAAATTCATAAATAAGAAGCATAAAAAAATTTTAGGAAATATATTTATTTTAATTTTTATTATTTAAATAAATTTTTTCTACAGATAACACATAAAAATTCTTCTAAAAATAGCTAAAGAGCGCCATTTAGGAATTTGTTGCTTGAATTTCGTAAATTCAAAAAAGCCGAAAAAATAGTACATTTCTGTTGGTATTTGCTTGTTTCCATTCCAGGTTATAATTGTTTTGAGGCAAAAGAAATCATTCTCAATTCTAGACTTTTAGTGTGTCAAAATTCAATTTAAATACGAAGATTAAAATTCTTTATACCTCAGAAATTTGCTTATGCTATAAAAAGAAATTTTTGAAATTTGTTGAATTATTAGTCACTGATTTTTTTTTTACAGATAAATAAAAGAAATTGATAGTTACGATTAATTTGAACAAAAAAAAAGCTTTAATCACATCTAAAAAAGAAATGACAGTGAAACACAGAATTTCTGAGGGGCAGTATGAAATGTCATGCAAAATAATGTGTAAAATAACGAAACTTCAATAATCATGCGTTTCTTCGCTTTTCTTATAAAGGCAATGAATTTTAATGATTTGTAAAATTGCACTAGTGCGAAATTAATTATTATACAAAGGTTCATTTTAAATTGAAAAACAAAACTTTAAAAAGAAAATATCTTACTTAATAATGAATTTTTAGATTCAGAGTTGTATACAAATTTCCCAAATATGATTTTAGAATTTAATGTGGCAGATATTTTTCTGCACGGAAAATTTTAGTTAATAATTAACATTAATAATTATCAGTTAACATTAACTATTAATAACTAACAGTTTCACATTTACATCATTATAAAAATCCATTAGTTATATAGTGGTTAATTTTACAGAATAATGAGCAAATTTATGTAAACTGATTTATGAAACCAATTTGTCCTTTTTTTTTTATCAGAATCTTCATTTCTGAATGATAAACAAAAATCAAAGAATAAACAAGGGGACACAAATAAGTATGTATAATATTAATAATTGTTACATAAAGGAATCAATAACGCGTCAAAGTTTCATAATTTGAATCAAAACTAAAACTTCTGAAACAATTCAAAAACTTCCACTTATTCAAATTATTCTACTAATATATTAATCAATACTACCTATGAAATTTTAATGTTTGTTAATTTTATATTTAATTGTTATTCAAAATCTGTACATTTTTTAAGCATTTTGGATGGATATCATATCATAAAAACCTTTATTTAAACATTTTCGTTACAAATACTTTATCATTCTACTCAGTTCAAGAGGAAATAATTTAATTGCGAAAATAGCCAGTTTTTATGAGGAACTTGAAAGCAATGAAAGAAAACAGAAATAGATTTCTTTCACTTCCTATGTAAAGAAAAATAATAAAACTCTCAAATTTTGTATTTACTCATTAGAATTAATAGCATAGTTACATAACGATCAGTAAATCCAATATTTGTTCATAGACAGTTAAAATTAATTATTTTTAGAAGCGAAATGATGTCATTGCTCGAAATAGCTCATGCGATTTCTCATGCATATTTCCTGTTTCCTCATCGGCAACCCTAACAGCAAATAATACCGTGCACAGGAATTCATTTTGCATCTCATTAGTAAATAAAATTTGTCTAATTTATGCATGAAATTTATCTGATTAAGAAATGACAATTCTGTTTTGTTAAATTTGAATGCCCCAAAAGTCTATGTCTAATCAGTAATAAATTAATAACTGGATTCCTTATTTTTTTCTAATATATTCAAAATTCAGAATTATTTTTCAGTTGTTGAAAAACTATGGTTTTATATAGATTTTGTTGAATTGTGGGTCACCATCACGCATCGGTTAGTATATAAAACTAAGGTAGCGATCTGCAACTTGTTTTAAAATTTCATATTTATAAATAAAAATACAGATATTGCAATGACTTAAAATGAATCAAGATTCTCTTACGGAATCACGAAAGAAAAAACTCAGCTCAAAAGAGAGCTGTCTCTTATACACACATAGCTTTTGAATCGTCATTTCTATGTGTGTTTTTAGAAAAATTTTAAAATATTCAAAAATTTAAGAGCATTATTTATATGAAAGTTCGTTTCTTGCAAACTGGTTGATGTGTTATAAAATATCATTGTGAAGAAATTAGAAGATAATTTTTAGCTTGTATTGGAAATAAACTCCAATATTAAACGCCTTGAATGATAATTTGTAAGAAACAAATTCTTGATTTTTTCAATAATTTACTGATACTTTTTGTAATCATAAGTTAAATTTTGTTTGCGATATCCATTACTTTAATGTTTAATTACAACATCAATAAATTAGTACAGGTGTTTTCTCGCTTGTGAAGAGTAATTTGCAGATAGAATTTTTTCTAATAGTGCAAGGCATAAAACAAATACAATTAACAATTTATTTTATAGTATTTAATGAAATTTTGATTTAGTAAATTTTGTTTATTCATGGATGACAAATTCATATTACTCAATTTTTTTAAAGCAATAACTCTACGAGATGAATCCTAGATGTACAAAATTGCTGTAAAAAATATATATCCCAAAATTTAAGGCATCAGAGAGAGATTGCCATAATTTTTTTGTAATGTAGACCTTATCTCTGTATAAAAAAATATTTCCCACTGAGATTAAATTATATAGGACACTCGTTTCTCTCAATTTATCTTCGATAATAGTTTTTTATTCATTATCTGGGAGTTATCGTCACATTTTAGCTATTTTGCTAAAGATATCGTTATTTCCACCAGAAGAGCATTTTTCTAGAATTTTTAATACACTAATTTTTCATTTTCACCATTGGAAAAATTTAATAAAATATATCAAGAATTCAAAATTTTTTAACAAGGATCTAAATTTTAATAAAAAATTCAATTATTTAAATCATTTTAGTGGAATGTCCTGTCCATACAGTTCTTGCGCAATTTAAATTCAAAGTAACATTGGAAGTAAATGAGATACAAAGAATTTATATTTCATTTACTTAAAGAAAGTTTAAAGCATCAATTTGCTTTTTCTCCCAGAATTTATATTATTAAATTTTTATATTTTTAGAAATTTAATTCACTTGTGCTTCTGTGGACATGCAGGTTCATTTTTTTTCTACTAAAACAATTTACTTTCATTTTTAAAGATACCAAGATTCGGAAAAAAAAAATCAAAATTTCAGCTGACTCCCTAAAACTACAACTTCTAAAGGCAAGCTTTTCAGATCCCTTTTGTAAATTTCTATCTACAAAGTAATAACTGTTTTACATTTCCTCCAGACTCTATGGATATATAATTAGCAACGTGTCATTTTTAAACACAATCGGAGATTATTACAGCAGAGAGATATACTGGTAAATTCTTTCATTCATATCCTCAAGGCCTTAGAATCAAAATGGGGTGCAATTTCAAGGACTTTTTCTTTTCCTTAAATGAGGCTGCTTGATACAAGACAATCAGTCACTCGTTTTTCTGTTGCAAATGCTGTCTTAAATATTTCAGAAACAAAGAAACAATTAAAACTGTCTTCAGCAAACAGAGACTTCCTCAAGATTATGTTTCTGGGCGCCAAATTGAATTGTGCCATAAAGACCTTGGAAAATTTCATCAGTTGAAATTTCTTGAAGCAGAAATATTTGGTGAAACATTTTCGGTGGAATTAATTGCACCTTCATTATTTCTGTAATCGAGATTATTAAAACTGGAAGTCTCAATTTGCCCTTAAAAACGATCACCACTTAAAAGAAAATAATAAGTGTGAGATTAATAATTTACATTAATAAGTTGAAAAAAAAGAGAGAAACTGAAATAAAGAAGCAATGTAATATAAAGCCACCTTTGAATCCCTTTATTCATAGTTCTACATAAAATATTATACCGAGGCTCAGAATTTTTTTATGGAAATTTAAACTATATAAATGTATAGAAAGGACACAGAGACAATGTGTTTTAAAATCAATGTTCAGTTTAGAATATTTTTTTAAATTTTTACACTACACATAAGAGTGTGTTTTCCACTTTCACGTCCAAGCATAGTTTTATTCCTCTTTTAATAATAAGTATTTTGTTAAGTAAGAAATAATTTTGAAACATATTCACGCTTGTATAGTGAATAAATAAACTTGCAAACAAAACAATATTTTTATTCTCTTAAAAACATTCGAATTACGGAAAGGTACATTTCTTTTTCCTATAACTTGATCATTTATTCGAAAAATAAACATATATAAATTAGAATCTAATACTTTCCGTAGAAATGAATAAATTTTGAATTGCAGAACAAAACTACTGGTGAAAATAATAATATACCAAACTACACAATGTAGCGTTAGACAAACTATTCTCTGTATATGCAAAATGTAAATGTTTTCAGGAATTTTCTAAATGTAATTTCAGAAATTAAATCCATATTTAATTTGGAGAGCAGTTCAATAACAAGACTGAAAAGATGAATTAATAATTTCAATAAAAATTGCTTTTCAAGCACACACTTTTATTAGAATACTAAAAAAATATTATTATGAGCTTCTAAATATTTCATTCATTATATAGAGTCTTTATAATTAAAGTTTCACTTTGAAATAGTTATAAAAAAACTACTGGACAAAATGTTATCAAACTTGGTAATAATTTGCAGAAAATAATGGAATTTTATTTTCTGAAATTTTTTTTCAGAAAATAAAATTTAATTATTCCAAAAAAAGAAGCTCCCCACCTCCTGGTACATAATATTGTAAAACAGAATAAGACCTGAAGATATCGGTTTAAAGTGTTCTGCCAACTTCAATGTGATATCCACCCTTTTCTGAAAGGAATTTAAATCCCATTACTGCATTCTCAACAGTATCTTTTAGCACATCAGGAAAATCGATAGGGCCATATTGGAGTATTTTATTTTTTAATTTCACCAAATTGCTTATCTTATCAACATAAACAGTGGCTTTGAGGTAACCAGAAGACAAGGGGTGCAAGGTCTGGTGACCGGGGAAGAGCAGATAATGGGGAAATGACGGCTCAGAATCAGGTCATCAGTGAAATGTTGCCTCCGTGATTATTTGACATTTGTATCAATGTGAATTGGAGCATCGCCCTGTATAAAAATAGTAGTCTAAAATACTGTGTTACTGAAATTCAGGTATCACGAAACATTTTAACATTGACTCTAAGAGAACAGCAGTCACAGTGTCAATCACTGCCTACCTGTCGATTGCACTTCGAAGAAAAATGCTCCAGTTAGGACAATAACGGCCATACCACATGGAACGGTGATTTTAGAAGGCAATAAAACTAATGGAAAACATAAGTGAACGCCTGCTGTGACGGATCTTAGCTTACTCATTTGTGCAAAAATGGGCCTCATCTGTCCATAAAATGTTCCATGACCAATGCTCGTTAACAATATTGCATATAGCATCATTAACCATTTATGGAGCATTTTGAACTTTATCATTATTATTTTGTGGAAAGGAAAACTTCGTGTCCTTTTGTGAACTTTTAATAGTTGTGATAACATTTTCTTCAATAGTTTTCTTTTTATGGCTGTTTTAAAGTGGAATTTTAATAGAAACTCTATTTTATGTAATCCTGAAATTCTTCGCTTCACTCATTCTCAACTAAAGGCGGTACTCGTATGGAATCAAAATTTAAATCAATTGATTTATTTTTAGCTGAGCTTTGAAAATATTGGAATAATGTATTGTGATCTAGAGCACACAAATGCATAAAATTTCAAAACTCTATCAAGAAGTGATTTTAAAAAATCCATTGAAAAATTCCACCTTTAAAAGGATGAAACAAATCAAGTTTAAGAAGTTCATAAAAATGGTTAAGTATTAGCTTTTTTTTCATTTTTTCAAGCTTTTCTCAAGAATACACTTAGTTTGAAAAGAATTATGAAAAGAATTCCCAATTTATAGACAACGAGTTCTTCAATATTTTTTTTTTGTTTGTTTTTGATAATTTTCAATATTATAGATTTCGAATGAATTTACATCTCCCCTTAATTCTTACATCGCTTTGTAGGCATTTGTTTTATTATGTCGGTACTGATGATCAATGAAATAACTAACATATAAAAAAAATTTGAAATTCATTAAATTGCTTTAAATATGATTGATTGTATTAATTCAATATTTGGACTGACTCACATACGTAAGAAAAGAATCATTATATTCAAAACTCAAATAAATATATTAAATTAAATGCTTTATCACATAATTTAGAACATACCTTCGTTTCATAATGAATTTAAATACCAGACAATAGAAATCAGCAACCTACAGTTTTCTTTTAGATAGTGAAAAGCAATCAATAAGAAACCTAAGTGAGAGTAAAATATATTTTTTATCGATTACATAATCCAGCTAGAGAGCTGACCTATAGATCCAGGCTTAATGAAAAAAATCAAAAGTTCAAACGAACTTTCTCAACATTTGTTTGCAACATCAGTTTGACTTGCTTGCCTGAAAAGTTAAAAATGAGCGACAGTCTTAAAGAAATTACAGAACAAATACTAAAGGTTATAAACCGGATTAAAAAAAAAAACTGGGTAATATTTTAAACTATTCAGACGTTTCAAAGCAGAAAATTTCAAATTTATCGAATATAATTTCAAAGGGAATTTATTAGATAGAAAAACCCTATGTTACAAAATAGCTTTTTATGAATAATTCAGATTTTTATCAAAATAAAAGAACCAGTTTATTTTCCTTTTCTCTTCATATCAGATAAAATTGTTAAGAATAATCTTATCTTGGTGATCATGTGGAAAATTTTGAAGCTATACTTATAAGTAAGCATCTTATTTTGGCAGAAACAAATAGTGAATTAATATTTATTGTTGGAAATTCATTGCAGATGAAAGATAGCATTCTGACTTCTAAAGCGTTGCCGGCTGAAAATTGATTTTAGAGATAGATTAACATATTTATGAATAATCATCTGCAATAGGCACTGGCGATTCTACCATTTTGTGCATGTAACATTATTTCAAATGAAAAATTCAAAACTTATGAAGGAAGGATATGTATTTTGATGGCCATTATAAAATCCGACACAATTATTAATTCATAATTGCTTACGGATTGTATTGTTTTATTTTTTTTAGCTTGCTACAAAAATTCTAAAAAAAATGAAACAATTGTCTTAGTTTGAATGCACTTAAGTCATATTTGAATCAATTCAATGAAATGAAGAGCTGCGATGGTTACTGTTTAAAATCTGTATTTTAGAACTGCACATATGTCTAATTGCATACGCAATAGAAAAATACTTTGTTTCTAAATATGGATTGAAAGACGACAAAGAGTAGCTCTTCTTGCAATACGCGAAATTTTTACTCCTATTACCTAAGAAAGTTGGATCAATCCTTTATTTGAAAAATCTTTGTTCGTCTTATATTAAAGTTCATAAGCCCAACATAGGGTAAAAAGTCACTCACAGCAACAAAAACTTCCAAATTAAAATAATAAAAAAATATCAAAACAGAAACACTTAAAACACTTTACAAGACAATACTATATAAACCCTATCACACAAAGCATTAAGTTAATAAAAATTCATAAAGTGGAAATTGTAAAATGTTTATAAAAAACAAAAAATATTATGATAACCCATTCGGCCAAATATAGGTCAGAACGCTTCAAATTGATGCCTAATCAATGTTTCATTTTAAAGAAAACTGGTTCATTCATCAAAAAAATAAAGAAATTAATTAAATTACTTACAGTAATATAATTTCATATTCAAGATTCATAAGAATAAATTAGTTAAATTTATATACAATTTGTTCTTATGACTGCAACCACAAAAAATTAGGGAAATGCTACAATTGCGAGAAGAACCACAGTGTTATTATACGCTGTGAAATTTTACAGCAATTTTTGATATTAAGAAGATACCTTTAGCTCCTTAAATTTTAAAAACAAATATTTTCAATTTCATTTGATAGAAAATTTAAATAAAATTCTGAAATGTGGGCAAAAAATCAAAAATATTGACAGGCATTGCCGAATTTACCATATAACGCAAAGATATTTGAAAATGAAACAAACATTAAAAATTTTAAGCCCAGCAGCAAAATAAAATTAAAATGTATTGTTAGTCAAAATAAAAAAAAATTAGGACAAAAAATCCATTTTAATTTCGGATTTCTGCCAAACATTCAACCCGTTTTTTTATAATAGGTTTTGCTTGAAATTTCTTTTTAAAATAAATAAGGTAGAGTATTTTCTAGTTTATCACCTATTTCATTGACAAGTTTGGTGAAATGATCCGACACTTCGTCCCCTAGGTTATCACCATAAGCTTTCACCCAGGGCAAACTGACGACACTGTTGTAGTGGTTTTTCCATTACATTTTAAAGGGAATCAGATTCAATTTTTTGAAGTCTGATTTGAATACACCATTGTGGAAATTAATACCAATTTTACACTCACCCTATAAAATATTTTATAAAATCAATTACTGGTA
>JAPMOR010083708.1:103151-153774 GCA_026543865.1 Argiope aurantia | reverse complement strand
TTTTTGAATCCACTTGAAGTTGCAACATTTTATTAATAAAAGTATCTTAGCCAAAATAACATTCATCACACACTTCGCTGTTCACAAACAACTGAAAAGTGTCCATATTCATTCTTTGAACAGATATTTTAAAAATATATCAGCTCAAAAAGGACACTGAAAAATTCAAAAAGCAACTCAATAGTAAATAAACTTTCATGCCTTTATCGACAAAACACAGATAACACATAACTGTTATCAAAAATTGTGAATGATTTTTATTATTACACGGTTACAGAAGATACTCCAGGTTGAGAATATTTTAAAAGGTTTGAAATTAATACATTATTTCTCTTTAAATTAAAAACCTTTAATTGTTATGTTGATAATTAATTCGTTTCCAAAGCAGGCTGAATCACTCTGCTTATTCTTTTGCATTTGGCGATAAAACAATCTTTAGTAAAGTTTTGTTACAAGGTGAATACGTCGAACCTAGAAATTGAATAAGTTGTAGCATCTAATGCTGACCACTATTCACCGCAGCCGCCTACAGAAGGATGATCAGTTTGGAACTCTATCCTTATTTGGAAAAAGATCTAAAATCAAATTTGTGTCTACTATCATATACTATTCTTTTTGAGATCGCGAGACTAGCACTTTTCGGTGATTTTACTGTGCTAAAGTGCGGTGTGCAGAAGGCTGAGCAATTATTATATCTCAAATACAGCTATAATCTGAGTTTTCTCTATTGCTAAATGTAAACATCTCCTCCTTTCATTTTTCCTCTATCCCCAACTTTTAGTAAATAAACACATCCTGACGCATGCACAATAGCGCGGAAATTTTAGAATCCGAGAACGAAAAATACAAGCATGTGTTTTAGTTTCAATCATTAATCTCACTAGATTTTCGTTGATTTCTAAATGACGTTATGATTTCTATTTGATGATATTGTTTTGATTAAAAAGTTTAAATTGTACTCTTCTTTGCTCTTTCTGAGTGAAATATCATATCTAACTCGCTTGAAGTTATCTTGCTTCAAGTATATTCCGATATATCCTTAAGGTTCATAAAGATCGCGGCTGTGGCCTGGACAGTTTCAGGCTCAAGATCCGATTCCACCAAAGAATCGTCGTGTAAGCGGGCCATGTTCACATTAATCCGTCGGGGCCAAACGTCCTCCCGCTGGTGTGGTGTGGAAGTTTGGAGACGGTGTGCCAGTTCAGGTGTCGACTTCGTTATCTGACCGCAGTTCAAAATAACGAGGTCTGTCCCAAAATAGCCTTATTGTTGCTTTAAAATGGGACGTTAATAAAATTAATTAAGCTTTAAATATTATTTTTCAACGTATTTTTTTCAAAATGTGTTGTGCTTTTAGAAGTTATATCTAAATCACGCAAAAAAGTCAATTTATAAAGAATGCTGTCTGTGCTTTTTGATAAAAAAAATAGTTCAATGCAATGATATCGTGTCCGTGTTACCACGGAAAAAAAGGGGGGAAGGGTTAGTAACTTTTGAGGGTAAAGACCCCTGAGCACCCGATGGCAGAAGTCTAACTTCTAGCTCAAATGAAGATGACACACACACATTCGCTTGCACAACCCCTTTTTTCGGGGGGGGGGGGTACTCAGTTACATACCTCACAGGTAGAACGCAGAGAAAGCAACTATACCCGAGCCACAACTCGAACCTGGGGAACCTCGATCACAGGGAATCCCTAAGCCAGGACGCCGGCATTTCCATGCAATATCTGATGGATATTACACTTAAAAATGGAAATCAATTTTAAATCCTACACAACAAAATGTTTCCTTTTTATACTCGTATATATGTTTTAGTAAAATTTTTATGCAAATTCGATACAAAATTGAAGCATCTGCATATTTCCTGGGTATTAAGAAATGTAAAAATCAAGTAGGAAATATGCAACGTTTTTGCAGTAATTTCTCTCTGCGTTCAAAAATTAAGATATTTAATTTTAAAATAAAAGTAATTCCCACATTTTCAGTGGTTGCACGAGCATACATGCGTGGGTGGAAGGGTTAAATACTTAATAGATTTGGAGTAAATATATACTTTTATCTACAACAACGAAACCCATCCAACTTCATTTTTTTTTATTAGTTAAAACTTTTGCAAAATTTCTATGGTTTATACAATTTTTTCCAAGTAGTTTCAAAAGACATCTAAAAAAATTCATTTTTGTAGTAGCACAATTTTGAAAATTATATGTTTTGTTTTATAATATTCAGAAATATTTGGTGTTTCTTAAATTTCAATATTTTTTTTTTGATAAACTCTTTCCTTATTTTTGTATTTCATTTTCATAGTTTTTATTAAGTTTTAATTTAATTTTTCATATTTTTCCAATGTTAAATATATATAAAATTTAAAATATAATTTTAATTTAAGAGTAAGATCTTATTATCATTCATCCGTAGGCTGTAAGATTATAAGTTAAAAATAAAGAAATACATTTATGTAGTTTATAGATTTTTAACATATGACAATTTTAATTTTACATTTTTTTTCTTGTTGTTGTTGTTGCCTTTTGCTACCTTTCGAATGCTGTTGCCATTTGAATATTGTTGCCATTTTGCCCTTTTCTTTATTTTTGTCCTCTTTATAGATACCCTGTTTTTCTTTAATTATGCTGCTTAACTTTCTTCGTGCAAGCATTTCTGATTTCATCTATATAACCCTTTTTTCCCCTTTGAGGTCTATTTAAAATAAGGTTTGTCGATTTGAAATTTATTTATTTTTTAAAGTTATTAAACTGAAAAAATGTAGAACCAATGTAAAAAGCAAATAAGAGCGTCCAACCAAGCTCAGATGAAAATTGTTCATTCATTTCAAGAAAAAAATCGTCCTGCTCATTCCTTTAGAATTTTGTAGATATTATTGCTGATTACAACCAGAAAGTTGGGAAATAGTAGAGGAACCCGGTTTCTGTTTCTTTCTTTATTTCTTTTTCTTTTTCCTTTTTTTTTTTTGTAATACGAGGAAGTAATCAAAATTCTTTATTACTTGAAGCATGTAATATTCCGTCGATCGAATCACTAACATAAGAAACCGACACACTATCAGTACAGCTATTTTAACTTCATATACATTTTTTTATAGAAAAACCTGTAAGAGTTATCCACACTATCTGGTGTCAGAGTGGATAAAAGAACAGATTCCTCAGAGCAGTTTTTGTTCAAAATTTGATAGAAATCTACAAATGGGTCTATATGACAGATTTCATCTATATAGCTCAAAGGGTTTTTCAGTTATCATGTTCACAGACAGACAGATAGACATAATACTAAAAATATGTTTTTCAAATTCAGGAAATCTGGAACTTGGAAATTCATTAAAATACCCTTCGAAGTTTTTGACAATTGCAATTTTTTCTCTATACTTCTTACATGAGATTCCAACTTACAAAAGAGTTCCAACAGCATTAACCTTATCTAACACGAAAGGTGCAGTGCCGTTCATTCTTTGAAATGCGTCAAAATAATATATTATAATTATTTAATAATAATATATTATAATTATTTAATAATTTTATTATACAATATTTTCTCTCAGTTGTATATACTTTTTCCTTCATTTTTATTCAGTAGATCAAACTGCTCCAAAGTTATAAATGCAGATAATTCCTTTCGAATTAAAGTTTTATTAATAATAAATCCATACTATCATAAAAAGTTTTGTTTTAACGTAAAAGAAAGAATTAGATGAGTTTTAATAAGGTCGTTGCTATCATTCTTTTTATTTATTTTAATTTAACTTCGATTCAAAGAAAAATGAAAAAAAACCATGAGAATAATAGATGAAGTGTGAGGAAATAATTCATTGACAATTTTTTCTACATACGGTAAAAAATGTGAGAGAAAAATAAATCTGCTTACTCTTTCTACAATGATGCATACTTGCAACTTTGTATTTTATATATCTCTTTTTAACCTTTTAAATCCTATATATTCACACATTCATACATTGTGAACCAATATAAATATGCAAGTATAACTAATCAACGATATGCCGGCTTTTTCATAATTCTTGAATAAACAGATTAAATTCTCGGATTCAGAAATCCTCTGTGCATTTGAGTATGCATCAGGAGGCGTTTATTTCATTGAAAAAAGGGTGAGAGGGAAGATGAAATAAAGAGATGCTTACATTTAGAAATAAGGTGAATTCAGATTATTCGCGGAACTATAAGGCATAATAACAGCTCATCTTTCTGCGTACCACCCCTTAGTGAAGTATAATCGTCGAAAAGTTCCGGGATCCTGCACCGACAGTACATATTATATTATGTTATGACTAATCAAAAGATTTTTAAATACATTTAAAAGGAATAATAAATTCCTCCATTGAAAAAATATTTCTTTTTAAACTAATAGTATTTGTAACACTCTGGTCAGATGATATTAATTATAAGAAAAAGCATTGTTGGTTTGAAAAATCATGCAAAATTTATGGCAAAGCTGTGGTAAATGATTTTAAAATGTTGTTAGTTTAATCCATTGTGTTTACTCCGTCGATTAAATTTTCAGTACTTCAAGTTTCAAGATACATTAACACGGTCAATGCGACAACTCACGTTCGATATTCGGCCCACTTCTCTTAATAATAGTAGAGATGGGGAGGGGGGTCATATATTTAGATAGAAGGTTAGGTGCAATTAAATAGTTGGTATAAGCTTCACAATATATGATAGAAGATATGTTATTTAAAATAATTACTGTCGTTTAAAGTAACCTATATTTAAAATTATAGAATAGTTGCCTTCTTAATCAAAGTTTAAGTTTTCGAGAATACTAGTTTATGCTTGGAAAAAGGAACAAAAGCTTCATCCAAGAATATTCAAGCAAACTCTGAAGTTTATTCCTAAATAAAGTAGGTTTTCGATAAAATAAGAAAATTATTATTATTTAAAAAATGTCTCTTTGTATTTACAGAAAAAATGAGCGGAAAATTGATAAACAGAAGTAGACATTTTTTGTTATATCTTTGGTCCAAAAAAGAAGGACTGAATAACTACACAGATTTTTTTATATTGAAGCATACATCAGAAACCGAAAAACTATTCCTTCAGTTAAAGAAAATGTATATAATACTCTGGTACACTAAAATGAAAAAAAAAATCTAAAAACTTGCTAAATTCAAATTTTCAACTTTTGAATATAAATTTTACTTTATTTTTAGTTTGAAATTTCTGGGTTTGATTCAGCATCTATAACTCTGTCTGGGTTTCTATCTATTTAGAATACCACCCCACCCCCTATTTTTATCTAAATGAAAAGTTTCTGAAGGCTAATATACCCAATTTAAAACATTTTATTTAGGTAGCAACTGTTATTTCCTTAAATATTTTTTTATACACATTTTGTTTTGGGGACCTGACTAGCTATGTCTACTAAGTTACTTTCAGTAAGAGTTTTGGCAAATATCACTCTCATATAGTTTGTAGAAAATACAACGATAACTTTCTTTCTTATTAAATTATGAAACAACAAATATAGGATTTTCAAAAATTACTTTTGAAGTTCTATGTCTAAAAGCCGATTTTCTTTGTTAAACGATGATTTGGATAAGTTAATGAAACGCATGCAAAAAATAAGAGCAAATTTATTTGGGGAAGAATGTATAACTTCTTAAATTTTCAAACACTGATAGAATGATCTTCTTCTTTGAAAAGTTTTTTCAATGCTATTAATAAGTTCTTTTAATCAAGTGAATATGAAGATTAAAATTTTTAAAAAGGATAGAAAGTTACTTCTGGTGATTCATCCTCATAATACTGAAATCTCATTTTCATATTTTATTTAAAGTAACAAAGAAATTTTCGTTGAAAATGAAAATGTTTTCAACTATGTGTTAAAAGCATTTGTATTTTTCAAGCTCTTTAAATTTTGAAATGCTTTCAAACGAAAAGAGATTCCATGTAACAAATGTAAATTGCTTGATTAATAATATTAAGCTTTTTGTAATAACATGACATCAACAATAACTCACCACATCACTTATCTCCTTATTTTGGTTAGCAAATAACCAATAACTTTAGTGTTTTGATAACATCAATCAGAAAGACATCTTTAAACAGATTCAAATGGAAAAAAAAATCCAAACATACATTTATTGATAACCGAAAGTATTCAAATCCTTTATGGACAGTATTATTTTTTCCATTCTGAACATCTGTCTATATTAGAAATTTAAAAGGTTTCTTCAGGTCACGAGGCAAATAGAACGTGTTATAACAAAAGAACTTGAAAAAAAGGATATAATGTCCTTGGATCACTGAGGAAAAGCATTGTGATTTTTTTTCTCCACTCCTTCTCGAAAACATCAATTTTTAAAGAATGTTTAAATTGAGGAAATGGACTCAAGCTCTTAACCCAGTTCGAAGCTCGTGTCATCTAAAGTACCGGAATGAATAGAAGCCTTAACAACATGGTAATCTCGAGTAAATCTGTGAGACGGCCTCAATTGTAAGACCCACTTTCCCTGGGTCACACACTTCCCTCTTGCTTACACGACCCACTTGCTTTCACTTCACTCTCTATTTCAGTTCCTATGCACACAGGTAACTGAACTCTTGTCGAATTCACGTTGATGTCTATTCCAAAAGCTACTTGTTCCTTGTTCAACGGACAAAAGCAATGAATTGAAAAGATATATCTCTAAATAATTCGGATCGGAAAGATTAACCTTAAATGCGCAGCAATAATGCAATAATCCTTTTGCTTTTTTTGCAGTTGATTTTCACTATTCAATAACTGATAAATAAAATATTTATTTACCCTACATATCGCATCAAAAGTAGATAAAAAAAATAGGTTCTAAAATAAATTTTTAAAACGTATAAATAAATTTCCCAATGAATAAACTTTAAACAAAACTTTTATTTCATTGAATTCATTCACTGAATATTCATAATTCTTTCATTTATTTTTCAGTGAATAAACTTTAATTTCATATTATCGATTCATTCATTTGTAAATATATAATATAATTTAAAGATTTTAATTATGGTTTCTTGCATTTCCTACTTTCGTTTATATAGAATTGCGCAACTTTTGTTAAAAATGAGAATTTGTGTTGTTTTAAACAAAATTTCTTTACTAATTTATCGCACTCTACAACACTTATATTTTATTTTTCAACAGAAATTGCGTCAACTAAATTAATAAGAACAAAAAATGCAAAAAAAAAATGTTTCATGAACTGATTTTAAATTTAATCTTTAACTAAGGTAAATTAAATAAAATGTGCAATTGTTTAATTAATTTCTTTTTAAAGTATTCTTTAATTCAAATATTAAATAGGCAAATTAATTGATTTACTAAGAATTAAATTATTTAAATTTAAATTTTCATAGGTCAAAAAAGGTAGGAAAAAAAGGGTTAGGGATCAATTTATTTGATTATTCATCAGAAAAGTTTTTTTTATATATAATAAATTAATTTTAGATGAAAGACAAAAATTCTTTTTAATGTAATTTTCAGAAAGCTAAAAGATTTTTTTTAATCTTTGGAAAATATATAAAATGTTCTCATACCTAACGCATTTTCCTCAAAATATTTAAGCCCGTAATAAATTAATTTTGAAAAAATTGAAGGTATGCATTTCATTATTATAATCACTTTGGTATACATTCAAAAAACCCTTATTACACCTTTGTAATTGTGACATTATTTTTTAGACATCTTTCTTACGAAACACATTAATATATAATGGAACAATTTTAAAAACAAAACTGACTGAGCATGTATCTTTTTATCTATTTACAAAATATCTCATAATTCTTTATATTAATTAGAGAAGCTTTTCGTGCAATTCTTAAAAATTCGTTTTGGTTGAAACTTTTATCGCTTTTCTCTTACATAAAATTTTGTTCCTTGTTCTTGGCAAAAAAGAATGATTTTCTCCTGTAAGTAAAAAGTTTTCATTAACGTTTAATGAACACTAACAAAAAATATATTTACTTCAAAGCCATAAGTAAAAAAAATCAAGAACATAAGAAATATATTTTTACAAATGGCTGAAAAACAGCCCTATTATTGAAACTGCTGTTATTGATAAATTTCCTTTCACTCAATTTGACTAAAAATTTCAAATCGCTTGTTTAAACATGAATTCCATAATGAAGTCAAGAACATCTGAAATTAATTTTAGCATATTATGGAAAAAAAAATTGAAAATTTTATAGCATTATAAACAATTAAGCATTTGGTGTCATTTTTTTTAAATTCAAAGGCTTTCTTGAGCAAGAAATTATTTTTAAGACTAGTTTTACTTAGAGACAATAGTAAAGATTATATAAAGAGGTGTGATTTCTATTTAAAAAATAAATTGCAAAACAAATTTGGGATTTTATACAAATAATTGAACGATTAAATCCCTCTATGTTATAAAACAACATTAAAAGGCGAAAATTAGCCTTAATGTGATTCATATACCTTTATTATAGATGTAAAGAAATTCTGTTGAAATTTGTTAATATATTTGATAAAAAGCAACAAACTTTTGTAGTGACCAAATTTAAGTGTGGAACTTCATATGAGAGAGAAATAGAAATGTATGGTTCGCATAAATTATTATTATCCTATAAATAATGGAATAAGCTGATAAAATCATAATTAAAAACATAGGTATAATTATATGTAACCACTTAATTAATTTTTTTAATTACTGCTTTTGAAATAATTCAATTTTAACCAAAATTGTTTTTGTTCAATCAGTTGGTTAAGCTTCTTTATTTTTGGAAGACGAGTTATTGTTTTGTTAACTTTTTATGGTTACCGAATTTGGGCAGGTCGTAAGACGTGTGGCGCCATCATAATCAAGTTTAGTTTAGTTATATTAGCGTCCCGTTTGAAGCAACACTAGGGCTATTTTGGGACAGACCTCGTAATTTTGAACCGCGGTCAGATGACGAGGACGACACCTGAGCTGGCACCCCCTCTCCACACCACACCACACCGCCAACATAATCAATTCAAGCATTCACCGTCATAACATCCCTAATCCTCTTTTATACATCGACACTATTATGTTGATTTCTCATTATCATTTCTTTCGACCAATTAACCTCTTTTGAATTTTCAATTCTCCTAGCAACTCCGGCAATTTTACTATGGATTTAGAATACTTATTTGATTGCAGTTATGCTTTTTTCGTCGTCGGTGATTTCCACGAAAAAAATAAAAAATAGAATTGCATCGCCACAAATTAAGAAGGAAAATAATTAAATCGCCAACGCATTCGACTCAAAAGTTATTAATTCGCATACCCCTATTTATAACAGCATAAATAATCTATCAGTCAACAAATAGACCATTACTAGAGGCATCCCATATCCTCAAAAAGTTGAATAAGTGAATTCTCAAATGACCAATTAAATTTACTTTAAGAACAAATAGCTGTCAAAATATTACTGGAAATTTTTTTTAAATATCACTTTCAAGCTAAACAACTTCTCTTCCAACCAAATTCTGGTGAAGACATTCGCAAAAAAATTTATAGATTCACAGAAGATATTACTACAGCTCTGAAAAAATAACTTAAATATAATAACTATAACACACATCACCCTTCAATTGTAATCATAAAGCATACTTACATGCATGAAAAAATGCATACCAGTAGACAGTCAACCCTTCACAGATTTGGTTCAAAATTTGATAAGAATCTACATTTTAGGTCTATATCTGTGAGCCATATTTTAAGTGTCCAGCTCTTTACGTTTTGTAGTTATTGAATTTACTTGCACTCGAACAGCCACACAGAGAAACTTCATTAAAATAGATTTTATTCAAAAGTTGATACAAATTTATTTATTTGGTGTAACGTTCATATAATTACTTCATTTATCTAGCTCAGCACATTTCTGTGTTATCGTATTCACAAACATATATAATCCCAAAATGTGTTTTTCGAAATCACGGAACGTAGAAATTCATCAGAATTTCACATTAGAATTTTTTGACGCTTTTAATACTTTCTTTATGTTTCGCTCCAATAAAGTAACTCAAAGAAAGTAAAAAGGGCTAAGCCATTTAAAGAAATAAATCACTATTAGCCAAATATCAGGTGGTGCTATTTATTTGTAAAAGGAAATCTCTAGAAATTCATTAGAAAATGCATATTCTGGAACAATGAAATCTCCTTTCTAAGTATATTGTACAAGTATCTTACTTTCAAAAACTGTATTTAAAAGATTAAGAAGGGGGAACAAAGGTTAAATTTTATCCAATCATTAACTTCGGATCCGAAACTTTGGAAGAATAAACTGCTTCTTTATAAAACGCGCTTCCGGCTCTCATCAGCTGTGAATCTCCTATCTGAGCAACAGCTACTGAAACTCGCACAAAAGGGTTCTAAACTCTCCAAAACAAAACAACACGCCTAATAGGTAATATGCTTTTGTATTTCAAGATCAAAAAAATCCACAATTTACAACTGTTAATGAGTTTTACGAAAAAAAATACAAAGTGTTCTTGGAAGAGCGGGCGAAAATGTTAATAAAGCAATAAAGAAAATTAAAAGCTATGATATCAATCATCCAAAAAACTAACCAATATCCAGAAAGTTTATCAGCAACTAACCCTTCTTAGACTGATGTCACACCACAACATCTCATGTGTGAAATCGAATTATCAACTCTTATGTGAATTCGTTATGCGAATTATCAACTCTTACGAACTGATAAAAATTAGTTATGTAAAAAATTTATTCTCTTATTTTAATTTCTTTTTTTTATCTCTCAACCTTTTTATTAAGTTACATTATATTTCTCTTTATGTATTTTAGCATTTTTAAATGATCCTCCCGTATTTAGTTATGAAAATACTTAATTTCTATAGTTACGTTATTAATTATGGAAAAGTTTGATTATTATTAAATATGGAAATAATTAAATGCATCTGTTATATCACTTTTCTCAGCGATAATTATGTCCGTAGAAAAAGAATCTAATTTACCGAACGTTCTTAATTGTTTGAATTTGGAAGGTCTGGTGAAATGTTACTAAGGCACAACTACTTTATAAAAACACTTCGTGATTCAAAGATTCAGCTTTGTGTTATCAACTTTGTAGCATTTTTTTTCTAAAATTACTGACTTTTAAATTGTATATATCAGGTGATTTAAATGTGTAAAATATACATCAACTGTAAAATGATTTCGCCCAAAAATTTAGAAGTGTTTCACTTATTATTCTTCGAAAAACAACAGACTTTTGTTTTCTAATATAAAACATTTTCAAGATATGTAATATTTCAATTGGTTTCCATTTAAGACAACAAAAAAATATTTTCTCTCTAAATTTGTTTAATAGCAGAAGCCAATAATTATATCCATAAAAAAACACATCTATTTTGTATCCAGTACTACTTTGTGAAATGTCTAGTTTCTTTTTTCTTTGATCTACACTTTTATTTTTAAAGAAACAACACAATCCGAAATTTTGTTTAATTAATTATGCATCTAAATTATTTTTATCAAATGCTAAATTGATGATTTTTCTAAATTATATGCCTCCTGTGTATTTTCTCTGCACGATCAAAACATTGCCCTCGTTAGGCCGCAGTTTGCTTTATTTGTTGACGCATCACATGGTTGTAAAACCGGTCTTCTCCTTTCAGCATGAAATTCGTTCAACGCCTGTTAAAATGTCAACTCTAAAAAGAGGAGAAATAATCTGCTTTAAATAAAATACCAATCATTGGCCTCCTGTTGTATTTTTTTTTTCTTGTTTTATTTATATGCTTCTATCTTAAAAGTAAATCTTTGAATAAATGAGAATTAAAAATACACTTTTATAAACTAGATTTTTCACTTTAATTAATTTATAAGTTGTTTAGTTAGTTAATAATTCATAATTTGTTGTAACGAATATTATGGAATCATTAAATTAATTTTCTCAAATTCACTGTCAGATGGCGCCACGCTTATGGAATTCAAATACAATGAAGTTAATTAATTAATTGAGAATAACGGTCTGAAATGATATAAAAAAGTGCTTTTTCATCGATAATAAAACAAAAGTCTAAAAAAAATTCAAAATTCTGGTGGGTCAAAAAGAGAATGAACAATTAATTACAAAATTCCATTTTTAGAAACATGAAGTAAGTCTTGTTAAATAGAAGTGTGTAATTAGCTAACTTACATAGAAATCAATTGCATTAAATTAGGAACATATCTGTACAAAGAACAGAGCGAGTCACGTAAACTTCTACGGGATTTTAAGACTGCAGGAGAATAAGAATTCATTGTTCTCGATATGTTTAAGATTTTAAAAATTGTTTTTATATAAACTGCATCACTATTAATAAAACAGAGTAAAAGCAATTAAAAATTTCTACCGAGGCGAATTTTAGAGATCGTTATTTTCTGTATAAAAATATAAAATTAACTTGCATACATTATTCTAAATATTTCAGGCAATCTGAGCAAAACACTGTCGAAGAGATGAAATGCACTCAGGGCAAAATATCCCATTTCGTCAAATTTCGATTTACAAAAAATGAAATGAACGCACAAATGACGTCTCATCCGTCCAAACTCTACGAATATTGTAATAAAAATTGAATAATGTATATTATCAGATGAAGTTAGCCCAAAAATAAACGTAAAAAATTAATAAGAGGATAATTTTAGCCTAAAATGAACAAAATTGTTTATTTGACAGTATTTGCGTCAAAAATAAGAAAGCTATTCAATTGGATTCCAGAAGAAAAAAATATATCAAAAGACAATGAATGTTAGAAATTTGGACCATGATTTGATAAAGGAACTTCATAACAGTACCTGAAGTCATAGGATGTAAATATAAATAATTCAGGATTCGCTTTGATAAGTGATGCATTAATGCTAGACATTTAAAAAAGAAACAGTAATTAGTCACATCTTAATAATCATTTTTTAATATATCTTTCATGTGTCTGCAATTAATTATAGAATCCTGTGCAGTTTGTTTCGAAAATAAGATACATGCAATTTTGGAAAAGATGCGATTCGATAAGAAAAGAAATTTAAAGTTGAAAGGTAGCATATTTTGTGTTGTTTCATAAGATTCCTAATTTCATAATTTGGACATTCCATGAAAAGCAATATTTAAAATTCATGCGCATGTTTAACATTTTCATCTGAATTTTTTTATCTACTTCTACTAAGCAGAATCTGAATGATTGTATAAATATCAGAACCTATATAGAAACCCTCTCATTGATTGAGTTTTTTAAATAAAATTGTTCACATGATTTCAGAAACTGTTATAGGTTCAGAAATTATTCAATAAACTTTTTGGTAAACCAAAATATTCACTGCCTTGATAATCGGGTGGAGACCGAAGTGTTCCAAGTTCAGAAACCAATTCCACAAATGATCCATCGTGCATCCATGCAGACATGGTGTATGTTAAATCTGACGTCGAACGTCAAATGTTATGTTAGTGAGAGGCAGGAGAAGGGGGTGCCGAATGATGTGTCATCATCGCCGTCTAAATGGAAATATTAGTATATTTTATTTAGAAATGGACGTCAATCAAACTATTCAGATATATTTATATTATTAATATATCTTTCAAACTTCGATTCAATATGTGAAATTACATCAATTCCTATCGCAATATCTCTTTCAGAAATATTCAAAAATCGAATAAGAAGCTCAATCTTTTTACTTTCAACACATTCATTTTGAAACACAAAACATGGTTCGAAGAAAATATTATCTTATTTATTCTTTCTGTCTCTGATTTAAAAAAAAAGAAAAGATGACCTTTAATGTGAGGATGTAACCCATCATCCCAATTCTACTTCGTTAGAACTGATTTTCAATGCGAAAACAGTCGAGACTTCTTTAAAAAGAATCATCATTTTAGGTAATGGTGACACCAGCAATGAAAGCAGCATCCCGATTACTGAAAGTAGGTACAACTTTGTATTTCTTTGATCTTAGGAAAACTTGCAGCTCTTCTTTTAAATTTCTAATTCGAATTCATTGTTTTTTCATTTTTATTGAATCATTGCATTTCAAAAAAAAATCTCGAGTTTATTTTGATTTTAATTTTTCCATTATTTCTTCGATATTACTATTAATATTTTTTTATTTAGGCGGATTGATATCAGAGCTTCATGTCCTGAAGCAATTTCAAAGTATCTTAAAAATATAAAAAGCATTATTATTAATATGTTTATAATGAAAATCACTTATGATTTCTTTATAATATTATTAATTCTCTTTATAAGATTGTGCTTAATTGATTGAGAGATAATCCTAGAAATTTGTGTCTACGTAAATTGAAACATCTGTATAAAATTATTAACAAATTCAATACATATATTTCATGTAATAAACTTTTTAATATTAATAATAACTACATTTTTTATTTAAAGCCATAATAATTTACAGCATGTAATAATCATATTCACTAATAAATGTTAATAATTACTGACGCATCTTAATTAATTAAAATTATCCTACAACATTTATTACTTTTATGAATTAAATACATTTAGCATTTATTGCATCAATAATATCTTGTACAGTCTGTCAAAAAAAGTATTCAAGCAATACTCAAAGTACTCAGGAGCTAATTAGCATACATTAAACCCGAATCTTTCCGTCGGCTTAGTACAATAATTTCTAAACATGTGATTAATTTCTGCATTTCCATATTAAAATTTTTTTCTTATTTTCGAATAACAGCACCGATTTGGAATGCAAATTCAAATTCTACAGGCTAAATTAACATTAATGAATATAAAACGTTTCCATTTTAATGAAACGTACGATGAATTATAAACATTTAAAACGTGCTTCCTAACATTAAATGAAGCATACCATTTTTGGGACACAACGCAACATATAATCGATTAATAAAAATAATTCTTTCTATTATTAAACTGCTAGTTAAGACAAATAAAAATTGCATTTTTTTCAGATTTTCAGTAGTATTGTATAGTTTTAATTTATTATTAAATCTCGATTTTAGAAATTATTGTACAAAAACGCATAAAATTTTTTTATGCCAAAAACTCAGCAACTAAAACTCTATGCAACATTTCAGTCATTTTCGTACAGTAGTTATGAAAATATACAGAGAAATTATGATGAGAATCAAATGTTAACATTCTCATTCTTTTCGCGGGATCTTCACAATTGATACATAAATGAGATAACTGGCAGAAAATTATCGTTAAAATAAAACATAAATAAAGCATCTCTTTGAATCTTGCTTTAGACTAATACTTAAGTATTAAACTGTTTACTTTTTTCTTTTCAAATATTATAACGCAAAAAGAATAATGCATACAAAAGCATTTGTACTTAACGTCCAGAAAAAGATTGAGATCGATTGTAAGAACAGAAAATTTTGGATATCTTTTTTATTTACAAAATAGTAATTATGATTATTCGAATATTTTGCTTAATGAAATACGAATAAAAACAACTGTAAAAGTATTATTAAGAAAAAACATAAACGTTTAAAGAAAATAATAAATCTGTAAATGGAAAAAGCAACCTTTAAATTTTTATATAATTACTTTAACATTTCATATTATTTTTTTAATGCCAGAAATCATTTAAAGAAAGAAAAACTAAAATTTGTCATTTGAAACTTGAAGATGACTTGAAAATAAATATGACGATGACCCCTAACGGGAGTACAGACTACAAGCATATAAAGAATATACATCACTAAAATAACGTATTTTGCTTGATTTTAACACTTTTAGAATGGAAGCAATAATAAGCATTCAAATACTTTTATGACAAAAATATATAAACTTACATAAATTTAAATGCTTGAAAGCTTACTTTTCAAAAAAAAATTATTCATTCTAATGGTTCAGTTAGCCTAGAGAATTACTTTGATAGATAAACTGAACTCATAGCACTGAAAATTATTAAATTTACCATTGTTTATGGAACTTGAAAGCACTGAAAATTATTGAATTTACCGTACATAGTTAAAATTAGTTAATAATTACCATTTTATTTAATATTGTTTTAAAAGTATTGCCCATGATTTATTTTATTATTATTAATACAAAACAATTGCCCAGTTATCTTGAAACATATCATTTGTAATTCAGGAAATACATAAATAATGCGATCGTATTTTACTACACAATCACATTTATGAGAACTTTTCTATTTAAGGATTTAATGAAAAACATTCGTTCAAGCATATATTACACGAAAAATTCTTAACTAGTGCACTTTTATTAAATGCAGCTTATGTTGCTCTAGATTTCACGACAAAGTGCTTGAAGATTCACGCTCTATGATCGGAAGGTCACTCATTCTTTCCACTGCTGGTTATTCGCATGCATCAGTTATTGCACGTTAGATATGTGGCATGTTAAACTGCCTCACACTGATGTTCCTTTAAAGTCTGATGAGAAGAGTGCCACTGAAATTTTTCTGCTTTTAATCTAAAAACTATTTGAACTTTATGATATTTATAATCAGCAGATCTAATGCAACTTTAAAGCTGAAACAAATCAGAATTATCTTCATGTCATCCACAAAGTTTAAGACATTTTAAAATGTGGAATCAAAAGAAAGGTTTGATATCAAGAATCACTTGTAGAAGTGATGGCCAAATGGATGTGTAAGTGGTCAAAAACTATTGCGTTCCTAAACTGAGAACATGACCAACGAAACATAGGCTGTAATCAGAGTCTATGGTAGGACAGGATTCGGCTCTCTCAGGATATTAGACAATGTCAGTCTTGGAAGCAACTAACTTTCCACTCATCAGCTTCCAAAAACCGATATTTTTTATTGATTTTTATATTAATTTCTCTGTAAGAACTTATAAACAATAAATTCTGAAAAGCTAAAGTAATAAAACATTAAATTTCGAGTCTATTTAAAGAAAGTTGATTTCAATATTCCTCCTATAAAAAAACTCAAAATTTAAATTAAAAAGTAATTTTTATCAAAATATTTTTTTAAAAGACAAACGTTAACACAAACAAATTTTAAACGGTTATTATTATCATCATTATTTATAATTTATTTTCTAAATTTAAAAGATTAAAATTTTTTATTTATTTATTTATGCTATTTAATTATAGGATGGGGCATTATTTTTAGATAATAAAACAACGTATCTTGTTAGAATTATAAAACAACGTAATTTAAAATTTGAAAATGGAAATTAATCAAAAAGGCCTTTTGTATAATGCTCCAAAATTTAAACGGTGCATGATTGTATTCAAAATAAATTCATGTGCATGATTCTTGTAAATAAATTTCTTTGAAAACACTACAAGAAAAAATTATGGCATTTTTTCCGCACTCCCTTCCAAGGTCTCAAGACTCCCAGGTAGTTGCCGAGTTTGCCTTTTCTTTACTTACCTACTTGGTTCATCATGATTTAACCAAGTAGTATTTCGATAAAACCTTAATTCTATATATTTTTACGAGGAGTTTACTTTATAAAATATTGCTTTGTTTCATAATTTCTTGAAATAATTTATTCCTGCACGAACTTATTGCACACTTATTTTGAATCCTAACACATCCCAATTTTAAAATATGCTGGAAATAACACATCCCAATTTTAAAATATGCTGGAAATAACGCATCCCAATTTTAAAATATGCTGGAAATAACACATCCCAATTTTAAAATATGCTGGAAATTTTTGAGATAATTATTATTTATTAAACAATGCGATTTTCTGTTTGAGTTTGAATTTTTTCGCTTCTCTCTAAATAACACGCATTTTGATGCAGGGAATTTTTTTTAACTGATTTTGTGTATATTCTATGCTAAAAAGAAGCATGAATTTAGTTTTTGACTCTTTCTTGCTGCAGCTTGTTAAGATATGACAGTAACGCTATTTAAGTTAATACATTAAATTAAATTTAAAGAATAAACACTAAATTAAAAATTCATTTTCTCAATAAATTTAATAAAAAAATTATTGAAAATGTACAGCAAAACTTCTGTGAATCTACAGTAGCTTAACAGAAAATGGAAAATAAGAAGAACTGTTCAAAAACGCAATACAAAAATTATTCTGTTTCCCTCCGAAAGCTTCTTTATTTACCATTCCAGAAAAAACTTTGTTTAAATGGTATCTTTCCAGATTTCCAGTAATCTGCAATTATATAAGTAAACCCATTTGCTCTCATGTTTATCCTCCATTTTCTTTATATTTTTTTGAAACTTTTCACTTTTTTCTTCTTTAATATCGCCATGGTTTACAGGAAAACGGTTTATATCTTGAGCGCAAAGCTATGCAGATTCCTTCGGATATGCATTCAAAATTGAAAAATATATAAATTTTTGATAATTCGGTAAATTATCGAAGTTCAAAAAAAATGAAAATTCGAGCGATTTTTTCAGTGAAAGTAGTTCTTATATCTTTGAATTAAAGTTGAAGCGTCTCTTCTTTGAAACTAAATGTTGTGAGAAAAAATAATTTTTAAAGTGCGGAAGTTTTGAATTTCAATATATATATAAATGATTGTAGAAAAGAGGAAGAATTTTCATTTAAATTATATTCTTTATAATTAATTTTAGCAGTAAGGGTATATTTTTTCATCATAATGACGTTATGGGGAATATATATTTAAACCATGACCAGGAACCAAAGTATCGCATTCTCTGTGAAGCGATCAAAGATAAAAAGAACCATTGGTAACATAACCTAGGTTTTTATCATTCAGAACGTGAATTTTTCATCATTTGGAAACTAATGCCATATAAAATTGCTTAATTTGTAATTCTATGGAACTGCCAGTATTGTCGGAATACTGTTGGAAACGATTCAATGACGAAAAGGAATGGTGATATATTTCACACTTCTACATCGATGAACACTTCTACATCAGACAGCCATAGTTACTGTAAATCGATTTTTGATACTCGTGGCAAAACCCAAAAGCTCGTTCAGCTTAGAAGTCAAAATAAAAGTGATTTTATCTTTGAATTTAAGTGATGCAACAAAGAAATAATTTTTAAAACGCGGGAAAATCCAATTTTGAACTGATATATACATTTTTAAGCAGGAAGAAGAATTTTAAATTCTAGTATTTATGACCAGAAAAGCTATACAGAAATTTTCCTGAAGTAACTTCATGGAAGTAATTGCAATAGAAAATAATCCTGAAAGGTATATATTTAAATGCATTGTATCTTATTTAAGAGAAAGAATGAAAAATATTTTTCAGTAATGTTACCAATTAACTGAACTCAAATTACAGTATTGAATAATATTAGTTAAAAGCAATTTTTGTTGATAATAGCCTATTGTTTCTTGCAAAATATAAGGTAAATTTTTGACAGATTGTTTACAAAATTATTTGCTATTATTGATGGAATCACAAGGTAAGCTATCTCGTGTATCTTTCCTTTATTATCTCTACAGATCTGAACTTTCCTATAGTGTGCTTTCCTTTTAACTATTCTATGTGTTTATCCTCTGAAAGCGTAAGAGATGCATTTCACCAAAATCATATCCATCCATTTCGATAAATCCATGGAAGCTAGATAAAACTTTGAATAAAATCGTCTCCTTATTTGGTACTGTCCCATCCTAGGTAAAATGGTTACAAGCGTTATATAAAAAAAAGTTTTGTTTATTCGGAATATCCTCCTGATATGGTGCTACAGGCAGGCTGCTTTTGCACTGCCCCATAATACTATGAAGTGGGGTGCAAAATTCTTACTTAAAATGATAAGTAGCACAGGCAAATTGCACTGATTAAAAGCTGTTTATTTTTTAATTTGTTTAATCATGGTCTTTTTGCAAACGTTGAAGTGTTTTCTAGTAGTACACAAAATTAAATTAGTTGCTTGAAATTTTTAGATGCAATATGGCACATTGAAAAATATAAAAATTGTCACAGCATTGGATATCACTTCAAATCTAAATTTGGCATTTCCACAGCTGAAATTTCAATAAATTTAACCTTAGGTTAGTCCACTGTAAGTGCTAGAATAGATGGAATACTGGTGGAAAATACTGGCCAATGACGGAAAGGAATCAGGATATATTTCACAGTGCAATATCGATGTCAATACTAGGCAAGAACTGGGAGAACAATTGAATTAAATGATAAGGAAATTGTTTTATTAATCAAGAATCCAGTTTAACTGAGGAACTCTCTGGTCCTTTCAAGGTGATTCTAAAAATTAAGCTGAAAGAAATAAATGCGCATGCGCATTGAAAACATCTCGATAAATGAGTTCTACGTCAATTGTCCGATTCATTGATGGACAAGCGAATTTAGAATTTCAAACCTCTCCATATATACTATAAAAACTATCCATTTCTCGATCGTGTAATCACCTTTTTAAGAAGTAGGTTCACTATGGAAATTTCATTCGTCAATCCAGATAGCTTTTGAACGTGCGAAAACAAAATAATAAAAAGAAGAAGAAAAACCAAGTTTCATTTAAAAGTAATTAATTTAAAACACTCATTAGCAAATAACTTCTTTCTTTAAATTCTTTTTACTTCAAGCCATAAACCCAATTTATATAATTGATTATTAATTATTTAGCTTGATTTTTAATGGTGCAAGCTTTACTAATGCAAATAGCTGCATATTACACAATTAATTGTTTTGTGAGCTTTTCTCTGATATTTAAGCTTTTTATAGTGAAACTCGTACGAAAATCACATCCGCGCAAGAATGCAAAACGATATATGAATATAATATTTTAACTCCTTATGATCACTCATTATTTTAAATAGAACTAAAAGAATAGAGCAATGAAAAATCAAACCCAACAAAATTTAAACAATATAATGTGTTCTATTCGTTCTAATAAACAGTTACTGTAATCGATATTGTAGATCGTTTAATTTACAGATTTTCTGAAATTCTTTACCTGCATTTTCATGTAAGGTGGACGAACTTTTGGCATTGAATTCTTCAAAAATACGGATTTTCAGGTCAAATATATATGAAAGCAACCATCCATGAAGACTCACGCCATTCTATTCAATAGTATGTCACAACACATAAACATACTACTTGGAAAAAAAATGAAGAACTTTTGTAATAAAAGAGATGTATTGTGTATTCCTAAAAAGAGATGGAAAATAAGATAGAATAAAAAGTTTCCTGTTCGAGAGGCTCTAATTCCGAAATGAGCGACAAATTTTCTAAATCAAGTAAAAAGCAGTCTCTCAGAAAGCCTCAGTGATAATGTAATTTTAATAAACTGATGAAAGCGTAATTTTAAGTTTAAAATAACGCTCTTAAGGCAGGAGCTGAAAAGACTTTTTTAAACACTTATCTCCATTAATTCTGAAAGTTAATAAATTTGTTCCCCACATGTGACCTTGAATCATTTGTTAATGCTTTTTTGGAGACATATTCATTGAATAGGAGAGACGTCTGACCTTGATCTCTTTGTTCTACTCGGTCTAGACATAACATTTACATTGTCAGAAACATCTGGAAATACATCTATACATTTCTACTATTTATTAACGGTTATTTACATTTTTCCTTTGTTATGGATTACATTTTTTTATAAATCACAATTACGCATTTCTCAATAGTAAGAAAAAAGAGAAATGAAGAGAAAATTTTGGATGTCTAATATATTAAAACATGAAAGTTTATAAAATAATAACATTGTATTTCTCTCGAACACGCATATTTTGATTAAAAATATTCAACAAAAAAAAGTCGACATTTTTAAAACTGAAATACTATCGAACAAGGAACGTTTAAATATATCGGCCTGATATATGTATTTAGATCTATAGATAGGTAATGTCATGGTTGAGAGACTGCTATTTCAAATTCGCAGAGCATTCGTCATTTGCTATTGTTTAGATTTTTTGTTTAATCTCCTCTTGTATCGTTTCGACCAAATAAATGTGTCGTTATAGTAGGAGAAAATAAGAAATTGCAATAGAAAAAAAAATGCCAGCATGGTGAATTTTTTACCTTCTTATTTACAGTAATTATCACAGAAATTATGTATGTTCACTTTTCGGCCCATCCCGAATCTGAAAAAAAAAATATCCATCTGAGAGTTTTCTCTGTTTATCAGTTGATCTATTTGATTAAAAATCCCATACTACGCAAATTCTTGCAATTAATTCCGGCGTTATCAGGGGCCTCTTAATTAAGCTATATCTCATGTATGAATATCTGGAACACGACGTCTCAATTATGCAACCAGTTAGACGAATGAAGTTTAGTATATAATCTTTAAACCAAAATGGTAGATATATATCTTATTTTGGATGACATCTGTTAATGAGAAGTCTGTCTGTCCGCTAGTGTATATGTGAATGCGATAACTTAAAAACTTAAAGAGCAATATAGATGAAATTCGGTGTATGACTATATTGCAAGAATTGCAGATTTGTATCAAATTTAGGATCAACACTGCAAGCATAATGACTGTCTGTTTTTTTCTCTTCCGTGTGTAACATAATTCAAAAACACAAGTTAAATCAATAAAGCGTCGTGTGTGGCCTTGGAACCAATAGTTACATATATATCAAATTTCGCATCTATTCACTCGAGAAAAACGAAATTTTTTTGATTTTCTCTACACTACGAAAATAAACACAAAACATTCCATATTTGTAAGTTTGCGAGAAAGACGACCGGTGGGCATTGTATCTTCTTATAATTCGAAGCTAGAAAAACACAATGCAATTTGCAATTCTTCGGAGCTTTTGTTAAATAGTTATTTCTAATTTTGTCTTGAAATCAAGAAAAAAAATTTTATAAATAAAATTTGAGAAAAATTCTTCCGAAAACAATTTCGCCATTGGACCTATATTATGGTGCTTTGATGTTTAAACTAAACTCAACGGTTTTGTATTTCTTTAATCTTTTTCAATTGAGTAATTTTGCCTTTAAGATTTCTAGTAAGAATTAGGATTCTCGAATCATTTTGTGGGTATTTCGTGAGCATGAAAATTATGATAAAAGAAAGCTCTAAAAAATAAAAATTTTAGATAACATTCGTAATTGTAAATTATATTTCAAACGTAAACAGACATTCCAACAAATAATTTAGTTGTTACATAACTTGTATTTAGGCTGGAAACTAAAAATCAATAAGACGGCAGCATAGCGCAAACCCATGAATAAAAATAAGGTGTGAGAGAGAAAAAGAAAATGTTCAGAGCTTCGATTATTCTAATGGTTCATGAAAAATAGTAAACTATTAAGATTATAAAACCTCTACCGAAAATATAAACTGAATAAAATCATGCTACCTATTATAAATTATTAATTTTGCATCATAGCACAGAAAAAAATTGTTAAAAGAGTTTTAAAATGCCGTGCATGTGTTAGATGTAAGAAATCCACTCCTTCAGGATATTTTTTCCGATTATTCTTAAATTTTATATTACAAAAAAAATAATTTTAAACTGGAAATGTAATGATTATTATAATTGTGATAATTATGTATTTTATTGCATTATTTGTATTTATTATATAAACTTCGAAGTCTGAGAATTATGGGATAATTTTTAGAGTTTAAAGTCTATCGAATGAAAGATGAAAATGCAGAAAATATATATAAATACATAATATCCATACAACTTTAATCTACCATCTGAAAAACTGAAACTGATTAATGAATTAACGATGCATCACAATGTTAGTTTCTTAATAAAGCAGTTTAGTTTTTGTTGTTGTTGTATAAGTGAAGCATTCTATTTCTTTAATATCTAAAATGTCTTTTAAATTAATACTGAAATAGTTTCAATAACTTTCTCTGAGAAGTTATGATTATTTCTTGTTTATTTTGGTTTGTTAATACCAAACGTCCTAAAAATCTGAAGATCCAATCTATAATGGACAAAATCAAACTATAGCAATTCTATTACAAATATGCCTAATTTAAAATAATCAAAAGCTGATATTCTTAATTTAAGCAACCTTTAGAAAACTAGTCAACCTTTAAATATCTAGTTAAGTTTTCCTTATTTAAAAAAACTTGCGTTCCATGCCTCTTTGAAATATCGTCTTTTTTTCATAAATAATTTACTGATCAAACATCATGAATTGCTGATATTTTCCTGAGGTTACGCGACCATGTACATTTTAGGAAGGATTAAATTTATTTGACTTTTCCATTGCAGTGCCTCTATTTTCTTAAACTTTTATAGCATTCCATACTTTCAAAATTATTAATCAGAAAAGACAACGTAATCTTTGCATTCAATAGAGAATTTTTTTTAAAATGGCTGCTCATTCATAATTATCAGTTCATTTTTCTACAAGATTATAAGATAATTTGGCAGATTTCGATTATTTTAAATTAAACATTTTTGTAATAGGCTTGTAATAGTTTGATTTTGTTATCAGCTCTTATTTCCGCAGCAAATATAATTTCTGATCAAAAATAACATAACTAAATCTCTTTTCTCGCACACTTCATTAAACTGCTAATATATGAATAAACAATTCTGCCATTCTATAGGAATTATGATTATTTATTTTTGACATTAGTGAAGGCTTTGATAATTAATTAATATTTTTACAAATTTTAAATGCAACTTTTATGTGTTCTAAAGGTTTCTGTTGCTCAAAATTTGCAATTTCGATAATTATCAGGCATGCGGAATCACCTTCATAATATTTTTTAAATACATCATGTAATTTAAAGCAACATTATGAAAGGAAATAAATGGGAATTATTATACAACAGAAAAAAAGCAAATTTTGTGACAGGCTGAATTAATATTAACAGGACGAATTTATGAATTAAAAAGTAGATTGGTCCCAATTCGTTGACAATTAGTTTTCACATATTTTTATAACAAAGTGTTAATGGTTATGTATTTCTTTTTTATCACAAAAAGTTAATGGTCATAAATGGTTTTCGAGCCATTCTTTTCTTCTGTAACAACTATGTACTTTGATCCTTGACAGAAACTAGATAACGAAAAATAAGATTGATTTCAATTTTTTTATGAATTAAACTAACATTATTTAAACAAATATGAAGAAAAGTAACAAAAATATCATTAAATTACGCTAAATTACTTCATCGTAAATTAATTCAGCTAATAAAGTGAAAAATATATCAATGTTTCATAGTCTGTGATTAAGGTTCGAAAGAGTTAGTTTATTCAATTGTCCAATATATATGGTTCAACAGTAGTTTATCAATTTAGATTTAATAAAAACATAACCGAATATTATTTTTCGACATTTTAGAAATCATCCTAATTCTGAAGAATCATGATTGCTTAAATGAAATCTTAGAGGGGTTTCTTAATCGACACAGAAATCATATTTGTGAATTAAATATTATTCCCGAAATTATCACGATGGCCTTTTGAAATGAGTATCCAAACACTTTTTTAACACAAACTGCATATGAAAATTCGATTTTTTAAAAAAAAGTTATTTTATTATAAGTGGAAGCTTAGTAATGTTACAGGACTTACAAAACAAGATTCTTGTTTATCCTTTCATTTAATAAAAAATTCCTTAAACCTTTTTACAATTATATAGATGATAATATTGTACTCAAACAAATATGGGGATACTCCATAATGAATAACAAGCTATAGAGAAAAGTCAGTTATCAGTAATATTTTTAAACAAGAACAATAGGAATGCATTTTGTCGTTCGTTTTTCTGATATTCATATTTAATCAAAAAAATCTAATGCTTTAGGGGTTTTTATCGATTTATGCGCATTTTGAAATCTTTATGAATAGTATATACCCTTCTCATTCCTAAGATCATAATTATAATAATAGATTTTTCTTGATTTCATGAAAAAATTGTGTAAAATATAATGGTGATAATTTCTATATGGATAAGGAAAAAAGAAAAAAGTTATTACCTCATAAAACTGATAGATATTCGTATTACTAATAACTAACTTTCATCTAAAATAAAAAAAAACGTGATCAATATTCAGTCATTTTTGTTTTTAGAAAATAAGATAAATATAATTTCACCGAAGGAATCTGCTGTATTTTTTAATGATTAACCTTGTATTTGTTACTTTCATCAATATTGCATAAATTTATTAATAACCTTCTTATCAGCCCGATGAATTCCTATCAATATACTTATTATCATTCGTAAATGAATACAATTTGTTAAAACTTATAAAATAATTTTTAATTTAAAAACTAAAAAAAAAATTAATTTAAAAATTAAAATTATTTTTTGTCTATTGATTTACTGAATTTGTATATTTTAATAAATAATTCAGTCACTCAAATAGCTCAAATAATCAAGAAATGTACATAAATATCTATTTTTAGTATGGAAACCATAGTAGTTTCAAAAATCTGTATATTCAATGAAACAAACTTGGTAATTTAGTTAAATTTTGTGGCAATTCGAATATTAAACAGCACTTGTTATAATGTTACAATGTTTAATGCATTTATATGTGAATAATGCATATAATGATGTAAAAATAATAAGACGAAGATGGAAAAAATTTATGATCCCAAAGAAAATTAAAATTCCTTCAGTTGTTTTTAAGAAGATGCACAGAAAATTCAATAGTCACTGTTTTAATAATCATGTTAAAAATTACTATTCTGAGAAAACTTTGTCTCGGTTTTTATATAAATCTTGGTGGAAAAATGTGCTAAAAATTTAATTAAGTTATTATTTTCCTAATTCTGGAAGGAATAATTGATATACATACGTATGAATAAATTGTGGTTACGAATAGCATAAATAAATCAAAACTGGAGCATGAAATCAAATATATGGTCCTAAATATCATTTTCAAATTAATTCGAACTAAATATCTTAATTTATACTTCTATCTTTATTTCTCCTACTACTGAGTTTATCAAAAATGTACCAAAAGTGCAATCCCTGACGTACAATATTTTCTCTTATTTTAAAAGATGTTTCAATCTCAGAATTAAGTACATTGATAATTAATTTTAAAACCATAAAATCATAAACAAGCATTGATAATTATTTTTAAAGCCATAAATTTTCTGATAGACATTAAAAAATATATGCAAGGATTTCTAGTTGAAATGAAAATCATTTTTCATTCATTTTCAATAACGGACAAATTAGTTAAGGAAAAAGGAAAAAGTTTAAAATTAGCTGGGGTGAGTTCAAAACAAAATTCACAGAAAAATTCATTCATAAAAATGACACGAAAAAATAATCGATAATTAAACCAGAATTTCACTAAATTAAGTGTTAAAACTACAATGTTTTTTAAAGAATATCCAGTCATTTAAATGGAACTTACTAAAACAATTCACCAGGTAATTTTAAAATTCGAATAAACAAAACATAACAACAATAATCATCATTTGCATAGAAAGAAAAATAAGAAATCTTATTTCTTATGGAACTTTTTAAAAGATTTTTATTTATAAATTTGAAAACACAGCAATTCTGAGACAAAAAAAGACAAAATAAGAAGTATTTTAAAAAAAAAGCAATGAAGAGAAATTGTACATTTATTGTACAGCTACTTACTCAAATAGTGTTTAACCTATATACGATGAAAAAAGTTTAAAACGTTAAATGATAGACTTAAAAAAGTTTACTTCCTGGATAATAAATTTATAAAAGAGCGTTAAAAAATATTTTATTGTAATAAGCAATAAAATTTTACCTTGAAACTATCTTCAAACGTGTCTACTATAAAGAAGATTTTGTAATTTTTCATGTTGCATATTAATATTAACATCATATTGATTAAACGACTACGAGATAAAAATTGATTTTATAAGCAAACAGTCTCTATAATCATTTCTATTTGCAACATGGAACACTTAAATGCTGTATCATTTAAGACTTTCAGCTACATTTATGGAATCATGCATTTACAATTATTTACAATTTTCACCTATAACTACAAATTCACTTATTTTCTGAACCAAAAATGTTACAATATGAAAAATATTTAATGATTCATCTTAAACTTATTTTTCCACAGTTTTGTTCATAAGCACATCATTTTTGATTAGTTGGGTCGGTAATGTTTGGTTCGTTTTATCATACCGCATTCTATCATGCCATGAGCCGTATCAATAACAGTAGTTTCGGCTTTGCGAGGATCAACTTTTAGAACTTCTTTCATTCTGCGATTAGAGAATGTGTATGTTTGATTGATTCTCTGCAAAATTAATCTCGTCGAACTGTCGACAAAGCTGTAAAACCACAGAGCAAGATATGGTGCTGGCCACGTTGGTATAAAATAACCCTGGGGAGAAAATTCATTTCGTAAAATATGGGCGATATCTTGCAGCCATAAATGGCCAGAATTTACGATATGACGATGGTTAGCAGCCTCTGGTACGATCATAGCTTGCAAATGAGCTCGAGCCACATCTCTGACATCACAGAGAGCTATATACATACGAGGAATTAAAGGCATGCTACCATCCATGAGTCTCTTAATGAGTTCTAAGCTGGTACAAACTACACCACTGATCGATGGTCCCATCACCAAACTTGGATTCACAGTTGCCATTTCTATCTTCTTCTCTGGAGGCAAAGAACGAATAAATTCCCAAGCTGCTTTCTCAGCCATGGTCTTGCTTTTTGCGTAAGCATCCATAGCTGGGGAATTTACATCACTCCAATCCTCTTCACAATATATCCGGCCCGGTTCGTTAGTGGACTCACCATGAACAGCACTTATGGAGCTGGTGAGGACAACACGTTTCACAGTTCCTGAATCAGCACAAGCCTTAAGTACTCGTTTAGTTCCTTCAACAGCGGGGATCAATAAATCTTCTTCTCGTTTTGGTGGGGCATTTGGAAAGGGTGAAGCAACGTGTATGCAATAACTGCAACCTTTTACTGCTTCTTCCCATCCAGCATCACTAGTCAAATCAGCTTCAACCAATTCTAAAGAGTGCTTTGCCTCGGGGCACAGATTACGCAAAGGTTTCAATTTATCTTCATTTTTTAAACTTCGCACTGTGCCACGAACTTTATAGCCCTCGCGCTGCAGCAACTGAATGATATGAAGGGCAATAAATCCTGATGCCCCAGTCACAAGCACTATACCTTGCTTACTCTCCGACATGATCGTTCACGAATCAAATCAGATCTAAAAACCAGAAGAGAAAATCTTCGTATATAGGTAAGGCAGGTCAGTCGGCGAAGACAGCGCCATGACCTTCTTTCGACACGCTTCTCATCCTAAGAGGAAGGAAACCTTCCTGGTAAGCTGTTTGCAATTCTAGCTTTTCACTGTTTCAAGGCCTCTCGTGTTGAAACAATAAGTATCGTGAAATGTCACTCTCGATTTCTTTTTCTTTTTATTTATTTTTCGTTCTCTCTCGACAATAAATCATTTTAACAGGTGTCTCGTGCATCTGAGGGAAAAGAAAGAGCTCGGAAAGAATCATAACGAAATAAATAAAGAAAATTATTAATATTATTGTTCAGTTTGATAATTTGGCATGTGGAAGACGAATGATGTTATTATATCAATTAGAACCAATTTAAATTATTTTTATCAGCTATTCGTTATTTACCGAATATGCCTTAAACCACAGGAATTAAATTTAAGGAAAATACAACTTAGCTTTAATTTTCAGATAGCGCTGAAATAGTTTCAAAACGCAGAAACCTATTAATACCTAGAATACTTGACAAATTATATTTTTTCGACATTTATATTAAAAAAATGTTATAACTTAATGGACAAATTAAAGTAAGAAAAGTAAACTTGTTATAAATAACAGATTCATTTCTAATAATTAATCAAATCATTTGGATAAGGCGTGATTTCCGTTTAAAAAATTTTGATAATTAATCCGTTTATATGAACTCTTTCTGTATTCATTTACAAAACCTTGTTCTGATATACTTTCTCACGTAAAATTTAAATGAATAATTAATTCCCCTTAAATTAATTTGCCAATCAAATTTAATGTAATTTATTGAATTTGAATCTATATTATATTCCTTTCATTGTAACAGTTGAATGTACTAATCTAAAAATTTATTTTCCTACTTTAGAGAACTTTTATTATTCATGCAAAGTTTCTAAAATAAATAAATAGATTTTTTCTTATCTGTTCTTAATTTTGCAAATGTGTAAATGTTTTGAATTGCCTCATTGATACGTAATTTTTTTACATTCTTAAAATAAAAAGTTTTAAAAAAATGTTTTCGAAAGATTTAATACTATATTTGACAACACAGAAGAAATACACGAGACGTTAAAATGGCAAAACGTGATTTATTTAGCAGGGAACTCACATACACACATCATAATCATTATCCGAATTTTCTAATATTTCACATAAACTATTAAAGCAAGCTGGGGTTATTCGTTCATATTGATATCATAATTATTTACTTAAATTTTTCTTATCTGAAATTTTCAAAAAATCTTCTATAACTCTAATGACCAAATCAATTAACGATTAACTTGCAAACTTTCAACGAAATTGCAATCTAATTTTTTTTTATATTATTATTTTATTTGGAAATTTTTCTCATTAGAGATTCTTAGAAGAAAATCAATCGACTTTAACTTGTAAACACTCAGCGAAATTGGGAATTTCTTTCTTCATTTATTTTATTAGTTATTAAAGAAATTTATTGGAAATTCTAAAATTATTGGAAATTCTAAAAAGGCCTTCTATAATTCTTAGAAGTAAATCAATTGGCATGTAGCTAGTAGAAACTCTACGAAGGGATGTGCTTTTTCCTAAACGAAAGCATATTTAGGTAATTATTTTTTGCATACTCGCAATTTAGATCTTAAAAAATACAAAAAAAATTATTTCTATGGAATATATTTAATTAATCAGTATTTGAAAATAATGCTTAATAGACTCTTATAAACTCACTTTTTATATTTGCTGTATAATATTTGGAATCTGGTAAACGTGTATCTGAAATCTCATGAGTATAATAACTCTTATATTTTAATAACATTTCCTTCAGACAAATTTTATAGCTACTCAGAATAATTTTGAAAAATAATAATTAGTAACAACTTCGAATGCGTACAAAGTCTTTATTTGTTATGATAATTTTTTTTTCTTCTTGTTTGTTACATCCTGAACAATTTCAAAACTGTTCGTATTAAATATAAATGCTTTCTTCTGAGTAATTTTTATTTGGGTTGTTTTGTCTTAACGCTGAAATATTTGTTAAAATTTCTTTCAACATAAATTTTTTCAAATATATATATCTTTTATCTTTTTGAATTTTTTTTTCTCTTTAAATCTGAGCTTCTAAGCCTAATTTATTATTTGGAACTAAAAAACTTTACTGTGTGATTATTTTTAAAAATTTGTCTTCGAACACATTTGTTGTGGCTTCGTCACGGAGGGTCAGAGGTAAGAGTTCCAATTCGGTCCTGTTCAGTTTGTCGAGAGTACTTCCGCTGGTATGGAAGTTAAGAAGAGGCCTAAGTCTCTTTTCCATATCTGGTTACTGCTCAAAATTACTTGAATAATTAAATCCATATCAATAATTAAATCCACATCAAAATAATAATTTCAAAATGAGATTTTCACAAACTTGAATTAAAAGCCAAAACATAATTGGAAACCTGATAAATTATTTTCTGATTTTATTTCTACTTGAATAAAAGTTTGCAAAATTTTATACTTTTATTATTACATAGATGAAAGGAGAAAATTTTGCAAGTTTCAAAATTACATTTCTTGGGTTTGTAGACTTTCAAAATAATTTCAACATTTATTTTTTTCTCAACATATTGTAATAACTATTTCTTTCAACATGATCTTAACTTTGTTTATATGAAGTTGAGCAATTGTAGTTTGAGAATTTTCAAGTTTTTTTGAGTTCCTGAGCTTATTTTGGGCTCTTTGTCTAAGCCCATCTATTGAATTCTGCTTAATTGCAGAACTGACTGCTAAAATACACTGGTGTGCAAAACTTAAGCAACAGGTATGTTTTTTGCCATAACTTCACGATAAATCATCTGAGAGACATGAAATTCAGAAATGAGATACAGCATTTTGTTGAAAGAATGACGAAAGCATAGTTGCGCAGAAATGAATACAATGCATACAGTATGGAATCAAGCAAAAAAAGGCTTTATTGAACTCATAGTATCGTTACACATGATTGTCTGTCCAAGAGAAAGAACAGCAAGCAGATGTTCCTTAGTATGGGATAGGCCCTCCCCTTACTGCAATGGTTGCATCGCACCGTCTCCCCATACTCAGCACCAGATTGTCCAACAGTTCTTGAGGTAAGAGTGCCCATTCCTCAATCAGCATCTGTTTAAGTTGCCGGGTGTTCCCAGGAGGATTTAATCGTGCCGCAAGGCGTCTCCCCAAAGCATCTCACACATGTTCTATCGGGTTTAAATCAGGGGAGCAAGCCGGCCAATCCATTCGAGTGATATCTTCACTTTCCAGGAGCTCCTCAACAGCATGAGTCCTGTGTGGCCGCGCATTGTCATCCATAAAAACGGAGTCTGATGCAATGGCACCTCGGAACAGACTCACATGGGAAAGGATCACCTCTTGACAATAGCGATCTCCAGTTACAGAACCTCTGTCGAAAACGTGGTGCCCAGACGACAACTCCAGGACCACCGAAACGGTCTCTTTCCGTGATGTTACTGGGATGAAACCGTGTCCCGACCTCTCTCCAAATCAACTGGCGTTGGGAATCGATTGTGGCACTAAAACGACTCTCATCTGTAAAGAGGACACGACTGCATTGATGAGATGTCCAGTTTTTGTGCTCCCTGCACCACTCTAAACGGTGCCGCCGGTGGAAACTGTCAAAGGGATACAGCGTTCAAGACGGCGGGTGAATAGGCCACCTTTGTGAAGGCGTCTGGACACAGTAAAACGCGACACTTGTCGCCCCGTTGCTGCACACAGTTGCTGAGCAATGGCGCTTGCTGACTGGTTTCGGGTTCTTTTCGCCTGCACGACGATATATCGGTCATCCACTGCAGTTGTTTTCCTGGGCGGCCACCACCAACCTTTCTCACAGCTGTACCTGTGGTTTGGAAGGCTTTCCAAGCGCGCGAAACGACACTTTTGTTGATTCCGAACTCTTCAGCTACACTGGTCACACTACGCTCCTCCTCCAGCTTTCCGATCATTCTTCCACGTGTGAAATCGTCCAAGTGATTTCTGCTAGCCATATTTCACGAATTAACTCACGTGCACTTGCAGAGAATGTCTTTAATTGCGTCTCCGTTCTTCCTTTTATTGTAGTGTTAAGCTGCGCGCGCCTTCCGCACGTGTTTTGCGGAAGTGACGTTTTGCTCCTGATATTTGCATACGCATGACATTTCTCTTGAATTACGTGTTCATTGTACTGATCGAAAGAACTCCTTTTCTGCAATTTCATGACTATCTGCTTAAAATTTGCATTGTTGCTTAAGTTTTGCACACCAGTGTATATCGTCGTACTCCGCATACGCGAGCAGCATACTAAAATGAACTAGTTTAACAAGGAGACAAAATTATTTAGAATCACTACAAAAACACAAAATATAAATGTGAATAGTGACAAAAAATATCACTGTTTCACCGAGTTCTTCAGAAACATCAATGTACCTCAAATATGAAACCACATTCAAATTTAAAACACCGATAACCAAAAGAGAAAGTTAAATTCTAAACTGCTAAGAACAATAAAATTCTATTCGATTCTTCTATGCTTTATTAGTTAATCCATTAAAATGAACTATTAAAGTATTCAGCAACAAATGATTGTAACGTGCATAAGAGATAATTGAAGATGCATAGTGGAATTTCCCTAAGAATGTGGGAAAATCACTTGGAGGAAGACCATCATTCCGTATAGATTGTATAAATATATAGCCACTCTTACAACCTTTCGCGTAACAACTAACTGCGCCAAGGCGGCTCTGTTGTTAGCGTAAAGATGACCTTCTCCTTTGAAATGATTTATATCAAGGTCATATGAGCAGTTCTCTTGATGTGAAAATAGTTCAGACACGTTTCTTCTATTTTAAAAACATTTCATTACAGATAGCTTCGAGAAAGTTAGAAATATTTGTTTTAACGTAGTGATTAATTTCGATACATTATGTCCCTGGTCCAGAATATCAGATATTTAAAAACATATAGCAGATGTTTTAAAAAATTATTTTGCCATCTATTATTTTTATGTTATATAAAAAACTTAATGTATTAAAAATATCATCACTTAATGTATCAAAAATTCGATTTTTTAATTAAATGCATGATGTAAGATTTTTACTTATTATAGTAAGACGGGTTCGTTTTTAAACTTTTTCTTGTCTAAGTTTTAAGATGCCTCAAGTTGTCTCATTTTTTTCATTGTCAAATTCATCTATACTTATAATAAAGCTCAATGTGTGTGTGTGTGTGTGTGTGTGTGTGTGTGTGTGTGTGTGTGTGTGTGTGTGTGTGTGTGTGTGTGTTGGCGCTCTACAGACCAGACCATTCAACCTACAGCTACCAAATTTGGCACGTGTATACCTTGGAGGCCGGGAATGTGCACCTGGGGGTTATTTTTTCGAATTTTTAACTAGAATTTTATTTATTTAAAAATTAAGCGAAATTTTGACATGTTTCTGCTATAACTGCCGAAAATATTACCACACAAAAAAGATTTTTACATGAAGTTAAAGATAAAACATTTATCTTTTAAATGATACTACTGTTTTAATCTTAAATTCAAATTTCTATTTTTAATGAATTTTTAAATAAATATTTTAACTATGTTTTTCAATATTTTTTTCCGTCAAAAATAAAAATGAGGATTAAGCACGTTTCGCATTCTTGAGAAAAAAAATAGCTTTTTTCAAAGTGTTGCCATCACATTGATTAAAGCTCTAACTGAAAATAAATTAAATCTTTTTGGAAATGAAATCTGCAAAATTATAATTTTTGGCAAGTGTCTGTAAGAAATAAAACAAATATGAAATATTATTTTTTCTAAAAAATAAATTCAAGAAAAATTATTTTATGATCTTTTACACTCTCTATACAGGGTGTTTATTCAGTCCTGGACCCATTTTGATGTTCAACGACTCATAAAATAATGAAGATGTAAACAAACTTATGGCATTTATTCATGGAATAACTCATATATTTTCCTTTTCAGGTTTGAATATTTTTACTTTTGTAAATATCGTCTGCGCGTGTTTTTAATTTCAGATAATTTCATTTTCCAGTCTAAATATCTGTACTTTTCTAAATATCGTCTGCTTATTAATTGCATTTTTCTCTCTTTTGTTTTTGGCAACTATTGAAATGTTATGTTTACTTTTGATGTGTTTCTTCGATGTAGTACTTTTGTATGTGATGTTTTATTCGATCGGATATTAAGGAGAATGCATACACCACAAGAGAAAGCACAGATTTTATGGTGGTCATAGAATTAATTTTCAATCAACTAAATCACTGACTTTTAAGAGTTAATTTCAAATCACTTAAACTGACTGATTTATGAAGATTTGAATATCCCTATTCAATAAAAAAAGGATAATTTTAGATTTTCCATCGATCGTTTCAAAGAAAATCAGCACGCAAGTTTCTCAAGATTAATTGGCCTAAGATTATGAAAATGGTGAGTTTTTCTAAATTTTTAACATTTAAAACTTCATAAATAAGTCTTAGTTGATCGTGGAAAATAGAAACATTCATTCATTTATTTAAAATTTGGTGTGTCCAGAATATTTTTCAGAATATGATACCTTACTGCATTAAATTTAGACTTCATAATTTTTGAAATATATTTATAAGCAAGAACAAAATATTATTATTGATTTCATTTCAATCCTTTTGAAAACAAAATTAAAAACTGAATTTTATACTGAATCTCAGAAATTTTTGTTCAATTATTGTTTGAGATATTACATAAACTATGAAAAATATTTTGTAGTTAACATAAGACTTAAATACCGAGCAATTCTGTTTGCAATACTCATATTCAATAATAATAATAATTAATAAATAACAATAAAGATGATTAATAAAATAAAACGCTTGGTTTTATTAAAAAATATCTTAATATTAATTGCAATTTCGTCATTTACATTTTTAATTAAAGTTGAAGTTTTACCTGAAATGGCAACAAATTAGCAAAATATATATAGTAAATTGAACGAAACGATCTAAACAATATAAGTTTGGTATGACTATCAAAATTTGAAGATTAAAAATGTTTTGTTTGAGAATCCTTTAAGAGACCAATTACTTAAAATATTTAATTGAAAATTGTAGCGAGCGGTAATACTGGCGAACCGGCTGTTCGCCAAAGGCGGCTAGTTATTTAATAAAACTGCTACATTGAAAGCGTTCAGATTTTTCATATTACTCGTATAAGTTCTCTGAGATTATTATATGATTTTGTCAGAAACGCTTTCGCCTAACTTTTCGTTTAAATAATATGTACTCTAACGAACTTAGTTATTTAGTAAGCTGTTGGAAAGGGATGATAACCCTCTCCCAATATTAAACAAGTAGCCGTATCAAATATTTCGGAACACGTGAAGGTAAACTGAAAAATTCACAACTCATCCGAAAATTTCTCAGTTGTAGTTATATCAAGAGAACATGGGTAACATGAAAAGGCGAAAAGTTTTATCTAATTAATCTTGCAATTAATAATTCATGAAATGTTAGTAGTAGAACAGTGTATCACAGTTTTGGATAATAGAATCATTATTCGGCTAGAAAATGCGGAGAGTTCATTTGCTGTATAATTTCTAAACGAAACGTATACATCAAAATTATACTGTTAATTTAATAATAATTAATACACATCAGTAATTAAATGAATTTAATATATATGAATATAAATAGATTCTAATACTTAACATTTTTGATTATCTACGTTTAAAGATTTTTCGAAATGTAAATTTGAAAATATTGGATAATTGTTCATTATGACCAGCTGCATTAAACTGAATAACGCAAAACAGTATGATTGGTGCACATATTTAATATTTAAAATAAATATTCTCATCAAATGTTGAGCCAAATTTGTAAAAGGGTTGACCGTCTGTTTTAGGCGAAAAGAGGAGATAACAACTTCAATGGAAAATGTGTGCGAAAATTTCGGGAAGACAACTCTCGCTGGTTTTTGTTATTTAAAGCACTAAATTTTTCTATTTCTGTTATATTTATGTAGGCTTATAATTTTATAAAAGTTCTAATTGCCTGATAAACCTAATATACTTTTCGTCTTGAAAGCAAGTTGATACACTCTTCAAGTTTTGTGTAACAGTCTTTTTAAATTTTACAGCTTTGAATGTTAACATTGATTCATATTAAACATATTTCATAGTTCTGAAAACTGTCTTCCTTTTAACAAATCAACATAAATATCTTTATTTTATTCATTTTATTTGTTTTTAAATTTTTCAAGTATTTTGAAATGTATGTTTTGAAGTTATATAACTTATGGTTAGCATAAGGTTGTGTTTTTTTTTCAGTAAAATTGTCTAATTGCTCCATATTGCATATTTTAAGGCTAATGGTATATCGCACCTGCAGAAGAAATATTGAGGCGCGCAAATTAATTCTTTCATCAAGAAAACTTAAATGTTAAGTTGTTAAAAAATGGTTTTTTTTGTTTGTTTGTTTGTTTTCATTTCATTTGGGGGCTTTAAAAGAACAGAATGGTCATATTAATCTACAGAAAAATATTTTTTAAAATAATTGCTAAAATTCAAATTAAAAAATTATCACTAAGGTACAGTTGTCCCTCATATAACTTATTTCATTTCATTAACAATGCAAGATGCCTGCCCAAAATATATTCAATAAAATAACAGACTGAATTTAGTCCTAGTTCAAATATTTAAGAACAAAGCTTTAAATTCAAATATAAAACATTTCTTTATATTGAGAGGTTCAATAAGTTTTCACGACAATATCTGTTTCAGTCCGAATAATTTGCTTAGTATAAGATTCAAATTAAACTGCATAACTGTCGTAATATACATTCTATTTTATGATACAAGAAAGAGTTTTTACTTATAAAATTCAACGTGTTCAAACGTGTTTATTCCTGTATTACTTCTGGGGCATTTTGCCGACATTTTGCATGCTTTTCTTCACTGGCGACTAAAACTACTGCAGGGGTGAATCAATCCCAACCCAACACTTTCTGGGTAGGTCAAGGGTGAATCGTTTATAATGGACCGATTGACATGAAATTTAACACACAATTTCACAATTTCTCTTCAGTTCATTACGGTGAATTTGAGGAAAATTAATGGGCATGTTTTTCATTTTTCATCTTAAAATCGTGTAAAGGTAAATCTAACTTACCCGTTCTGAATTGAATGGAGTAGACACATTTCATAAATGAACCAGTTAGCCTGAATATTTTATGTTCAAGGGTCTTAAAAAGAAAAATACCTAAAAGCGTGGCAAAAAGATATAAAACGCGAAGTATTATATAATCAAATGAAGAAAAACGTATTTTTAATTCGTGAATTATTTTAATAAAATTTTAACAATATTCCAACAATAAATACACTATATTTTTATATTAATATTGTTCCATTTCCGGTTTTCCTCTAAGATTTAATAAGAAAGAAGTTTATACGTTCGTATAATCCTCTAGTAAATAATATAAAATTAAAGATTATTTTTATTCTTAATTTCTGATGTATTTTGATAAGATGCGCCTTATTTCACAAACTTTCTATTGTGACAAATGCCACAAAAAAGCAAAATACCTCGTTGAATATCTTTGCAACATTTGTGGCGATTTATCTTTACGTAACGCAAGAAAAATACTTAAAAGAAGTTTTCTAAAGGTTCTGAAAATTTCAACATAAAAATCTTGCAATATCATTAACCTAAATCATTCACACTCTCTTCCTAAAACCCCACTGCATATTCTACTTAGTTCACTCTCGCGTGCTGTCTAAATATAATACGCATTTAATAAAGCATTTGAAATGACCCTGTAGTAGAAACTTTTGTTTAGTTGGAGAGGAAAAGAAGGATGTTTATTTACAAATTAGTTGACAATTTTCAGTAAAGAAACCAACGTCAATTTAGGTGTTCCAAGAAATCCCATTCGTTTTAACTGTCTTGAGGAAATAGAATAATAGGACTGTAAATTTGCAATTTTCTCTGTATTTAAGCGTTTGTTTTTCCTTAAGGACCAATCGTGTCACAAACACAATATTCTGAGAAGTCCAAAAAATCTAAGTATTTTTTGCAGTTTAAAGTCGGATGAATGGTCCAATTACTATTATGTTTTTTTTTTCCAAATCTAAAAGAAAACATGTTTATTTAGGTATTAGTTAGCATCTATACTAATAATAAATATGAATGTGTCCCTTTGTGTATTGGTTTTCTGCAGGAAAAACTGTTAGACCTAGAGCTACCAAATTTGGTACATATGTACTTAGAAAGATAGAAATGTGCACTTAGGAGTGATTTTTTTTTAATTTTTAATTTTAATTTTAATTCAAAATTAGGCGGAATTTTGAGGTTTTTACAAAGTAACTCCTGAAAATATTATAGCAAAAAACTAATTTTTACACCATTTAAAAAATTTTTTTTTAAATGTTCTTTTTAATTGTACCAATTTAATTATCAAGCACATTTTTGGCGAATTTTGGCAATTTTTAAAGAATATGTTTTGCATAATTTTCAACAATCAATATCTTTTTTGATCTGAAATTCAAATCGTTTTCATTGTTCCTTCAAATACTTAATCTCTTTTCTTTCAATATTGGAAGGTAAGGCAGAAGGATTCTGTTTAATATATGAGTAATTTACATGAGGAATAAGAAGTCGAAGTTACGTACCGCTTTCAACTCATTGAATAGAGCAGGTTTCAAGTTATTAAAATTAAAGCAATCTTTACTACTTTTCACAATTTGAGGCCGAAAAATAATTTCTTGGAGAAATCGGGAACATTAACGAGAGATTGAACTGAAAGTAAATACGGCCAATTTTCCTGGTGAACCAGATAGTCGCCAAATGTGGGTAATTCTAAATGTAGAAACCATGTGCTGATTCGATGATTCAAGATGCGGTTTTAAGATATCGTGGAAATTCAATAACAGGAGTACAGAGATGAGAAAAAAGAATTTTTTTATTCACTTATTTAATTACTATTATTCACTTGAAACTTAAGAAAAAATCAACTATGCGAAAGATAACATTTCACATTTAGAAACAGTGGAAATAATGAAAAGTAAGAGATTCATAACTTGAAAAAGTTAATTTTCACACTTTTCTTTAACTTTCTATAGAAATTCAACCAAGTAAAGATTGGTGTTAAAAACATGATCTACCCTGTAGAAAAGAAAGTAAACACGTGTACTGAATTTAATAGTTGCTCTTCGTCTATTGATAACAAAGGCTTAAAAGAAATAATGGATTCTCTTAGATTACATGAATATTCTTTTAATAGTTTCAATGAAATGATTTATCAATTAATTTTTATTTTCCGTAATAAGAATTTTAGTCAGTTAACTGAACGAGAATTTTAAAACAACCAGTTTCTATGTTTGAAATATCTCCTAAAAAGACCCCAAAATATTACGTATGTAAGGACTTTTGTTAATAAATCTTCACCGAAGTTGAAGATCAACCGTCAAAATACCTTAGCAAAGTAAATCTGAATTATTTATCTTCAGATATAATTTTTACATTGTGAAGAAGAGAATCGAGAAAATAAATAAATATTTTTAATTAGTTTATATTTTCAGCAGAAAAATTAAACCAGAGAAGAAATAAATTTATTTAAACTAAGTCTCTATGCAGTAAATAACATAGAAAGGAAATATACTATAGCCAAGGTCTTGCTGATTGAAATGGCCACAATTCCACTATCGATTAAAATATTCTTTTGTCATATTCCATTCAAATATTTGTAAAAGAACTTAGGGGCTTGTTTTCATTTGGGTCGTTGACAAGCTTAAAATAATATGTTGTGGTAGGAGAAGAAACAGATTTCGAATTTTTGTTTAAAATTACTCCAATATTTCTTATAAGTAAGTAGTTCATATAATTAAAAAAATTCTCTTAAAAAATTCTTATTCATCCATTAAATCTTTTGAATTCGCTTTCCGTTTTGTGTCCAATTTTTTAACTGTATATAATTTCGTTATTTTTTTATTCTATTTCTTTTCTCAAGATTTTTTGTCTCCAGATTCTTCGAAAATATATGTCTCTAAATTCTTCTTAAATTTTTGTCGAAATTCTACCATAGCAAGCAAGCGTTACGAATTGAATTTCGAATACTTAGCTCACTTTAATACAACGGTGCGAAGCTATTTTTGCTCTGTGAACTTGCATTACTCTTCTTATTGTTGAGACCACGTCAATTCAATATCTTTCGATTTAATAATGAAAAATTTTGCATGAAATAGTGCTTTAATTTTTATTTAAAAACGCGTTTCATTTTATAATTCATACACAATCTTAATTAGAATTGTCATCCATTATGAATATGAAAAATAGGACACACAGTATATTTTAATAAAAGATTTTCTTTTCTTCCGTATTACCAGTTTCTGTTCTTTCCCAATAGCTCCAACGTTTTGAACTTCAAGTTTTGCACTACCCTTTACCCATGTAGTGCTTCTTCACAATACGTTTTGCCTTACATTTTGCATTTTTGCTTTACAAAATTCGAACTGTAAACAACAAGAGATAATGATCTATCATATTTACACAAGTAATAAAAAGAGATAAAATATTGCCAGATTTGTAGTATCAATTTGAAACAAAATTAATTATTATCCTATTCAACATTAATCGCATGGCGATTGTAATTTGTCATTGCATGAAAATATTATATGAAAAACCGCTGACAAGTTAGTCTCACCATTTTACCTCTAAAGGTTGATTTAATGACATCTGAAGTATTTTTTTATTTATTCTAATTTTTATAGTAATCTTCCAAAACAAATGAAAACAATGGTGAAAGTTAGCTATTATTTATATAACTAAGTATTCCGGTGGGAAACAATTTTAATGCAATTTTTCATGGAACGGATTTTTATAAAATTAGATTCTTGCAATCAAGTTTTATTAAAAAAAATCAGTCGAAAGTTCAATGAATCTTTTTCTTTCAGATACAGATGGATAATATTTCGGTTTTTTGAAAAACAGTTCGCTGAATGGATTAAAATCCACTTATCTGCATCAATACGTTTCAGAAAATAGTACCTTAATACTACCTTTTTCCCAGAAAAAAAAACTAAAATATAGCAAAAAACTTTATACCAGTCTTTTTTTATATACAATATTCCCAAAAATTGTTACTTTGTTATAGATTCGATTTTGTCAATCACCTCAATGATGGTAATGAAACTGTTCAGTAAACAAAGTTAAATTTATTTATTTCTAAAATAATATCAGGCAAGCTACAGCAACCATTCTAGTTCATTGAATTAGGAGCTCATATGAAATGAGTTGTCGTCAAAAAGACTTTTATTTCATATCTCAGCTCAACTCATTTTGAGGGAACATTCCCTGCAGATACTCACCTTGCTACTTTATGAGAAAGCAATGTAAATATCCTCACTCTACGATTTGATAAATGTGTAGCTTTTAGAGCTAGGCCTTAAAATGAAATTCCTTAATCAAAAGAGCAAATTGACTGATCTCTTTTATCAATGTAGATATTTGCCGGCTAAACTTTGTGAATTTCATAATGTATCTAAATTACATCAGAAGCGATTACTGAATACATAAACCTCTACCATCCAAGAACTTGGGGCAGTGAATTTCTTTTTCATAAAAACAGACATGTGAAAGGCATTAAATACGGCTTCTGCAATATATTTTTAGCAAGAGTTTAACCTAGAAAAAGATTTTCGCCAGGTTGTTATTATTCAAATATTTTGCAATTATAAGTGTAACTGAGAGATTGGAAATATCGGTGATTTCATCCGGATATATTGGCAAAAAAATCTCATTTCTTTATTCTTACAGTTACTGCAGATTCGACGGCACCAGGCGTATGCCTGATTCTCTGAAAAATTGCATTAATTAACAAGCGTAAATTTAAAAAATTTTGGAAATTGAAATTGTCGAATATGTATTGAAAAACATTCTTGATACAAAGAAATACAAATTAAACTAACAAATTACCTGTCGTTAAAGTGTTTTCTAAATAACCGGAAATATAAGTCTTTTTTTTTTAAATTTCAAAAACGTAACCAATCAAAAAGCGTGAATAAGATTTCTTAATTTTGAGTATGATGCATAAATATATTATTTAAAAAAATCAAAAGAAACATGAAAACATTTTTGAAGGTATATTAATTTATGAAATTCAGGAAACAATATATTGATATGTTAAGAAATTCGTTTCCGAGTGAAGAGAAAAATCATTTCAGTCTTTCATCTAGGACTTTTGAAGTTGTGGCCACGGAAAATTTTACAGCTCCTTCCTATTTCAAATTTCTCAGCATTTGAAATCAAAAATATGAAAGAAAATCATAATGTAAATCATGTCTCTAAATTAACTATATAATAATTCTAAATTTATGTTTGGTTATTTCATTTGAACCTCGGTTAACCGAGCTTCTATCTACTAAGGTCTCTGTTACCCGAACTTTGTTTCATTCTTTTAATAAAATCAGTTAATTTTTTTAGTCAAACTTGGAGCAGATTTTGACGCTCTAAAATTTCGATATCAAGAGGTGATCTATCATAAGTTGTTATTTAGGGACAAAAGTCCTAGTTCCATTCTTCGGCGTTTCTTTAGAGATGTGAGTAAATTCTATTTATTTTCACGATAAATTGGTAGTGCAAAAGTGTCAGAAAGTTTCGTACTCTTGACCTAGGAAAATTATTTTTTTGAGAACAATCACTGGGAAAATGCAAAGTAAACAAAGAAACTTAGTAACATTTTTTTTTAATTTTCTTATCAAAGATTAATTTTTAATGAACTCTCTAAGATGCTATGCATATTTTTTTCTTGAAAATCTAAGATAAAATTATCCGGACAATAATTGTCAAATTTGAGACAGACTTAGTCTTTATTATTCATGTTATCGAATATCCGAAATGATTCCAGCTCAGATAATCGAGGTTGTATTGCAATTATAATGTTATTTTACATACATTTCGCGATTTCAAGGAGACAAAAAAAAATCTTTAGAAATGAAGTCGTATTTTTTTAAATAAAGGTAGAGGTTGAAACTTTTAAGACGACCTGAACTGCATTATTCTTTTAAAAGTTTCAAACAATCAGGATGAAGCATAAACTTAGTTACAAAATAAAGCAAAATGTTGAAAATAATACTCTACGGTTTTTTTCTACAAACTTTTATGAACATCGAATATTTTACAGTAGGAAGTATATTCGTAGTTTATTATCGTGTAATTTAGGATATGAAAGATTAAATCTGCTTTCATACGCATACTTTTATTTTTTATATTTCTTTATACAGCAGTGAACTTTTAATTTCAGCTTTATGCTTTAACTTTAGAAAGGGCACACTTAATACATAATTCAGCAACAAGGCTTTATGCAAATTCCAAATTTATAGAGGTTTAAAAAATACTAAAATGTCTTCATAATATGTAAAAAAGAAAAATAATGTCGTTTAATTGAGGGAATAAATTGAATGGTTCAATTTTAATGGCAGCACATGATCATGCGTCCGAAACGTAACTGTTGCAAGATATTTACTTTGTAGAATACCAGTAAATGTACACGCCTAATTTCATTAAAATCTCTACAGTACTTGTGGAGATAATTTACCAAAACCTACGAATAATATTAATTTTGAACATCAATGTAAAGTGATTATAATATCTCTGTAATATTTCATTTTAAGTAGGGGCGTTGTGGCCTGCTGCTCCGAGTCAGATTCCAGAAAGTCATAGATTCAATCAAAGATCTATTGCGAATATAAAATTTGCGCAGATTAAATCCGTCAGAGTCAAACATCCGCCCTACAATGAGATATTTGGAAAAAAGAGAATCTGCTCATATTTTCTTATCTGATCAGTGGTATAGTAGCAACTTAACAATGCCCGAATGCTCTGGTCTATCTGATATTGTTGAGAGAAGGGGGTCATACGTAATAGACTGTGTAACATTGAGAGTAAACTGAGGATCGATTCGTGATAAAATGTATTATTTATTGCATTATCTAATATTGAAATAGTAAAATAATAAAATCTCAGCGATGAAGCAATGTTTATTTTCAGTCACATTTTATCTGAGCAAAGATTAACATAATGCGTGCGCAAAATAATATGAATAAATGTAAGTGAATTGATGAATTGATAGCTGATCATCTACCATAGAGAGACGAATGTATTTACTGAGAGTGATAAAAGTATGAAACGCAGAACATATCAGGGAGAAATCATAGGTAGTTACAATCATGCGCGCAGGGTTTTCCCAATTTGCTATAGAGTTTTACTGGCTAATTTGGTGTCATGAATGAGTGAAACTCACTGGAATCTGGCAATTTGATTCACGTACTTCTCCTAACGTATCAAAATAGACATGTCTCGTTTTCAGGAAATGCTTTTGCTATAAGGCCTAGTTATATTAAGCCACCATTAATCAAAAGCAAGCTTTAATATAGAAAAAAATATCATGGGTTTTCTGGATTAAAACATAAAACATTTAAATGTTTGCAAATTTAATTTTTTAATTCGTTCCTGCCACCGATTCAGAGGTTTTTTACTTTTATTAATTTGAAATACCATTAATGTTTTTGAGAGTAAAGATAAGATAAAAGCCACATTTTTTTAAGGAATCTATCTATCTTACAATTTTATTCATTTCTTTATTTCTAGAAAAAGCAAAATAAGCAATGTCGGAACCGCGTTCAGACTCCACGACACCCCTGCACGATTCAAATCTATGAAATTTGTTCCTACTGTAGCTTTAAACAAAAGATAAAATTGATAATCTGAATTATTATTCCTTAATATTAAATTATTGATTATCTGTCATTGATCAAAATAATATGAATGTTTTGTATCAATTCTTTTCCTTTATATATACTTTTGCAATTTGTTAAATTTTAATTTTAGAAAGCATTTTTTTTTCTTCGAGGACATTTACTAAATTTTCTAAATTCCAATGATACGATAATAGCTTTCTTCCCTGAAAAGATTCTTAATATCAAATTTATATTTCAGCGAATCAATATTACAAATTCTGAAAAATAATTTTTCATAAATAAAATTGACTTGCTTTAAAAACTTTAGCTTGCATTCATTAACGTATTTGCTGTCAGATATATTAAAAATATATTGGCCTGGTTTCACATAATTTATTTTAAAGAAAATAACAAGGCCTCATAGAATTTTACCAATCAATTAGAGGTTATGAAGTCAAGGATTAAAAATGAAAGCATAGTCTTTGAAAGTGTTGAAAATAATCAAAAAAAAAAAAAAAAAGAAAGAAATACGAACGCTCATGTAGATGGCACCACTGCATAAAATTCGAAAACTGGGTGTTGAGGATAAGAGATACTTTGCAATATTCATAAAATGAAGCCTTCAAAACACATTGTTTTATTTATCAACTTTCGTATAACAATTAATCTGATAATACATTTCTCCTATAAACAACGACGGATTTCCAACTAAACAGACGAGGCAGTTGAGATCGCTGGGCTAAGAGGGCCGCAGGTAATTCGATCAAAGATATGTTATAAGTCTATTTTCAAAATAAATAAATTCGTAAAAATTACAAATTAATGAATTTTAAATATTAAGATTGCGTAACATTTTGTCAAGTATAATTTGTCAGGTTTCATTCTATTCAATTAGTTCACTTAGTAATCACACTATCTAAATGAATAAATGAAACATATATCCTCTAATTAGTTAATATTGTATAGAAAAGTGGATGTTACGCAGTCATAAGTCATAATAAAAAAATATAGGAATTTTCGTAAAATTACTAAAATAAAGAATAAACCATTAACATATATCTAAGTTTAAAATGTGAAATTATATTGATTAGTTTATAAAAAGAGAGACTTCATTATGGGCAGCGCAAATGCCTAAATCTTCACTATCTAGCATGAAGCATCTCTCCTACCATGCGTTTTCACACCAAGTCTCTGATATATTTCTCATGTTGTACGAATAAAAAATAAAAATTTACAAATTTCATTTCTCTTGTTTCCCTGTATTTACCGTATTATAGGACTGCTCAATGTATTTTGATTATATATGATTCTACAATAATCGCCATCAAACAAATTTGGCTACAGTGAAAGATACAGAAGTGTAGCAATATTTAAAAGATTAATAAAAAACTTTTATTAGTGTACTGAAAATTGGGAAATAGTTTTTACCCTCAGAAATAGGGAAGTCGAAAAATGGGAACTGATAGAAATAGCGAATTAGAAATTTTATTGATTTTATAGCATATTTTAATTAAGAATGAATATGTAGAAGTTTTATTAATTTTGATCACCATTGTGACTTAATTTCTTTTTAGTAATGTTCTCAGTGCCTCACGAATTTTGCTTTGACTTCAAAATTTTAAAATATATCTGGATTTAATTTTAGTGACATTCAATATGAAATAGACCAATTTTCTGTTATCTTCTTAATAGCACTCAATGAAAAACAACGCACAGATTAACAATTAAAGAAAAAAGATTAACTGTAAGTATGGGTTTGAATTTTAGAAATAATAACACACATCAATATTTACTGAAGTCTTGCCGAGAAAAAAAAGAAGGAATATTTAGTATGACATGAACTGTTGGGAGTGCATATTCGCCAACAAAATGAAACGTTTTCTACTTTTTAATAAACAAATTTGAAAAATATATATCTTTACTATTTTTTACATTTTAGATTTAGTATTTTTATAATTTATCACCGTAAATGCTAAGGAATCTTAAAATCACTTTTTTTGACGGTGGCAATATATAAAAACAAAATGTAATTAATAAATAAACATGTAATTAATTTCGAAAAATTTTTAAAATATTGTATTGTTATTGGAAACACTAAACTAAACAAAAGCTTGGAACACCAGCACGTCACCAAATGAGGGAAAAGTAGACTGAAAATTCCATCTTTACAAACATGAAATAAATCGAATAAAGCAAAAGTTAGTTACAAAAAGATAAATTTGTCAGTTACAAAATTATAAGGTTAGCTATTATAAAAAAAGCACGAAGATATTTGTTGCTTTTTAAAAGAAATTTTACTATTATAATCATTTACTTCTTAAAATTATTATTGTTTAAAATGGCTGTACCCTTATTTCTTGGAATACTGTATCATTAATACACACTTACAACGCAGAATATATAACTGGTAGTTGATGATGAATGAGTAAAAATAATATTATGCATTTATTGACACTTGAGAATATCTTAAATTTCTACATCTCATCGATCATCAAAACAGAATTATTTGCATTATAAAACATTATGAATAAAAAATCATGGCGATTTGATATTTTTAAATAATTTATTTCTGCATCGAAATTTATTTCTAAGTCATTACAATTTTGATACCAAGTATGTCATAATTATATATCTCATGATAAATGACTATAGTAAAAATGACTTTTAAATGGTTTGTCGTTAAAAGGATTTATAAAGATGACTAGTAAATATATATATTTAGTATTTTGCACTCATGCGCCTTTAAATATATGACATTTCACTTTGAAATAAAATCATTCCCATTTAATGCAGTTGATCGCAGATCTGATTACGTTGCCTTTTTCTTTTGGAAAACCAAAAATGAATCGAATTTTATTTTATTCAGTAAATACTCGAATAACGAGATTCTTAGATGTACAGGAAAAAAAACTTAAGTCGATGCAAAAATCCTAACAGGAAGTAGTACTCATCGAATTAAAAATCTTATAATAATTCTTACATAATTTGTAAGATCAGTATAAGATCAAAAATTAAAGGCTAAGATATTTGAGGAAATTTAATGGCGAAATCAGTAAAGAGTGATGAAAGCAGAAAAAGTATAGTTTACAACATCGAATTTAATTAAAAATATTTTCAAAAATTTCTCAAAAGTACGACCACCTACAGCAGTACGCTTCTCACTATGAAATCGGAGATAGCTGCCGAATTTTCTCAAGCACACGCATTTATGCAGCAACAACTGAAATTCATTTTCAGATTCAAGGGGAGTCTCACAGATGAAGCTCTTAAATTCAATTAGTTAGGTAACGTCCCGTGGTGAAATTACTCAAGGTGATATTTCGAGATGGATAATCAGCTGTAGTGCAAATATCGAAATAAAAGGTGTTTTTAAAAGTTTGCAGGATTAGAAACGGAAAATTAATATATTAGAGGAAATTTGATAGCGAAATCAATGAAATGCTATTAAAATAGATACTATTTACAAACTTAGCGTTAATTTAAAAAATAATTATAAAAATTGCTGAAAAAATGATCGCCTACCGTAATGCACTTCTAATAACGACATTGGAGATCAATGGTGAATTTTATTAAAAGCAAGTATTAATTCAGCTGGTGTTGAAATTGTGGAGTCAAGCTCCTTTTCTGATTAACGAAATATTTCACAGATGCGTGTACTTGAATTAAATTAATATCGTTTTTTAAATCTATATAAGGGCTATTTTGGGACGAACTATCATTTTCGTAAATGTATTTAAAAAAATTATCCTTTTTACTATCGACTTAAAAGAATACAATAATGAAAAAGTTAAATTTCATTATCTTATACCTTTTTAATTTCTGGTATACAAAGTAAGAAAAAAAAAATGTATCGTACTCGTCAAAAAATTCTGCCTCGAGATTTAGACGAATCTCCACATTTTTGGCATCCTTGAACTAAAAAAAAAAGTCAAAACTTTTCTCGGCAAACAGATAACAAATTTTTGGACTTGTGTCTTTAAAATGCTTTAAACTAAACGGATAAAATTTCATACTTAGACTAGTTGTGAACACGGGTGCACACCAAATATGTAGATACTTATAGATTGCTATGTTCCTATTCCAACGAAAACCATTTTCAAGAAATTCATATCTGTCTGAAAACAACTGAACATAATAACTATAAAACGTAAAGACTTAGATGAGTAAAATTTGGTATTCAGTTTTAGCATCTATAACTTTAGACCCGCAACAAATTTGGAATGATATCTAACACTATTAAACTTTTGTTGTTCTGTACAATCGCGTTCATGTAAGCACAATAGTTAAAAATTGCTATAACTTAGATGAAATTTGATATGTGATCTTTTTTATATTCTGTAGCTTTGAGTCAAATTTTAGTTTCAATAGATCGAAAAAAATGCGTCAAAACTGCTTGCTCAGTTTTCTTTGCTATATTAAGAAACACAAAGCTTTCCTATGCGGAATGAAATATCCAAGTATTCGTAGTGTTCACGGCTTTACAAAAAGTCAACAATTTTTATGCGGGAAAAGAGGAGATAGTATCTTTGTTAAAGAGTATGAAAGAAAAATTCAGGGGAATCATTTCCCTTTGTTTCATTTACTTTGATAAGAATGTGAAGGATTTGCCAGAAGCCACAACTATATGTAACATTTTTTAATTTAATAATACTCTGCTGCACAGAATTAATGAAACATTGAAAAATCCAAGGGATGGAAAAAAGAACCAAAGGAATATAAAATATCCAGATGTTACCAAAATTACAGAGACGGATTTTAGAAATAGAGGCAAACAGTATGTTTAAATTTCTAAGCAATAAAATGTAATTAATGTCTCTTAGAACAGCATGGATAAGTCACCATAATCAGAGCAGAGACACAGATATACCTA